>JAHLJT010009436.1:24334930-24741664 GCA_031308135.1 Acheta domesticus | reverse complement strand
CCATCGTCAGCGCAATTGGCTCTCCTACGTACGCATTATCAAAGTACCTTTGCTCTTTGCTTCGACCGCACATAGGCAAAACCAAGACCTTCATCAAAGATTCGACGCATTTTGTGGAAAAACTGCAGACTCTGACAACACAACCTGGCGATCTACTCATTAGCTTCGATGTGGTATCGCTTTTCCACCATGGTTCCGGTCTCTGATACATTAGCGTTGCTGCGAAAGCTTTTCCCAGATGACATCACGGGGCTTTTTCACCATGTGCTCACTACGACCTATTTTGTGTGGAATGCGGAGTTTTACGAACAGGAAGATGGAGTAGCCATGGGAACCCGCTGAGTCCGATTGTGGCCAACCTATACATGGAAAACTTCGAGGCTATTGCGCTAAACACCGCGCCGCGCAAACCCAAGTGTTGGTTGCGCTACGTAGATGACACCTTCATCATTTGGAGTCACGGGGAAGAAACATTAGAGGAATTTCAACAACACCTGAATAGCATTCACCCCCGTATTCAATTTACTGTTGAAGAGAGCAAAATTGGACAACTACCTTTTCTTGATGTACTTGTCAACAAGAGGGAAGACGGATCCCTGGGCCATAAAGTTTTCCGGAAGGCCACCCACACGGACCGATATCTGAATAAAATGTCGAACCACCACCCAAGCCAGAAGAGGGCAATGATGAAGACACTTGTCCACCGCGCCACACGCATTTGCGAAGAAAGCAACGTGCACCAAGAACTCGGTCATCTGGAAAATGTACTTCGACCAACGGTTACTCATCCAAGAAGTAAAGAGAGCACTACACCCTAACAAGAGCGCACGCAGCCGTTCTGAGGAAGAGGAAACCAACACCATTTCACTGCCATATCTCAAAAACGTCACTGACCAGCATCAGCAGGATCCTGAAGCAATACAAAATCAAAACAATGTTCACGCCTACCACACAGCTCCGCAACATGTTTCGTTCAGCAAAGGACCGGAGAAACCCATTAAGTTCAGCAGGTGTTTACAGAATTCCCTGTTCCTGTGGTTCCGTCTACATAGGCACAACGCAACGCTCCGTCAACACTCGCCTTACAGAACATAAACGAAACTGCCGCTTCGGCTACACCGAAAGATCCGCGGTCGCTGAACATGCTCTTTCGGGAAAAGAACATGACATCTTATTCGACAACACCGAGATTTTATCCACACAAACCACTACCACGCCCGCTTACAACGGGAAGCCATAGAAATTTTCAAACATCCGAACAATTTTCAACAGGAAAGAAGAAGGAGTCAAAATCAGTTCCGTTTGGCATCCCGTACTCCGTAACACCAAGACAAACCTTACAGTAACAAAATTCCCAGCGCCACTCCCATCTCAGTCGATGCCCAATCGCAAGCCAGCCCGCGAAGCGACAGCCAATCAGAAGCCAGCGCGCGAAACCACCCCCTCCGCTACCACCACCCGCGGCCTATTAATACCGCGGACGAGACCAGCACGACGTCAGTCGCCAGTAAGCCGCTGTCCCGGACACTTCGCCCGAGACCTCGCCACTGAAGATGCCCACCGCAGTCGTGGGCGAAACGTTTGGCAGTTCCAAGCCAATTGGACCACGGCCCATCAGCCCGGAAGACATCAAGAATACAATATCATTTACTTTTTCCTTTCGTCTTTACATTCTATATACATTGTTATTCTCGTATTCCTTGTAATATACTCACTTAACGAAGTATTTATTGTGAAATGGAAACAGGATTGGAAAATATCATGAATTTCATAATCTTAAAAACATCAGTATTTTAAACATCGATGTTTTTGTCGATATTTTTCATGGCCATCGAAAAACCTTTTGGTGATGAATCGACCTATCAATGTATTGATGTTCTGCTAAAACTTTCCATCACTTTTGCCTAGCTCCATGTGACCACCCAGCCAGCATTCCCTTCCGCCACCCACTCGGCTGCCACCAAGACGACTCCCCGCACCCCCGCTCTCGGAATTTGACACCACAGTGACCTGTCACCACCTCATTAGCTCCTGCTCCGTCCCATACGCCTACACGTACTTCTCTTACAAACAGGATGGAATAGTTTATTGTTAGCTCTGCGGTTTCGTTGGATGTTCTAGGGTGCGATTTTCCATACTAGTCTACGTACCTGGATCGAATTCAACCGCTACCTGGAGAAGGACTTTAGTGACCGGTTTCTCATATTGGTAGTTTTCGTGGTGTATCCGATCAACACCAGTAGTATCGGAGCAGTACCGCGCGATCTTTACTTGCCGTGTTTATCCCCAATTCTCTTGATTTGATATAAAAATACTGGTTCCTGTCTTCTTAATCATATTTGAAGTACCTAAATAGTCCAAGATTTATCTGACATTAACAAATAAGCATAATAAAAATCTTTTTATTATACATTAGTACAAGTACAAACTTTCAGTGCAAATTTGACCGTTGAAATGCAATTCTATTCTATTGCATTCTAATTGAAATATTTATCATTACATTTTTATTGATTGTCTATTCTTCATTAAATTATATCAAGTTCCATTAATTAAAGACAATCATATAATTAAATATATTTAATACAATATTGAAGAGTTGGAGTTTCACAACGTTTCGGAGATATATTTTTTCTCCATCATCAGGTACATTTGTACTTTCAAATAAATGTGTTCTATAAAATGTTATCTTTTACCTTTATCCATTCTTTTAAATATTTTCTGATAAAAGGTTGCTGGCTTTGAAAGAATCCTCGATGGTCTTGACATTGAGGTATGAAGTTGTTGGATATCATGTTGTTTATCTTGCACGTTAGGAACATGTGCTATTTATCATTACATTTTAATTGATTGTCTATTCTTCATTAAATTATATCAAGTTCCATTAATTAAAGACAATCATATAATTAAATATATTTAATACAATATTCGTATACTCTTCAATATTGTATTAAATATATTTAATTATATGATTGTCTTTAATTAATGGAACTTGATATAATCTAATTGAAATAGTAACTTAACTCATTACTGGGAATATTATTGAGCCATTCCATTAGCTGATACACATTTCCTGGTGTAAGTGGCAAGAGCAGCCTGAACACTCACTATTCGAGCGCAATCGCTATCCGTAGCAGAGGCGACGCAGAGCCGCATGGAGTCGCAGCCGCGCTGGGTCTCGCCGTGCGTGGAACTAGGGAACTCCAAACGTCTGGCGCCAGCAATACCTTCGCGCAGCGCCCCGTGTTCGCCCGGCACTTCCGCCTCCGCCCCGAACAGTCGCCCCGCCGCCCCCGCTCGGCGCGTTTACGAGCGAACAGTCGCTCTGGCGGCAATCAATTTTATCGAGGGTCGAAGCGACCCGCCGCCGTAAAGAAGAGTGTTTATGTTACTTTCGGGCGTCGCGGCGTCGCGCGGGCGGGCGGGCGGGCGGCCGGTCGCGTCCTGCCCGGTAGCCCTCCGCCCGCCGTTACGCAAACGCCCACCGACCCCCCACCCACCCCCCCGCCGCTCGGCTACGGGGAGTGACTGGCGCTATAAGGCGCGACGCGCTCGGATAAATCAAGCACGCGAGTAATGAAGTGCGGGAGGCTCTCCGCAGATATCCGAGGAAACAGAATGGGGCACGGGTTATTGGGGCATAAATTCTCGGCTCGCCGAATTCCGGGTGGAAACTTCTGGAACGCGCGCGGCGCCGAGCAGCGCGGAGCGGAACCAGGAGCGCGGGAGTTGCTCGGGCCCAGGGCGGCGGCGGCGGCGGCGGCGGCGGCGACCGCCTCCGGGCGCCGGATAAAGACGTGCGGGGCGGGGCGGCGGCGGGGAGGGCACGGGCGCGACCGTAGCCCGCAGTCAACATAAAGGGCGGCCGGGCCCCGTAACTCGGCGTTAAGACGTCCATAAGCGAGCGATAACTTGGCCGGGACGACAGCGTTACAGGCTCTCAAAATAATCTTGCGTTCTTTCATTCCGCTCTGCACCTCGACGGCGACGGCGCCGGCGGCGAAGCGGGGGAGGCAGGGCGGTGGGGGCGCGGGGGCGGCGCAGCGGGCGGGATCGTCGACCGCCTCCGCCGCCGTTTCGCCCATTTCGCTCCCCCCCTCCCTCCCTTCCTCCTCCCTCGCTCCACCCCTGCCGACTTGCCGCGCCGCGGCTCCGAGCGGCCATATCGGCGTCTTGATGTATAGCCGGCACACACTGCGGCAGATAGAGCGCAATATGTCCGCCCGAGAAAGGCAATAACCATTAGGTTTCGTGGGGGAAAACTGCCCCATTCCAAATGACACGGAAGGCGAATATCGGGAAATTTATATTGTTGGCGGGCGCGGAGGCAGGGGAAGGGAAAGGAAGAGGGAGGAAGAGGAAGACGACGGAGGAAGGAGCGGCGGCGCAGGCGCGGCGCCGCGGCGGGGAGGGGGCAGCGGGGGCGGGGAGGGATTACGGCCAGGAGGGCGCCCCTCCGGATATGAAGTGGCGGAGGGATCGGGCGAACGGTCAGCAAGCTGTTGACCCCCATCCATTGCGCCGCCCTTCGATTTGTATGCGCCCGCCTCCGGGGGCGGCGCGGGCGGCGGGGGCGGCGGCGAGGGCGACGCGACCGGGCCGCCGACCCGCCGCCCCCGCACATAACTCAGCCGCGCCCGCCGCCGCCGCCGCGCGGAGGTGCTAAGTGAAATGTTACGCCCGCCGACAGAGAGGCAATTGGGGGCGGCCGCCCGCTGACCGCCGCCGCCGCCGCCGCCGCCGCCGCCGTCCCGTCGCCGCCAATTAACGGCGGACGAGCGCCGACCGCGGGTGATCCGGCCGCTGAGCCCCGGCGCGGCGGCCGACCGCCGGCCACCGACCGCCGCCCGGCGCTCGCTCCCCCCAGGGCCCCCGCCGACCCGCGCGCTGCAGGCCGTCGTGGCGCGCCTTTCTACTTTATCAAACACGTACGTACAGACGGAGTAATATACCTACGTGTAATACGTACGTACGAGTTGTGTAATGCTGCAGAAAATCGATTTCGAGAATTTTGACGGAAATTCAAGTTTTGGGTTCCCCTGATATCGAAAAAGTGTTGTTTTTTTCAAAACGTTCGTGCGTCCGTCCGTCTGTTTGACGTCTGTGAACAATACTATCGTCTAAACCAATCTTAGTTTTTTTTCGTCACGAATATTCCCCGGTCGATTTGGCCCGGATGAAAACTCTGCGATTTTGAAAAACACAGTTTTAGGCAAAAAATATTAAAATAAACAATCGCTCGTTTAGGGCATTTTAGGTACTATTAGATGCTTTCAGTAGATCTATGTTTGTACGATTCGTAAACATATCCAATTATTTTCCAAAATCTCTTAAACGAACTAAATAGGCATTTGTCCTAAAATCTGAGGTCTAGTGATAAGGAATCATTTGAAGAATTCATTATCCGTTGATTTTGAAAGACGAATGTGCAAAAGTAGGTTGATATATTTTGCAATACAGAAACTTGTTGAATTAGTAACTGTTCGATATTCGTAATTGAGTTGTAGTAGTAGGAAAGCTGGCAGTACTAGTGACACTGCAAAAACCTCATTAAAATACTACCTACCTCATTAAAATACGCTTTGACAAGTCATGATAATCTCAACTGAAAGTGAATATAAATAATATTTTATTGCATTGCAAGTAAAATGTAATAAAACAACAATTATTTTGTATCTTTTCTTTCGATTGTTAAAATATTCATTTGGTCAATTTGTTTTTAAAACCTCATTTCTGATTCCAAACGTTTTCTGGATGACATTCATTTAGAGCTTACCTAGACAATAACCACAAATACACAAATTTAATTAATTAATCACTCGTGGTAAATATTTACACACTAGCTACCGGTATCTAGTTTCAAGAAATAGAAACATATGAGTAGTAGAAATAAGTGGGAAAAGGTTTAGGAAGGATTTTCTCGTGTTAAATCTTGCGGATAAACACAGAGAGGAAATTTTGAAGTAAATGACTGCAAACTGGTATTTCATTTGCTGGTTTATATTAACATTCGTGCTACATATAATTTATAGAACGAATCCTGAGAACTTTAAAAATCTTGAAATAATATGCTAGCAGTTGGCAACGTGATATCTAGAATACCAAGACGTCTAAACCAGCTGCCATAATCGTAATCATTCGTATCCTACGATCATTCACAGGCTGATTTATCTAAGAGCGATTCTAGAGCCCGGCTGCCCTGTTTTCCCTGTTTTGTTTTTTCGATCAATTTCAGGTGAATGTCTGAACAAAGGTGCAACGGTCCGCACGCGATCTTTCATTCCTTTTCTTTGATTTATCTTCTTCATATACTAACTCACTACCACACATGTCGGGAGACCAGTCGGGACCTTAGAGCTAGACCCGGATGGGGCGGTGCCCCGCTGGTGGGAGATATCTGGTTGGGAAAACCCCGCAAGTGGACGTGTAGATCAGCGCCGAATGTCGCCATCCAGTAGGGGATGAGAATCGTCGCCTCCCGTGTTAAAACATTCACTATTTTAACGGGGCTAATGACCGTAGCAGTTGACCTGTCCGATAATATCAGTCAATTAATCAATCAACCATGAATTCAGCAATGCAATTGCACGAATTCATGCCATCATATAATTCACCTTAACATTTTCCGTTCTGTGCAAAGCGAAAGCAAACAAGAATTGTGAATACCAGACCAGGAAGGGGGATCTCATAAAAGTTTCAGCCGGGACCTGCATCTATACGTTGAGAGAGAGTAAACGTTGGACATCATCGCTTCATTTTCCTCCTGTTTTCTCCGCCCTCTGCCCTTTGTGGGCGCTGCGTGCAGGAAGAGGAGCGGGAGATTTACGACAGGTGGCGCAGCGGGCGATCACGTCCGCGGGTGGGCGAGCGCCCGCAGCAGCCTAATGAATTAAAAATTCCCTCCAATTAATACAATTGCGTTTTAGGTCTTTGCGCGTGGAACGCCAGGCCGGGAGGCGTGTCCGGTGCCCACTGTCGGGCCCCTTTCCCGCTTCCCCCCTTGGCTCGGGCATCGCCTCCGCCCACGCCTTCGTTCATACCTCCACCCAGCCTCCGCCCACGCCTCCTCCCACGCCTCCGCCCGCGCTTTCGTCTGTGCCTCCGCCCGTGCCTCCGCCACGCCTCTGCCTCGCCTCTGCCCACGCCTCCGCCACGCCTCTGCTCGTGAGTCCGCCCGCGCCTCCGCCCACGCCTTCGCTCATGCCTCCAGCCAGCCTCCTCCCACGCCTCCACCCGCGCCTCCCCGCCGTGCCACCGCTCCGTCCTGCCCCTCTCTTTTGTCCGCAGGTCTGCCCTCGGGGCCTTTGCGCTCACACGCCCCCGCACGTCAGTCAAGCTGCGCGGCAGCGGCGGCGACGAGCGACGGCGTGGGCGCGGAAGCCGTGAGAAGGATTTACGAATCGCTACATTGAAATCAAATTTCTTAACGTAGTGATTTCCATTCAAAGCACGGTTTAAAAGTTTATTCAGGAATTTGTTGGAAAATTTAATTTATACTTTTTGAAAAAGTTATAAAAATATTTCAATGAGCACATTTTCATGACAGAAACACGAGCTATTCTTGTTCAAATAACCATTGCATTTTATGACATACTGTAACGTAAATGCGTCTTAATAAGGGGAGAAGGGAATATTTATGTGGAGAAGGGAAGGAATAGTAGTGAAGATAATGGCAGGCACACATGGGCGTGCACTACCTAGAACAAGAAGGGAACCAGATATTTCTGGACCACTTTTCCATTGAACTATTTTATGTTAATGTGACATTGTAGTTATATTCAAAAATTACATAAAATGAATAAAAAATAAATAAATGAATACATAAACAAATAAGTAAATAAATAAACATATATATTAAACATATTCACACGAAAAGTAATAATTACATTAATGATTCAATTAAAAAATAAAATGTATGTTATTTTAAAACATAGAAGAACCAGTTTTTCTTCAGTGTTGAACCAATTCCACTGTTGCCGGACGACGTGGATAGCTGCTTCCTGAATCATACGAGACAATTTCCCAAATACTCACTTTAAAAATGGATAAATTAGAGATTTTACACATTTATGCAAATAAAACCTTTTATTACGTAAGGGATCGGGGCCCCTTCAAAATGTTGAAGCGGGACACAAGTCATCTGGCATTCCTTCTGCGCAAGCCTATGCAAACATACCGTGTTGCCACAAGGGGACAGAATTCACGTCAGAATTCAGTTCACATGCTGTCATGGAGAGGCTAGAATTGAGAGGCAAAGGATTCAGCTTATTTATTTATTTATTTACTTATTTACGTCAAAAACAGTTTAAAACTGTGTGTGACGAGCTAAGGGGAGAAGTGAAATTTGTGAACATTTTCATAATTCTGTAATCTCTATCCTAAAATATATTCTAGTCGAATTTTGAATACAGAAAAAAGAGGGTATTTTTCAAGTTTTGTTGACAAAAATATTAGCTCCTATATAATAAAATAAATTTTCAAAGGTAAATTAGCTATGAATTTGTGCCCTTAACCCTCATCATGTTCTTCATGAAAGAATAATACTTTTTGCCACGACAATATGGAACACAATAATTTCAATTAATTCTGCCTCGATATTTCCCACTGAAATTCAGAAGATGTGCCCAAACAATGAAGTTACATTTATGTCCAGAAGCAAAACAAGGACCATCTCAGCATTTGCTCAAAGGATCAGGGAAACTGGACGAAAAACCTGATCGAGATGGGGACGTGATGAGATTCGAAGTCAACTCATAGGGACTCTACAAAGCCAATAGGAGTTGCAGGAAATTTTGAAGTGGTAAAAGTGAAAAGTCCAACCGCGGGACAAAGTAATTGTTGCTGTATGAAATTGAAAGAAACTAGAGGTGCCCACATCACATTCGTTCTCGCATTAATTCTGAATTTGCGATATTCGAAAATTTAGGGAATTCAAATGATTTTCTCCAAACTTTATATAATGATCGATTTAAACTGTGTCGTCATGAAGGTTGCAATAATACACAGACGAGAGTGGGTTTAACGTATTGCTGGTTTATTAATACTTAAATCCACCACCGAAATAAACTTTATGTACAATCGTTAAATAACGAACTAAATCGATCCCACCACTAGAAGTGATATAAATTCTACGGCTACCACACCTCTATTTAACTATCGAATGAATCCGATCGTGTGAAGCACCGCAGAATTCCTACACGACTACTCGAGTCTCACTGCCTCACGACAAATACATTGCCGGCCCTAGCCTCCGCACTCGCGGTCTGCACCCCCACCGAGCGGCTGCCTCCGAACTACACAAGTCAACTGCCTGAAGTGAAAAGGGGCCGGTGGAGCATCGCAGCGCCCTAGCTTGGCTCGGAAAGCCCTTTCACTCTGGGCTTTCCCACTACGTCACATCCTGTCGGCGAGCGCGTGGTCCTGAGCGTCTCTCCTATGTCACGCGGTCGCCTTGTTGTCACATCTGTGTTTGTGCACGACGCTACGAAACGATCTAAATTGAAGGGCCTGAGAGATTGAAACGGATATTTTGATTTTGGGGTGGGGGCACATAACATCAAGCCTCACAACATTTTCATGTGATCACTAATGGCGTCCGTCCGTCTGTCCGTCCGTCCGTCTGTCTGTCTGTCTGTCTGTCCGTCCGTCCGTGTTGGGCAACGCTAGCGCCGAAACATTTCAGCTGATGTTATCCAAAACTGATAATCTCTGATCGCTCTAAATGCACTTGAGGCTTTGGGAAATGCAAGCAGATATTATGTTTTTTGGGTTCTTTACATGAAGGCTCAAAAATATTTTCAAAATTTTCTCAAAAATAGCACCAATTGTTTTCATTAAACTTTGTCCTCGCATTGCGTAAAGGACGCTTAATAGAATGGTGCAGGTCTCGTGTTCGTTAAAATCCCAGACTTTTCGGAAACTGCAAAAGTACAAATTTTTGGGCGTGATCCTACAAGTACAATATTGACAATAGGGTTTTTTTCCTAACAAAATCCTTGTTTTAAAGACATCTTAAATTAAGATTATGTACAATTTTTCGAAAATGAGAGTAGTTTTCGCATAATTTTCCGCGTAATCTAGGCAATTTTTAATGTTTTTAAACAATTTTTTCTCTAAAACGGCACAAAATATTTTCTTTAAATTTTGAAGAAGGGACGCATTTTCATTGAACTCTGTAAGTTTTTGAAAATTGAACATTTAGAAATAATGAGAAAAAATGGCCTGTTGAAGCACCTCTAGTTCTTTGCAGGTATCTTCGCCAGCGTCCTCCCCCCAGCCGGCTTGCTATCTAGTTAGTGTCGAAAAATCGCCACTGTCGGGACTTGAGCCATAGAATCTCACGGCCAGGGTCTCTGCAGTATCAGCAGTAGTTTCTCAGAGTCAACTCAGGCAGCCAATACGAGAAAATCATATGATGATTGATTGTTAGTAAATACGGGCACGTCAACTACTAGGGTCATTAGTCCTGTAAGTGTAGTGGTGTATCTGCTAAATCCGACGCTCACCTACAGCTTGGGTTTTCCCACGACTAGGTATCTCCAACCAGCGTGTAGTGTATCTAAGTGTGTGTGTACAAGAAGGTGTGAGGATAGGACAAGGAAGAGGAAGGAAAGATTGCGCACGCTCCATGGGCCGTTTATTAGCGGGCGCTTCAGCATTCGCCTGGTGTTCATCGGAGAAACCACGGAAAACACCAATCGGAGCTGTCGGCCTCTAGAATTCTCGTCCAGACAACGACTGAATTCGACCTAGCTATGAAGGTAGTGTCGAAAATCCTGCCACCGTCAGGAGTGGAACCCTAAGACCTCCGAGTCAGAGGCACTGCAGTGACATCAGTAGATGCCCTGAGCCACCTAGCCGTTACGCGTACGATGAGGTTCGCGTGGGCGGACGCGGTGACGCGGTGGGTGCCCCGCAAGGGGTGAGTGGTGGTGCGCGGCTTAGTACATACACAGCGATGGCGACTGAGAGCAATGCAGTGTTCGTGCGGTGTGCGTGCGGCCGGGGGAAGCCACGTGTAGTGCGGGATAGAGCGCTGGAGGGTCGGAGAGGGCGGGCGGCCCGTGTGGTGGCTGCCCTGGCGGGCGGTGCTTGGTTCTGTCCCGCGCAGCGCGCCGCCATAAATTTTCTGCAGGGCCGCCCGCTCTTCCGGCGATAGCGGGTCCGTTTCCGGGCCGGTGGGCGGGCGGCGACGGGGGGGCGGGGCGGGGGGGGCGGGGCGCGAGGTGCGGGCGCCCGGAAGCGACGGAGGGCCGCGTCGCGACGCGACGCGCAGCTGGGCGCGTGGGAAAGGGCGTCCCGACGCCGCCGTCACCTCGCTCCGCCTTGCCCGCCCCAGAGATGCGATCGCCTGCCGCCGCAGCGGAATGTGCGGGTGACGGCCGGACGACTTTTATCATCGCGTCCGCTGCCATGGCAAACACAACGACCGTGAAAAAAGGAACTGATTTCGGGGATTGGCGGCTTTGTCATATGTCATCACCTAACATAATGCACAGTATCGTAATCAGATAGATGTTTGTTATTCTTTTCTCTAGCACATTAGCGCAAAATGTCACGAAGCTGACAGGAATTCCTACATTGTAAGGGCTAGATATGGCGAAATATTTTACATTATTTTCATTAAAATTGCGTGAAACTTTGTAGACAAAAGAACAATGACAGCTCAATTCAATACCATCTTTCGCTATTCAGTGTGCATACTAGCTTTTTTTTATTATTTCCCAGCATATTGTATTTTTCAATTTCGTCATCTATCGACAATTTTTGTATACTATTGTCATCATCAGGCTCATAATTCAATGTTTAACGATTGCTAAGGTTCGTTGTGTTCTATTTGTTTAATTTGTCATGTATGACATAAAATTTCAGAACCTGATGATGACACTATACAAAAATTGTCGAAACGTTTTTTAAGAAACTGAATAAAAATAAATAATGTGAAAACACTTTCATTATATTTGTAAACTACTCCAACGAAAACAATAAAGGGATCACATATTTATTTACTAAATATAAATATATAATTTGAAGAAGAAAGAAGTGTGGGACACATCTATCACTTTTGCCTTTATTTCTGGTTTCTGTAACATTCATCTAAAGTACATTTAAAATTATAAAAACAATGTTCCAAAAGCTATAAGAAAAATTCAAATTAAATAAATGAAAAAGTTGAAATATAACTTTAAGCGAAAATAAATTAAATAAACAAAATCATTTACAGTCTTTAACTCTTGGTTGATTCAACTTAAACCCCCCTCTTATACTCCGATTTTTCTAGCTTTGCCCCTCCAGGCCACTCAAATCCATCTTCGTGATGGAATATGTCACGATATTTCAAGTCTTTCTCGGTCTTGTCGGTAGAAGTCGCATGATCGCAAGCACTGTTTGATACGGTCGCGATCATGCGAAATCTAGCGGAACGACTGAGAAAGATGCGCAACCCCGTGATATATTCCATCGCGAAGATGGGATTTGAGTGTCCTTGAGGGGCAAAGTTAGAAAAATCGCAGTATAGTAGAATTTTGATTCTTCGTGTATGCATTTGCAAGAAGACTCTTCA
Source organism: Acheta domesticus (assembly GCA_031308135.1). Taxonomy (NCBI): domain Eukaryota; kingdom Metazoa; phylum Arthropoda; class Insecta; order Orthoptera; family Gryllidae; genus Acheta; species Acheta domesticus. Next base: position 24,729,105 of record JAHLJT010009436.1, on the reverse strand, counting down.
CAAATAATTAGGTGGCTCATTGATTTAGGACATGAAGACAGTCCACAAATAATCCACTTAAATACAACCATTTCAAAATAATTCCTACACAATCAAATACAACATGCACTTGGCATGCACATGTTGAATGAGGCGAGCAGGCATTTAAATGACTTTTGGAAACTCCTCTCCGCGTAATCAACCAGCTTGAACAGTAACGTACGGCCGCCGGGCGAGCATTTAAAGGCTTCCGAAGGAGTTCCCTTCCCAGGCGAAGCGGTTGGCTGAGCGGCCGTGGGGAAGGGGGTTTCTGTGGCCGGTCACGCGGATGTTGCAAAGAGCCACCCCCGCCCCCGCCTCCGCCGCCCCCGCCATCGCCACCGCCGCCGCCGCCACAGCCGCCGCCGCCGCCACAGCCGCCCCGCCGCCGCCGCCGCCACCGCCGCCCCGCCGCCCCCGCCGGCGCCGCCACCGCCGCCGCCGCCGCCGCCGCCGCCCCGCCGCCACCGCCGGCGCCGCCACTGCCGCCGCCGCCCCCGCCCCCGCCGCCGCCGCCGCCGCCCCCGCCGCCGCCGCCGCCGCCGCCGCCACCCCCGTCCCCGCAGCGCTGCCGCCGCCGCTAAGTCGCTAACCCCGCGTAATGGCCGCAGCGCAGGGCGCAAAGCTCCGCAAAGACACCGCGCTTTAGCCACCCGCGCAATTAAAGCGGGCGGCGGCGGCGGCGCACGGCGCGCGGCCGAGCTGTCTTCGCCACGGCGCGGATTAACCGCCCCCACCCCCACTCGCCGGACGCCGCGCTCCCCCCTCCGGCCCACGCTCCGCTCGCGTGATACCTCGGCCCTTTGGAAGGACACGTTCCAACTAACATTTCACGCGTTTCGAGTAAATCGATGCTAGCAAGGTGGTTCAGGGTATCAACCGATGTCACTGGAGTGCCTTAGACCGGGAGATTCTAGGGTTCCATTCCCGGCGTTAGCAGGAATTTCGACACTAGCTACATAGCTAGGTAGAATTCTGTGGTTGTCTGGAGGAGAATTCTAGCACCCGGCTGCTCTGGTGAGTAGCTTTTCGTGGTTTCTCTGATCAGCGTTGGACGAATGCCCGAGTAGTACCCTAATAAACGATTCAGGGACCTCGTACTATTTTTTCTCTTCCTTATCTTACTTACACAAACACACTTGCATGCACTACATTACAGTGGCAGGATTTTCGACGCTAACTACATAGTTTGGTCGAATTCAGCCCATGTCTGGAGAATTCCAGCGGTCGGCTGCTCTGATCGATAGTTTTTCGTGATTTTTTGGATCATCTTCAGACGAATACCGGAGGAGTATCTCAACAAATGGGATACCGATCATGCGCGAGCTTTCCATTCTCTTCCTTGTCCATTCCTCCTCCCTTACACACACTTACACTCACATGTACCACATTATTAGAGGCCGGATTTTTATGTAATTACATAGTTTTTGCCTTTCTACTTACCGTTCTCAAAATTGTAATCCTGACGAATCACAGCCCTCGAAACACAATATCAATTTTTTCATTACATATTTTTACATATTTAGTACTATATTATATATTTTGCATATTTTGCTGTTTTCACAATATATTTTCTTATTTTATCAATTTTCTTCAATTTCATTTCATATTTTTTCATGAAGATATGTATTTTTGTAAATCAGCATTTTCTAACATTATTGGGGAAATCTACGTGTCCAAAATATCATTGATTCTGCGTTTTGTGATTTGTAACCTTAGTTTCCGAGAAAAAATTGCGATCGCCGACGTGTAACACTTCGATGAAGATGGTACATTGTGTGTTTGCTGGTCGTACATCTGGCCAGTTTGTGGGATGGCTTCTATTGCGATTAGTCTGGCTGCTAAACTATGGTCCTGGATTATAATAGATTACGCTTTTATTACTGATGAGAAACTTGTATGATGTGAAGTGAGCAGTTTTTCTAAATGTTATTTCGTATTATGTAAATGTGTTTTATTATTAGTGCATTTTAATACTACATATTAAATCCGATTGTTCATATTTATTACATATCCTGCCTGTTTTCATTACATATTTATGTACATATTTTGACGTTTAATACTACATATTTTTCCGGTCTCTACACATTATCACCCATGTCGGGGGCTTAGAGTTTGTTCCGGCTGGGGCGGTGCCACGCTGATGGGAGATAACTGGTGGGGGAAATCCCCCCAAACCTGCGGGGTGGTCGGCACCGGATCGCGACATTCAGACGGAGATCACAGCCACCTCTCGCGACCAAAACATGCACTAAACTTACGGTAGTAATAACCTTTTCACTTGACGTGCACGGAATCACGAAACAATCAATCGCGTTAATTTGTGTCTAGGTTTCATTAACTCATTATTCAGACATCTTTACAACTACAGCAATGATTTCTAACAGTAGCTATTTGTCCACAGATAGCAGCCCCAGTATCCGTATTGCACGGCAAGTAGAAGTGTATATCCTAGGTGCGTAGAACCTTCTCACACTAGTAACTTGTTTTCTTCGATTTTTTCGGTTGTAACCTTCTCGCTAAAGGTCTATTTCCCAATCGGATTGCGTTTGGCTCTTTTCCTGCTCATGGTGTTTCGTACTGAACTGGGTCACGTGTTGATGACCGATCTATGGAGGCATGCTCGCGTAGTCGTTTGCAATAATTTTTCCTGAGATTGTGATAAGCTGCTTTCTAAAGTTTGGCCATTATTTTCTAATCGCAGTAGATGATTTCGAATCGACTAAATAGTTGATAGTCCTAAATAGATTATAGCGATAGTTGGGCAGAGAGATGACCGGCACTGCCAAATAATCCAAAGATGGCTGCGAAGCCTTCAAGGAAGCTAGTTATAAAAAGATATTGGAAATCGTAGCACCACCTTTTCTCTTCGAGGTGTATCTTCTCTTCATTTGCATTACATTCCGTATATCGAGAGATTGCGATAAGATGGGACTGCTTTGACAGCTACTGCTTGACCACTGCTGGCTGTATCACTGCAAGTTACGTCGCTGCAATCATTTTGTCAGTTCGTTCGTTTACAGTTAGCTCATTTGCAAATGGCTTCATCACTATCACTTGGAATGCCATCTCCCTGCATGACGTTCATTTGTTTCCCGACCTGTCAAAGTAGGTCCTTCTTAGAGTAACTCCTCTACAGACTTGTTACATGCATTCGTAGTTTTAATTTCCTTCCAGACAATCTACATTCACTAACTCAGGCAATACCTAGACTCGCATCTCTTCTTATTTTGGCTTATTTTACAATCGCCCGCACAGCCTCCACCCCTGGCATTTCCCCTCGGCCTGCAGCCTCATTCCACCGCCCCCCACTACCACCACCGCCTGCTCCTCTTCTTGCAAATCCGGCAGCTCCAAGGGTTACAGCCCCGCCTCGCCTCGCCGCGCTTGTTTTTATTGACTCTGCAAATGGGCGTCCCTGGCCAGGGCCCTCTCTAAGTACTAAATGATTATCTCGTTTACATATGGAGGCTTAGCGTCGGCCCCCAAGCACTTCCGACGCTTTTTGAGTTATCTCGAGGGTTTATTTCAGGGGCTCCAGTTATTATTTCGCTCGGTTTGCTTCGCCGCGAGGTCTCGTGAGTGTGAAAGCTAATGACCGCGCGGAGGCGCCAGTAAAGCGGCGAATGCGTGGGCGGAGGGACGCACGCGCACGACGCTCAAGTGATAATTGCGCGGGTGCTCTCCGCTGATGCTGCGTGCTGGACCCGGATGAAGGTCCGTTTGAAGAATCTCCCTTGCAGTGGAAATATTCTTGCTCGCAAGTAACTGCTTGGGAATTCAATGGAATAACTAATCCTCTGGCAGTCGCGACACCAGCTACGTGGCAGGATCGAATTAAGCCGTTGGGTAGAGGAGAATTCTAGCTAGCGGCTGCTCTGATCGGTAGTTTTACGTGGTTTCTCTGATCAAAGCCAGGCGAATGCCGGAGCTGTACCCTAGTGAACGAGCCACGAACCGCGCGCGATATTTTCTTCCTCTTTCTTGTCCTATCCTCACCCGTCACTTGCACACACACACACACACACACACACACACACACACACACTTACATGAACTACACTACCAAACATACCGGGAGACCAGGCGGCAGTTTAGATCTTGTCCCGGCTGGGACGGTGGTGGGAGATCCCGCTGGTGGGAGACACCTGGTTGGAGAAAACCCCGCAACCCTACGGGTAGCGCCAGTTCTCGCCATCCAGCGAAATCACCGCCATCTCCCGCGGCAAAAAATGCACTAAACTTACGGGAGTAGTGATCTTAGCAGTTAATGCGTATGGAATCTCTTATCAATTAATCTCTAGCAGTTGCATGGCATAAGGCCGCACGAAATTTTAATTTTGTTTTGAGCATATTTAGAAATAACGATTCTGCGGGAAAGGAGGATTACTAAACATGGTGAATTTTTCTGTTGAAATTGTGCGAAATACATACCAATTTCATTATCGAAGACACTATACGTAATCATTCAATGTGAAATAAAACAGTTCATCAATAATAAATTAATTCAGTCTTTACAGCGTTTAGACAATGAAGAATATTTTTTATTATTCAATTTCATGAACAAAAAAAAAGTGAAACACGCCCTTAACAATTTATGATTGTGAAAACTGCACCACAAAATCTGAAGTTCGAGCGGGATCACGCTTTCCAGAAACAATTTCGGGTTCAAATTTAATCTCGCTTCAACAAAAGGAAACAGAAGACTTTCGTCTCATTCTGGTAATCGTAAATTGGATACCCTGGGTGTGTTATTCTTTCCCTCTTTCAGGGTTAGTCGGTTCCTTCCGGTCACGTTTGGGACAAGTGATCGACGCGACTCGGTCTGCTGGTGAAGGACCGGCCTTTTTCCTCCGTGTCCTTTTAACATTTTTAAAAAAATCAAATTAATAAAGGCCGATCATAAATAATCAAATTAATGAAAGATAAACTCAACTTACATCAAATGGTTTCAAATTATTCAGTTGGATGATATTCCTAGTTATTTAAAAGGGAAATGTAAGGAAAATAACGGATGAAGCATAGCAAGATGTTGGTTAGGGAATGAAACGAGAGCGATTAGATATTGACTGAATAGTGACGGAATAAATGTTGGATCTGTGAGTTGAAAGAGGAAGATTAGGGACATATTTTAAAACGATGTCAGGTATTTGAGAAAGGAAGAATATCAGAAAGGTAGAATGTTCAGGATAAGGTGAGGTGGAGATTACAGGACAAAGGTGAAAGGTTCAGAATTAATGAGAAATACAGGAAAGGGCTTAGTATGTAGCAAATTATTGTACATTTCTTGCGGTGTATTCAGTTTATTGTTGTATATTATTAAGCGAATCCAACTGTTGCATCTACAAAGTTGTAAAATAAATTCAAGCTAATAAAAGACAGCCTGGATAGCTGGGGTCACTTAGGCTGAAGGGCCGTAGCTGTCTCGTACCTGAAGGGTCGTGGGATCGAATCTTGCCCGCAGCATGAATGTTCGAGTGTGTCCGTATGAGAGTTCCTTTACCATTACACCCCCCATTCAAAAACCAATGGTAATTACAGTGATCGCTGTATGATCTGTCGTTGAAATGACTAGTAGTTGAAAAGCGTCTGTAAAACAATTAATACTTTGAAAACTGTTTAAAATGTTGGAGACTCTACACTAAGTTAATCTGATTCTATTCATAAAATTGGAGTGTGAAAGGGATCGTTGTAGGTGTAAAACTTCATGTTAATGATAGAGAAAACTATAACTGAAAATACAAATTTAAACATTTGTTATGTCTTGCCGAGAGAAGTTTAGAAAATTCTACTTTCGATCTCTACCCACAAATATTCCTACTCTTTCTGAAAATCTTCCCTACGTGTAAGCTCTATCACAAGCAGCAATACAAAATGACGAATATTTTAAAAATTCGTGTTCGCACCAACATGCATATTCTCACAATTATTGTTGCGTTCTTTCTTCATAAAACGCTAGGATTTCTTTTATTTACTTCTGCCAATTTACTAACATACAATTACTTTTCTTCCTACGCTGTTATAACATACCCAGAGTATCAGACGTGGTCGATGCAACTCCACAACCTACCTCCTCTAAATGTGTGATGCAGTTTAGTAGCTGCTCTGAAATGTTTGGGAAATGACTTTGGCAGGAGAGCATACCATATGGAATGATTGAAAGAAGTGAGATTCGAAAACACTGGTTTATTAAATTGAAATAAAAAATGATAGGGTGATTACAGAACGCATGATGAAATAATGGCTGGAGCACTTACAAACTATCTAATAATTAAATTCCAGTTCTTGGATGGTGCAGAGACCTTTGGACCACACCTTCTCGACTGCGGGAGCGATAATTTCCGGATCTTAGCGTTGTCTGTAGACCTGGGCAGGGGCGGATCCAGCCAATCATTTTTTTGGGGGGAGGGGCATCGTAGATATTTTTTAAATAATAAACATATTGTTATTATATTGTATATCATTTATGTACTGTATATATAATACTATACAATTTTCTTGTTTAAATAATTACATATTTCAAATATAAATATATATTTCAATGAATTTTGCCAAAGAGTGGAAGATAAACGAAAACTCTAGGCCTTTTGGGGCCTGGATCCGCCAGTGGACCTGGGTGGGGCGGGTCAAAGGCTGGTAGGCCGCGAAAGGCGGCGTCGGTGACATCGGCTTCATCAACAGCTACCTGTCGGCCCAGCGCAAGCGTCACCGCAGGTAGCGTAGGTACAAGCGGAGAAATGCAGTCAATGCATAGTTAAGAGGCTTAGATTCGCGAGTACTTGTTCATTCTCTTAAATCTAATCCGGCGGACTCCTAGACGCACACTTTCATAGAGCTTTTTTTCGTTTCTAATTAATTTAAACTAAGTGAAATACTGCACTCAGACACAGCAATATTACAAGCTACGCGGCGACAACGGAAGTCCATGAATGGCAGCGTCCAAGTTCCAAGGAAAATCATTTCAAAATTGTTAGATCCTAAAAACTGAAGCAATAAAATTAGTAAAACATTATAAAATATTAAAATAAAAATAATAAATTATGATACACCTGAATATGGGATACTTCATTGAAGTTTTCATATTGGATCTCATTGGTTGAGAAATTCTGAGTGAATGAATTCCTGATAAAAGTATAAATGCTTCTGTTTTTGAAAAGCGCAGAAACTATAAACTTTATTTAAAGATCTAATTTTTTGAAAAATATATTTTAAGGTAAAACTGCGATTAATAGACCAAGACAACATCAAAACATTATTAAACTTTGGCAATTTTCGAAAATGTTTTGAGTTCAACGAAAATCGGAGCTGGTCGGCTTTATAAGCTTACTTCCGTCTATCTGAGAAAAAAAAAGAAATATTATGGAGTCATTTTTGAGAATATTTTGAAAATGTCGTTGATATTTCATGTAAAGTAGTACCTTCAAAATACAAAATTAGTTTCAAATCCGCTGAGGATTGAGTATGGCTAGATCTATTGAGGAATATCAATTTTGGAGAAAATCCTTTGAACGGTTTAGGCTCTGGTGTTGTTCCGTTGACGGACAGACGGAGGGACAGGCAGACCGACCGATGCGCGCAGCTAAACAGACTGACGGGCGGGTAGATAGTAGATTCAAGTATTATTCCCTATCAGGGATCTCAATATAAGTTTTTTGACAAAAAAGTGCCAATTTTGCTTTTACATTACATAGCATTGCACAAGCATTAACATAGTTTCTCTTTGCTACGTAAGTACTGAAGAAGCCGAAGATGAAGAAATATTGATGAAAACGAAACTTCTAAACTTTCAATTTGTTAGCAGTGTGCTACTTATCAGGTGCTAATGTAGTCTTGAAACCACATTATGGTGGTGTGAAGGAAATTTAAAAGCATACGGAATGTACGACAATGAGAGTATTATTAATTACGAATTTGCAACACTTTAATGAAAAGTCATAAATAATGCTCAACCAGAGCATTCTGCATATCGTCTAGTGTTTACTTATTCACCAGTAGAAAGTCATCTCATGAGAGCTCTTCTAGGTTCTAATACTTTGTATAAAACCGTGTACCGAGTAAACGCATGGAGGAAGGAACGACTTGAGAGCTAGGCTTCTCTCATACAGTAGGGAACCGTCCGTCACTGCAGACTCTCTGAGGGGAAAGACTTCGGGGTGTGGCATCTTTTGACTTTGCAACTATGGGCAGGGGTAGAGTTGTCAATCAAATTTCACCACATGCGCAGAGAAAGATACTTTTACGCAATTCATCTACAGATAGCGAAAGTGGTGCTGCGGATGGCGGTCCATGTTGGTCCTGTGTATCGCGCCATTCCCTCCGAAGCAGTTCATGAGATCTTTCGCTGCGCCGCCCCCGAGAGGCGCGCCCAGAAGAGGAGCCAGAGGGGGGAGGGGGGAGGGGGGAGCGTGCGCTTCATAACGGAAGGAAGTTGGGCTGTGGCACCGCCGGGGCGATCGGGCGCGGAGATAGCGAGCGCCGCCGCCGCCGCCGCGGGGGTGGGTGGTGGGGGGCGAGGAGGGGAGGGCGACGCCTCGTGCGCGGAACGGCCCGAATTAGCGCGAGTCCAGCTGCGGCCGCGAGGGGGCGCTATTGCGGCCGGGCAACTTCTCGCGGATATTGAGTTCCGCCGCGCCAACTGTCGCACGCTGCCCGCCCGCCCGCCGCCGGCCACTGCACCTTGCGCTCGTCCGCTGCCCCCCACCCACGCACCCGCACAGTAGCTGCAAGGCGACAGTTGGAGGCGAAATCAATTCAGGCCACCGCGGTCACTATCAGAACTAATATGTAAAAGACCATAAATATGACCAAGTCATTAAGACCCTTGAAAACTGTAATTTTGAATACACTTGTACAATGTAATAAAAATTAATATGAAAATAAACTTGAATGTTTGCAATTTAAAACTCCCAATAGCTGGAACGCGACAATAATAGGTGAAATCAATTTGGCTTCTTTAGGTTTAATACCTGAAATGAATATCCAAAAGGAAAATAATCTAGACTAAATCAAGAGTACCCTTTAGAACTGTAAAATGTAACATACAATATAATCAAAATGAATACGAAAAAATGTAATTGCTTGACATTTAAAAATGCCGGAAGCTGAAGGCGACAATAGTAGCCTAAGCGAAATCAATTCAGCCTCTAAGGGGGCGGATTGTATCTGAAGCATACGCAGTCTAAAGCGAGAGGCAGGCAACTACTTCTGAGTTCCCCTTTCTCCATGAAACATATTCATTTACTAATGTATTTTACTAGTACACCAATATGTTTCAGGGCAACCCTAGACACAAGACTTCGGGCTTTAATACAAAATTATTAAGAAGTAAACAATTTTTAAAAAAACCTAAGGAACTTTCCTGCGCCCAGCTAAAGGTTTAACATATTCTGTGCTTTATTTAAATTAGAGTTATTTATTCTTTCTGATGTAATGCCGTAATTTTTATTTGAAATGTTTTGTGGAGTAATTACTACGTATATTTAAGTGTCTTTCTGACTGTGCGTTTTTCCATTACCGACTCGTATTAACGTTTTCGGCTCTGTACCCATCCCCCAGCAAGGGTAGAGGCAAATGTCAGGGAGTTCTCAAGAACGGCTCCATAGCCCGAGCGACTGTATTAAGACATGTAAAAAATATGAAAAACAAAACAATCTAAGCAATAAATAAATAAAGTAAACATATTACAAGGAGAATGAAAGTATAACTTTAGCTATACAATTATTCAATACAATTGACTTTATGTTGAACCTTTCATATGCTTTTCAGATGGCTTGCAGAGCCCCTTTCCTAGATGTGTTGTAACTATTCCATAAGTTATCAGGTTAAAAAAGGAGAAATAAGAAGTTCATCATATTTACGAGTAGTTTTTTTATTACGCAAGTTTAGGGAAACTTCTTCCAAACGTGTCGAGGAACTACAGCTCTTTTGGACCTCCCTCTCCATTGAATGTACACTTTTGATCTGATCAACATAATGAAACTAATAGACTCCGCAAGAATATTGCGTTTTTATTGTATTACCACAATGAACACGAAAATAAAATTTAATATTTGCTATTTAAAAATAAATTTTAACATTTTTCGTTGTAAACAAAGGTCTTTAGGAGGAAATTAGGTTTTGTTCCGTTGGTCTTTGACATGCATTGAGTATCAAAAAGGAAATTTTCAGCAATTAACTACGAATACTTTAAAATAGATTTTGATATTTGATCTAAAATAACATTTTTCTCTCAGAATTTGTTTCTGTTAAATTTCCCTCAAATATTGAACGAACGACGATAGATGAAAACAATATTGTCTGTTTTCATGGCAGCTTTTTAAAAATATTTTAATATAACATTTCTCTAACTACGGGGTTAAGGGTCTCTAACCAGAGGGGCCTTAAACACAGTCATACTCTGCTTTTGAATTGATCACCCTTGGATCTCATAAGCGTACTTGCAATCCAATGTCAGTGTATGTCGCAGCGCTTGTGCATATCGCAAAATGTTGAGTAAGAAGTATTCAAATGACACGTGAAAAACGGAGAATTCTTGCAAACATTTTGATCGTCCTACAGCGACCTTCGTCAAGTCTAAAAGTTTATTTTTCTCGTTACACTCTTTGACTCCTTACCTAAAAGTCCTTTCGCATATTTTAATATCTCCTTAAACTACAAGAATGGGAAGAATGCAATCTTGGAAGTTGTGAGATTAAGATGTTTTATTCTCGTAAACCAAGAAATGTTTGTGGGTGCGCAACAATTAGGATGAGTTGAGCAATTATATAACGCTTCTCGAAGTATTTGGGAATTCAGAACTACCAATCAATGTTCTTTCATCTTCAATACTTTTGGTGACAAAGCAAAATACTAGTTAAATACTAACTAAATAGTTAGTAAACTTGTTGATGAACACCACATTTGGCAAATGAGGTTTGATTAGTCCAATCATTGCTTCTTTCAAAGCAATCACAAATTTTTATTTTCGAATCAAGCTTCTGCAGAAAACATTACAGCAAGTAAATGTGGCTGTTGTAACCTTTAAAGAATGTACAATTTATTTTTAATTAGTACATATGTTATCAGTTTGTGGAGGAATAGGTGTAACACCTAGGTAAGCTGGGAAGTACTGGCGCGATAGTCGGACCTACATCCCAGCGTAACTGTATCAACTGGATGTTTCAAAATCATTGTTTCATGATACTCACGATTTGTAAACCTCTCAAAAGTGTAATTTCAAACTAATGTATAAAGTGAGCTTTAAGGAAACCCGTAATTGTTTCATCTGAAATTTACATTACAAGTTTCCTAAGTAGGGAACAACTCAGAACATGCAACAAACTGTCTCCAACTTTTTTCGCCTACCACTTGAATCTATGCTGTGCAATGGGGAAAACCAAAAATAATTACGCTTCACTTGGGATCAGATTTCAGTCACATACGACAATTGTAAAATGAACTGACTTTAAATTTTATCGCTAAAAGTACCGTAATTTAATGATGATGAGCTCTTCTAGAATGACATTTCCACCCAACAGTGAAACAAGTTCAACCTGAAAGCCACGCTAGGAAAACAGGGGTGTATTCGTTCGGGAATCGTGACAGTTTTACCAGTTGTGATTAACCACATCTCGATGTGGCCACATGCTGCGGTTTCTCAAGGTATCAATTGATGTAACTGAAGTGTCTCTGTCCGGGAGGATCTAGGTTTTGAGTTCCTATGGTGGAAGGATTTTCTACACTCGCTACGTAGCTAGATCGAATTCAGATGCTGCCTGGAGAAGAATTCTAACGGCCGGCTGTTCTGATCAGTATTTTTCCATGGTTTGTCTGATCAACATCTAGGCGAATACCCTAACAAATGAGCCACAGACCGCGAGCGATGTTCCTTCGTCTTCCTTGTCCTACTATCACCACTTTCTTACAAACACATTTACACGCACTACACTATCACATATGCCGGGAGACGAGTCGGGAGTTTAGAGCTTGTCCCGGCAGGGGTAGTGCTCCGCTGATGGGAAATACCTTATTAGGGACATGCCCTGCAAACAGGCCGATAGATGTGCATCACACTTACAGGACTAATGACTTAAACAGTTGACGCGTGGAAGTCGCTTGAAGTCGCTCATAAGCACCGAATTTTACCCGAACGGTTTGGTTGAAGTCACGCGTGTTCATTTCGACAGCCATGAGACCGCACCTTCAATGCCTTTCGCAATCCACCGGTTGCTTCCGTACGTGTTAGCGAGAGCGCTGTGATGCATAGCTGTAATAACCCCTCGCGGAACGGGTTTACCCTCGCAGACGTTCAGGACCCACTCAACCGCAGACCCTGTCTCCGAGGAAGTCAGAAGCCGGCGGGATTCGTTCCCAAGTTCCACCCGATAGTAGAGATGCAACAAAAGACACTCGTTTTTGATAGGTTGATTGATTGATTAGTGATTCCGGGCGCTTCAACTGCTAAGGTCATTAGTCCAGAAAGTTTAATGCAATTTTTTTATCACGGGAGGTGGTTGTGATCTTCCCCTCTGGTTAGCGAGATCCGGCGCCGACCTTCACGTTGGCTAGCGGGTTTTCCCAACCAGGTATCTCCCAGCAGCGAATCACCGCACCAGATGGAACAAGCTCTACGACTCTGCGACTGCTTCTCCCGACAGTGTGCGGTAGCGAAGCACATATAAGTGTGTGTGTGTATGTGCTGTGTGTGTGTGTGTGTGTGTGTGTGTGGTGTGTTGTGTGTGTGTGTGTAAGTTAGGGTTGAGAATAGGAAAAGAAGCGGAAAGTCAAATCGCGCGCGACCCGCGACCAGCTCGTTAGGGTACTGCTCCGGCTGATAGAATTTTCCTCCAGACACTAGCTGGATTCGACCTAGCCATATAGTTTTCGTCGAAAATCCTCGGGACTCGAACCCTAAGGGCTTTCATGTCAAAGGCTCTGCACTTTCTGAATCTCTGAAATTTTCGCTGATTCAATCAGTGAGAGCCGAAGTCACTGATATCTTCAGTCGAGATGTGTAGTTTCGCTGACAATCAGCGAATATGCGAAACTTTGCATAATGACCGCCAGCATTTCACTGATCGTCAGCGGTAAAAGTGCCGCGCCACCATCGCTCACTGATTGTTCAGTCGTTCACGTGCAGCTATTTTCACAGATTTTACTGATTCAAGCAGTGAAGTTTCACTGATTCAAAAGTGGACCCGATTTTTACTGATTAGTTCAGTTCAATTCACTGATCTTCAGTGGCAGGGTTATAACTGACACTATCAGTGGATAGTCACTGTCAATCTGTAGTTTGCACTGATTCAGACTGAGAGAGCAGTGACATCAATTTATGCTCTGAGCTTATGAGCTACTAGTGTTTACTCGGACTCATACGAATTTACTGGGACTCACAGGGGGCAGGGGTGGACAAGATCTTCCTGCCTTAGAGAGTTTTTAACGGCCGATGCTGGACTCAGACAGGGACACATTTAATGCATTTGTAGGTGCTTCATTGAAAAATGAATCTCCCTCGTCCCCCCGTCGGTGACGCCCATACAGTCAAGGTAACTGCCAGAGGCTAAGCGTGTGTATATTATTAAAAAAATTTTGAAGTTATTAAATGTTAATTCTCATTAAATATGTTGAGAAAATTTAATTCAGAATTAACATTTAATTACTTCAAAAAATGTTTGATATGTAATACAGGCGAGCTGGTAAGATTTATAACGTGTACACATTAATTTAGGTTTTGAAATCATTATAAGTATTTTAAATGAATTTAAAGTTTGTTATGATATAGAATCTGAAGATGGGGTAAAATCACATCCGGAAACGTTGTTGTATGCTCATACAAACTTTTTGTAATAAAAAATGTTAAGAAGTAAACAAATATTTTCTTTAGATACTGCCAAAGAGAATATATTCAATAAATTATATATTTCATCAGAACAGTCAGAACGTATACCGCAATTTATACATATATATATATATATATATATATATATATATATATTATATACACACACACATATATATCTTCCGTACGAGGAATTTCGAAGCAATTGCTGTTCCATAACGCAACATGTCAATAGCGAACATTTTTTGTGAGCAACCTCTTCCTTGGATCGTTGCTGCTGCGTGTCGTCGTCTGTGTCGCAAGCAGTGACGCACTAGACATGACAATTTTAGTCGGTACGCTCAGCATTATAAAAGGCGGAATACCACAATACATTTGCATTTTCCAGTCAAATTGAAATGTTCATTTATTTGTTTCGACTTCCAGGGTATCTAACGTAAACCATAGATGCCTCTCTCATTTGTGGAAGCATTGTGTTTGTTTTCAGATAGTCAGCTTTCATGTACTTTTCTTTCAGTTTGTGCGAGCTTTAGAAATTAGTAATAAATATTCTGCAGGAATGAAAATGTATTTTAAAAAAATTCCGGCCGGCCCCCGCGCATGCGCAGAGCCCGTTTGGCCGCCCGTTGCCAGCTTGGGCCAGTGCGCGCTGCGGGCGGCGGCGGGGCGCTCGCGCCGTCGTTTTATGGGGGCGGCGGGGCGGAGGTGGCGGCGGCGGCGGTGGCAGCGGGCTGCCGCGCCGCCAATATCGGGCGGCGGGCGGCCGCGGCGCGGCGCGGCGCGGCGGTCGGAGGCGGGGCGGCAGCTGCGGCGGCGGCGGCGTCCTCTCCGATATTACGCGCTAACTACCACCGCCAATAAGCGCTGCCTTTGCCACCGCCGCCGCCGCCGCTTGTAACGACCCGCGACGACCGCTCATTACGCGCGCATCGGCCGCAGCCGCCGCCGCCGCCTTCGCGGGCTCCCCGCTAGGCCCCTTCGCCCCCGCGACTGTCGCCCCTCCGCGCCCCCGCGGCTGGCCGGACTCGACGCCGCGCTGCTGCTAATGTGTGGCCCAGCCGAGGCTGCCGCGAGCGGCTTTGCACCGCGTTTGAAAAGCTCGTCGACTGCGCATGCGCTCCAGTGGTACGGAAAGAGGGGCTTTCTCTTTCGAAAAGGGGGCAGCTCGTGCTCACACTCTGCGACGGGGCGAACTCAATAAATGACTTCTTGCCACTGTTCGCCCTTCAAATTCGAACGGGAGTGGTCCCGTGGATTACAATTGTAATCCATTAAAAATCTTATTAATAATTATAATCGTTATCAATCTTATTAATAATTATAATCGTTTACGAAAATATCGTATTTGAGTTCAAATGTACACTATTAACGGTATCTAAGTCATTGACCCATTATAAAATACTATTACTTTTATTAGAACATTGATATAATACGAATTCTCTGAAATGCTACTCAAAATTGCATGTGTTATGCATTTAATCAGATATATTGAAATATATGCGAGTAGATGTCTGGTTTTGAAGAGCTCTATGTTTTGGGCACTTCATATACATTACATTTAGGTAAAACAGTTTGAAACAATTGTTTAAATATCAGGAGCCTCAATTCTGATCATGTGTCAATGTCAATATCATATGAACGTCTCACACAAATTTTCTTAATGTGTTCTGGGCACACCAAATAGACATATATTATGGAGTACTATCGAGTGCTCTTCTTTTGTTCACGTCCACAGAGATAACACCGTCCCACGATGCCTGGCAGCCCAGACCTCCAGATCCGCTGACAGCCCAGTCTCTTCTCAGATTCCCAGGAGGTCAACCGTGTGTTGTCTTCGCTGTCGTCACACTTTTTCTCTCGATCCTTCTTTTCATTTCTGGTATCATAAGGGACCAATCGAGATCATTAAGCAATTCCTTTCTAGTCAAATTTTTTGCATTGTTGTTCTTTGCATAAACATTCAGAGCATTGATTGCATCAATACTCATGATCAGATTAGGTCAGAAACTGAACCACGAGTGGTCACGCGAATTACTATTGTATCGCTAGTGGAGCAATTATCACTTGCGTCATATTTCGCTATAATTCAATGAAAAAGTTCATGCCAAAAGTTTGTCAACTCTCCCTGTAAACAGCGAATGAATAAGACTGGACTACATTAGTAATCCATGGGATCACTGAAGGGCTAGACGGCTTTGATAAAAGCACCGCCTCCGAACAAGTGCTACTTGTGTTCATCACATTCTGATGTGACATCACAACGCCACACGAAACCGCTGTATTGTTCAAAAGTTACTTTGAGAAGTTTCTTGAGTAAAGTACATTTCTGCAGTAGTCGAACAAAGAATCAGTCCTCTCCGTGGCAGTGCTATTAATGTCTGTGACCTGTGCAGATGGTCCGCACTTAGCTTTTGTCAAGCCTGCACCGCGTTAATAAAGCACCTCGACAGCGCATGCGCTAATGTGTGCCAACAAGTGCTGGAGGTAGACAATGTTTCTTCTCAGATGCGATGCACCGGTCGGGGTCAAAGAGCAGCTTACTGTACAGCACGAACACCTTCAGGGTCGACTTTCCATGTTACATCTTCACTGGTGATGGTGTTCCCCCCGCTGGAATAAGAAATCTGGCGACGATCTATTCATTTATTAATGTTTCCAGGCGCGTTAACTACTAATATCAATCGCGCCGTAACTGTAGTGCATTTTTATTGCGGGAGCAAAATAGGGGTGTAGTTGGTTGGTTGGGTTGGTTGGGTTGGTTGGGTTGGTTGGGTTGGTTGGGTTGGTTGGGTTGGTTGGGTTGGTTGGGTTGGTTGGGTTGGTTGGGTTGGTTGGGTTGGTTGGGTTGGTTGGGTTGGTTGGGTTGGTTGGGTTGGTTGGGTTGGTTGGGTTGGTTGGGTTGGTTGGGTTGGGTGGGTTGGTTGGGTTGGTTGGGTTGGTTGGGTTGGTTGGGTTGGTTGGGTTGGTTGGGTTGGTTGGGTTGGTTGGGTTGGTTGGGTTGGTTGGGTTGGTTGGGTTGGTTGGGTTGGTTGGGTTGGTTGGGTTGGTTGGGTTGGTTGGGTTGGTTGGGTTGGTTGGGTTGGTTGGGTTGGTTGGGTTGGTTGGGTTGGTTGGGTTGGTTGGGTTGGTTGGGTTGGTTGGGTTGGTTGGGTTGGTTGGGTTGGTTGGGTTGGTTGGGTTGGTTGGGATGGTTGGGATGGTTGGGTTGGTTGGGTTGGTTGGGTATTCTATAAAGAAACATCAAAATCACATGGTATACGAAAGAAATTGATTCCCTACGAGATACGCAATCCTAGATGTCACCGTTCGAGGTAAATTGTCGCACAAAGATACAGTTGCTAGAAGTGACCTTTTCATACAAGTGAATTCACAAAATGTGCCAGGCCGCTAGCCACGAGGTCTGATGGACGCTCAAGAGATTGAATATTTTCTTATCGGTTACGAAAAAAATGAACTTAGATGGATTTCGCTGAGTCGATGTGGCTGTTTGATTGATGATTCCGGGAGCGTCAACTGCTAAAGAAATTAGTCCCGTAAGAATAAGGCACGTGTTTTTTCGTGGAAGGTGGTAGTTATCTTCCCCCACTGGATGGCGAGATCCAGCGCCGACCTACACGCCAGCTAGCGGAGTTTTCCCCAACCAGATATTTCCCACCAGCGAACAGCCCGAACCGGGACAAGCTGCAGGGTCCAGACTTGTTTCCCGACATGTGCGATACAGTACTGAATGGAACTAAGGAGT
This sequence comes from Acheta domesticus, assembly GCA_031308135.1. NCBI lineage: Eukaryota > Metazoa > Arthropoda > Insecta > Orthoptera > Gryllidae > Acheta > Acheta domesticus. The sequence goes on along the minus strand of JAHLJT010009436.1, from coordinate 24,711,529 downwards.
GAGGATAGACTGCGGGGATTTCTTGAAGACTTGCGATCGATAGCTAAAGAATTGCGTCACGAATCTGTCCCGAAGGTAGACGTGAGAGAGGAGGGAGACGTCTATACTGAAGGCCGTCTCAAAAACATTGACTTCCAAAAAACATTCTTCGTACCTTTCCTTCGGAGGGAAAGCAACGCTGGCTGTCATATGTTTGTAGATTTACCGCATGTGGAAGATTCTCAAGTCTAAAAGAAACCTCTGAACTAAATTTGAGTCTGATTAGTCTGCTTCGTCGCTTGAGTGAGACCTTCTTTCTCCATTAGATGGTGGAATGAGAGTAACGATATTTGCGTGGTCAGACGGAAGAGAGGGCCTAATGGCCTTAGTCTTGCCAATAAAATAACGTATGAACTGAATTTCCTGGTTGGTCTCGGCACAGATATTTACATTCATATTTCATGTAAGGAAGCTCAGAACAAACCAACAAGTAAATTACTAACGCAGCCAAAATAATATTCTGGGCAATTTCAACCCCTAGCTTGCATTAGATTACCTAGCGCCTCCCTCGCTCGCACTATTAGTTTTCAGAACAGCTATAGCAGGCGTAGTTGGCTGAACTGCGTATGCGCAGGGTTTCTTTTCTTGTTTCGTTCGCATTTTAAGGGTCATCAGGTGCACAGATTTCATGCGGGAAATCGACCATAGGGACTTGTCTTCTCTAATTGAGGTGAAGTGCTAGTCTTCCCAATTGCTCCAATATATTACAAAGCTAAATAAGATTTTCATCAAGAGGAATTATCAAGTAAATTGTGCACGTATTATAAGGTATGATTAACTAAAACGATCCCAGAGACTTCGTGTCCCAAAAATTATTCAACAAGTCAACAAATCTGAAAATTTGACCCTTAAGATGCCACGTATGGAAGTGTGGACAAGGCGCAGGCAAGTTTTCAAGTGCTTGGATTATAAAACAAATGTATTTTAGAGTTAAAGCAGGTAACTGGTGTGCGTGTGTCATAATTATTTTTTAATCCGAAAACATAGTGTTCCTAATTTTCAGTGACACGAGTACAACTCTTCCTTTCTTGAACGCTGCAGGCTGCTTCGAGCCTTCATCCAGGATCGGCGAACCCGCTGTACTGCAGGAGACTTTGCAGAAAGGGGATGCAAGTCGGAGACAAGATGTAGAAGGAGGCATTGGGCATGGTCGCCTGCCCGTGCCACAGGAGGGAGGTCGTGGCTGCGTAGGTGAACGCGACCTCTGATGGAGAGTTAGAGACGACCACCCGGACATCCAGTTTCACGGCGACACTCACGTCGTTAGCCTCAAGGTGGAGGACAGTGAGCAGGCGATGCTAAGCTCCTGGTCGACGGTTTCAACCCGGCGACCCACCAGTTGGGCCCTTGGCGCGTCGACCTTAAAGCAGAATTGGGTAAAGGAGACCTAGGGTACTCTGGAATCCACAAATGGAAGTCCGGCGGAACAATACCTACCGTCAGGTTGCCTTGGTTACGGTCCAACCCAGATCGTTAGCCTGAAGGTGCAGACAGTGGGAAGACGGGATAGGGGCTCCGAGCCGTCCGGACCTCAGTTCGGGTGGCCTCTAGTTTGGCTCTTGGCTTCGTCGTGGCAGAGTATCGTGGCCCGATCCTCTGTGCATAGAGGAGGAACTTGGTGTCCCGTCGCATGTGAGTGGCACATTGTCAGACAGGCGACATTGACTCCGGTACTAGCCCGAATAGCTAGTAGCTCTGAGGTGGCAGAGCGGTCTTAGACCCCGGCATTGAATGGGGAGGTTTGCCGTGAGGGCAAACTGCGTTCCGGTGGGATCCGGATATTGGCCCGAAGGGGGTCAGGTAAAGGCCACCGCCTAGGTACTCACCCCGGGGTTCACCCCCAATAAAGTACAAGTGCGAGGGGTGCCATTTGGCATGCACGTTTATATATATACATGCCTGTGCCACGAAAGTACTGTCTCGAGATCCGTATACATTTGATGGCATGTCACCATGGAAACACATGAACACAGAAGTCGATAAATGGAATCCTCATCCATGCGAGCTGCGTAGCTGCTATCGAAAACTATCGTGACTTTGACTTACAGCCTCGCAGTCTGCGAAACTTCAGTTACAGATTTAAACGGAATCCAATCTGAAAAGCGCAATTGTGCAGAAAAAGAGAAAAAGAGAGAGTCCGTTCAAGGACTCTATGGCTGGAAGAGGCGTTAAATTTCGTGGGCTCTCTTTCAGTGCAGAATCAGAGACGTCATCTCAGATACATGCGAGAAGATTGGTGGTTAGGTAGATGGATGGGTGAGTAGGGGTTGTTGGGAGGACGGGTGAGAGAGTGGGCGGGTGGGAGAGCGGGTTGGTGAGGGCGAGGGGGTGGTGGAACGACAAAGGGTAGACGTGCCAGTGGGTGAGTCGGTGAACGAATGGGAGGGCGGACGGGTTGGCGAGGGAGAGGGGTGGGTAGGTAGGTGAACGGGCAAGGCGCAGGCAGGCGAGCGGGCGTGCGCGTGGCGTAGGCGAGTGCGAGTGCGAGGTGTGAGTGCGAGGGCGAGTGCGAGGGCGAGTGCGAGGGCGAGTGCGAGGGCGAGTGCGAGGGCGAGTGCGATTGCGATGGCGAGTGCGATTGGCGAGGGGCGAGTGCGATTGCGAGGGCAGGGCGAGTGCGAGGGCGAGTGCGATGGCGAGTGCGAGGGCGAGTGCGAGGGGCGAGTGCGAGGGCGAGTGCGAGGGCGAGTGCGAGGGCGAGTGCGAGGGCGAGTGCGAGGGCGAGTGCGAGGGCGAGGGCGAGGGGGAGGGGGAGGGCAAGGGCGAGGGCGAGGTGGTGGGAGAGCGAACAAGGCGCAAGCGGGTGGGTGGGCCCAGTATCTCAGGCGCACGTCCGCTGTGGCGCTATATTTGTTTCGAATCGCGCGCCGAGTCAATATCGGGGCTCGCGCGGAGAATACGCAATGCGGGATGGGCGCCCTCACGACGCGCCCATCGGAAACGATGACGTCCATCTTGGGCTCCCCACGCCCCTCAAACTCACCCGCCCACCCAAACGCAAACCGCCTGTCTTCGACGACCGCCCATCTGCGACCCGCTGCCTACCACGCGTATCGCCCCGTCTCTCGTTCTTCTCTCCCCGCTATTCAGCTCAGATCCCTTCTCTTGCTCCACGCCTTGCAGTCCTCGCGTCTCCTCTCCGCTCCTCCCCACCGGCATCTCCCAGTGCAAGCTCTTAGCGCCTGTGGGGACACACCTCTAGCCACCGTCCCCTGTCCTCACACACACCCGCCCCACATTCCCACCCCAACTTTCGGGTACTACCCCTTGACACCCTCACTCGTCACCATCCACGGTTGGCTGCTCTTCTCAGTAGTTTTTCGTGTTTGTTTTCGATGAATACCGAGCGAATCCCGGAACAGTACCCTAACAAACGGGCCACGGACCGAGGGCGATCTTTCCTCCCCGTTCTTCGTCCTATTTTCTCGTACACACCCATGCAGAGCCTACCATACATGCTGGGAGACCAACCGGGAGCTTAGAACTTGCCTCGGCTGAGTCGGTTTCCCACTCGAGGAGATACCTTGAGGAGGAAACGTCGTAAGCAGATGTGTAGGTCGTCGCGAATAGTGGAAGGAATCGCCGCCATCTCTCGGGAAAAAGCATTCACCACACTTACGGAGCCGATGACCATAGCAGGCGACGTGTCCGGAAACATCTATCCATCAGTCCATCAGTTTCTCATCCCCGCTTTCTCCGTCCCTCCCATCCGACGGTTTTCTTCCTGCACCCATCTCCATCAAACACGCATCACTGCGCCATCGCTCCCACCTCGCCCTCAACCCCGTCCTTCGCTCCCCTCCCCCCGTCGCCCACATTGGGCGCTCGTGCGTCCTCGCGGATGGCCTTATCACCCAGCGGCTTCCTCCACTGCATTTTCTACCGCTAGCCCTTCGGAGCAGCCGATCCAACTCTCATGGGCGGCTGGGGGAAGACCGGCGATAACATCTGGGAATAAATACACATTCGTATATGTATTACAGTTCCTTTTACAAGATCGCATGATATTACGTATCCAGGACCCATATCAGTGGGTCGTTTCATTTGAATACTTGATTTATACTTCAGATTCGGGCCTTATGTGTGCATCGTCATCATTTCTTCACTAACAATATTGCTTCTATTACTTTTAATTACCTTAAATACTTTTATTTTTGAGAACGTTAGATGAGGTTTTGATTATTAATTTGTGTTGTTTAGTTTTGGGTGAATGTTTTCCAATTATTTCATTCCCACGAACTGACTCTCAACGCCACCAATATAGTATTCTTAGTTCTTTGTCCATTTGTACTTACAAATTATTATTGATTAGCCGAAATTTCGTGTACATAATTTTGTACTTGTAAATACTACGGATATATCCATCACAATAAGGTACTTCATGATAGAAAAAGGCACTATTTGATATTCTTCTGAGGTTGTCCAAGCATTTTCCACACATTCGCCTGGTGTTGATCATGGAAACCGGGGAAAACAGAGCAGCCGACCACTAGAATTCTTCTCCAGAGATCGGCTGACTTTGACCAACCTAAGTAGCTACTGTCGAAATTCCTGCTACCGTCGGGTTTCGATTCCCAAGAGCTCCCGGTCGGAGGAACTACTATGGAATCATTTGATGCCTTGAGCCACTTTTGCCGGTATAAAGTAATTGATGCAGCAAGACATTTCTTGCTTGAAGATTTAATGCAAGAAAACTATAATTTTGCTAGAATATAATTTCTTAAATGACTCATTCTCTTAAACATGGTATCTTTTCACCTACTGCGGTAGGCGAATACAATCTCTTATTTTATATCTGGTCAGAATGTAAAACTGAATAAGGAGATGTCACTGAATTTTTTATTAACATTTTACAAAACATATTTAGTTGCAGTACTTAATACTATCGAAATGTGTAGCTTAAAATAGTATTATATTAACGCAAGATTTACATTTTCGTCTGTTTTGTTCTTCAAGGTTTAGTTTTATAAATTTACTTTAATAATATTTAATATATTTTCTATTGTATTAATATTCATAATGATATTATACAAATTATTATTTAATATAACTTCTGACATTTTACAATCTTCTTACTTTCTACAATTTAGTGGCTATTTATATACTGTCTACTTGCGGAACTCGTACGCAAGTAATAATACAGCTTCAGTTAACAATGATTTGCTTTCATCTCTCCATAAGTATCCACTTGTTCTTTCGCATCATCACAGTAGTTTCACATAATAAAATTGCCGAGAATTTAGCAACAATTAGTGTGGTATTATTTTGCACAAAGTTTCGGAATATATGTACCTACTACATAAACTCATCATCAGGATTAGACATGTCTTTAAACCCATTTATGTAATAATTTTCGGCACTTATTCCAGAATAAGAGCAACATGTTTAGTCTGTGTGAGAAACTCGAGTGGCTGTGGAACCACACTCATTCATATACATTTTACTCTTCTTTCAAATCCAATATCTTCAAGGGTGGGTCCTCATTTTTTGTGCGTCACATCCAAAAGGAACTCACATGCTTCCGCACTGAATTACAGCAGATGGCTCTAATTTTTCTTTCCGCAGCCGACAGGGCAGGCCAGTGGCGCACCCTGGCACATTTAGAGGACAGCGGCGATTCATCGCGGACACCTAACAAATTACAGCAACGTCCACACGCCGTTAACCACAGCGAACTCCAAGACGGCGCAGTCCTCATTCTCTCTCTCTCTTTCTTTTTCTCCATTTCTCTTATCTTTGTTTTCTGCTCATTCACCCTCTCATTCCTTTTCGCGCTCCCCCACACACTTTCTTTCCTTCTCCCTTTTCCCCCCCTCTTTTGCAACTTCTTTATCAGTAGGTTTATTTCTTGCCTCACTCTCTTCACTTTCTGAATTTGTCTCCCGTTTCTTTTCCGCTCATTCACCTTCTCAGTTCTTTCGCTCTCTCTCACAAGTTTTCTCTCTTCCTCTTTTTTCCCACGACGACGCCTGGTCTATTTTACCGCGACACCCGTTCGCGTCAGAGCGCGGTTCCTGCTGCACCTTGACGTCCGACCACGGGCGGACAAAATCTACCTTCCCAAAACCAACCATTGCCTAATTGGCCTATGCTTTCTCCACAATGGCCGATTGTCTGGCCAACCGGGAGCCGAATGGTGGGGAACCTCTTTCTGTATGACGCAGATTACACTCCTGCGTCAGAGTTCAAAGCGTTCATAGTGTAGCGTCATAGCACTGGGCGCGACCGACCGCACAAGTCGTGCAAGGGGGAGGGGTTGGTCCTCTCGTGCCGCGCAGGGGCGGATGGACCCCCGGGGTCTCTCGAGGTTCTCTCCGCTGGGGGCGTGTCTGAGAAGGCGGCTGTCCGTTCGCATAAGTGATGTGTGACGACAGAAATCGTCTGCAGGTGGACGGCAGGCTCCATCTGCAGCCGGCCCAAATCTCGAGCGGAAATGACGCTTTGTGCGTGGGAGGTCAGTCACGTGATGCCTCGCAAGGGAGGCGGGTGGAATAAGCTTCCTTGGCATTCGAGTTTGACCGTAGCGATGTGCGGAGGTGATCGCGAGCAGCGTCTTGCGAGGCGTGGCTTTTCGCCACGGGACAAGAGACCAGGGGCGGCGCTAGTGTAGCGAGCTGGGGTTCTCTTGGCAAATACTGAGGCAGCTCGTCTCAGGAGTCGGAGTGCTGTGGAGAGCAGCGTTCCTTAGGAGTGTTCCTTAGGAGTGTACATACTGTAATAAACTATTGTAAATAAATATGTACAGCCAACTCCGTGTGTGTGGTCTTCCTCATCTCATGACGACGTCACAATAGCCAGTTTGTGGCGGAGCTGAATAAGTGAACGAGAACGGCGCTCGCAGAGGCCCTATGGCCGTCCGTTCCGCTCATCTTGTGCGAGACCGGCGTAGCGGCCACTAGGGGTGTGCACCAGGCCCTTCAGAAACGAAAGGGTCCTCAGCATGTCGCGTTCACCTTCTGCGCTCTGCCCCGCACGAGCTCTGAGAACTCCGCGACGCGCGGGGGAGGGAGTGCGCGGGAGGCGATCGCCGCTCGCAGGAGCCGGAAACCGCGTGGAAGGCGCGGAAACGCACTTTGCCCCAACGAAGCCGCCTGGACATAGATTAGTTACTAGTTCGTACAGCAGTTTTCACTTTCAATTTGGCGACCATGCGCATCCTATCAGCGCACAGATTGTGCGGCTTTACTCTCTTTATCTATATAAAAATGGATGTTGGTTGGTATATATAAAGAGCTAAACTCCGACACCGTGAGAACAATCTCCATGAAGTTTGGAACTTATACGTGCTTTTCACCGAGAAGGTTTATATGCTGTTAAATCTGTTGTAACTCCACTATACGGAGCTTTAGAACAAAACTAAATATTACGTCAAATGCAACCCGCAACACATTCGGCAGGATTTTGAATCAATAACGTTAAATAGCTTATAAATAATACGTTTTATGCCCTTAAAAACTAAAATTTTGAGGCCGAAGGCACTCACCGAAGGCCTCAAAGAAACGTTTCTCACATCGTAATCTACAGGATGAAACCTTCTTGAACATTCTATTGAATTTTTGCTGGTCCGGCGCTTCCCGATACTACCTCACCTGCTCAGAGATGTGCAGAATCTGCAATCAGATATGAGAGGGACTGAGAGCGGCAGAGGCAGGCAGGGAAAGGGTGAGGAAGGGAGAGACAGTGAGAAAGGGAAAGAGGGTGATGAAGGGCAGAACAATGTCTGCCGGGTTTTCCTATTCGTACATTCTGTGGCCTGGAGGCAAAGTCGTCCCGGCGCCATGGACGCTTCAGTACAGACGGCGCCGTGGCGAAAACACCGAAATGTATAGTGTATATAGTGAAGTGCAGTGTGTGAATAAATGAGTGAATGAATTCAATAAATATAAAACTGTGAGTGAAAGCTAGTATGAATGAAAAAAGAAGAAGCGGGTGAACGTAGAACAATATAAAGAACTATTCGAGACCATTGTAAAACATGTTATGCCCAAAAAGGCCGATGTTAACTGGTTGTGTCATGTTAATTAGAACATGTGTCAGGTGGAAGTATGCAAAAAATAAGGGCAAACAAATTATTTGTTCGAAAATAGCAATTATTATCCGTTGTAATTAAAGTGAATCTTTCGAATTTCATATTTATTAATTTAAAATTTTTCGGCGAAGAATGCGGTAGAGGTCTGAACTGATTTAATTATCTCTGTTGTAAAAATACCAATACACCAGTATTTGAATAATCTCTAAAATCCACAAGTTAATTTAAAACTATTCAACTCAAAATTCTTATATTATAAAACTAATTCCCTTTTTTGATCTTACAAAAATCATTTTACGACAATATTGTTTGCTTTCATGGTTGTTTCTGATAATTATTAAATTGCATAATTCGTAAGAGGTCTTTTGAAGTTAACATGGCAAAAAAAGTACTCACACTAAATATGATATCCTGACGAGGAGAGGTCATGAGCGAAAAATATAAGTGGTCACTTATTACGGCGCACTGTCCTGTTGCTCCTTAAGCTCGTTAACCTCAATCTTTTCCCAGGTCCCATGCTACATTACCTGGTGCAAATGAGGAAAAGAAAAATAAGTTAGGCGTCACGGATGAAATGCACGAACACGACGCTTCCGACAAAGAAGAAATGGCCGCCCATTAAGGAACATTTCCCTCTAAGGACGAAATTCCACAGCAGCTCTTTATTAATTCCGAGCGACGCGCGCGTAGCCAGAGAACAAAGCCACGCCCACCGCCCGGGCTCCGATCGCCCCCCCCCCCCAAGGATCTCCCTCCATTTCTCTTTTCCTCCCCTTTCTTCGTTCCATCCTCTTCCTCTTATGGCTTCTCTTCCTCGTGTTCCATCTCCACATCTTGGTCCCTTCCGATCTTCGTCCTGTCCCTCTCCTTCCTTTCTTTCTCTTCCTCTAACTTCCATCTTTTCTTCTTCCTGCAGTCTCTCATTCTCCCTCTTTCTCTTTTCGATCCTATTCCCCTTTTCTAATTTTCTACCTCCTCTCTTTCTCTTTATTTCCCTTCTTGCTCTCTTCTTTTCTCTCCGTTCCTCATTTTTTCTCTTTCCTGTTCATCTTTTGTCTCGTCTTCCTCCTCTTTCTTCTCTTCCACTTCTCTCTCTTACGTTTCCTTCTCTTCCTTGTTTTCCTCATCCTTTTCTCTTCCTAGTCATCATCTTCTTCCTCTCATTTTTCTCCTCTTCATCTTCGTTTTGTCTTCCACGAGCACCATAGCTCACGGACATGTTAGCGACCAAGAAGAGACAACAAATACCGGTTTTATCTGAGCAATTAGAAAATGATGATTCATGAATTCAGATGATTATTTGGGTTACTTGATTTGCCTCTTTAGTTTCCACGCCATAACCTCTAGTAAAATCTTCCAAGTCCCACAGGTTCCGAACTAAGCGATAAGTGTAGGGTAGTCTTTCTCGCAGCCTTCAAGCTCTGATCTATTTTTCAAACACATCAAATTCACACGCCAGCTGTCAGGCCAAATGTCGATTCCTTCACTGAAACATTTTTCATCATCAGTAACAAGACGCCTATGTTCCTGCGACGGGAACTGATAGTATCATATATGAGTAAAAGCTCTATTCATTTATGGGAACATTGATTTTCTGAGCGATTTAAAAAAATATTGTTTGTAAGTTTCTGAAAATGGGCATTCTGAACTCATTTAGACACAAAAAAACGTTTGAGGCTTGGAGAAACTTTGTAAGAGATTATTTGAAGTACCTCCATGTGTTCGAAAATGCATTAAATTATAAAAGAACATCTCTAAAGTACATGCGAACGACATGAGATATTACATACCAGTAATATTCGAAACCGAAATTTTTTAAATCAGATGGCGCTTACGTCATGTAATTTTGCCTATAGTTTTAGGGGTCCAATACGAATAGTATAATGCGGGTCCAGTAATACACTTCAAAAACACGGGTTCGTGGAGCACTTTGCTCTTAAGAGTGGTCCATGGCAAGAGACACGGTGACTGCGCCTGAAGGGTAGCCAGTCTCGGCCAGTGCGAGAGAGTCAAAAGATCGAGCTAGATACCCTGAAAGCACAACCCCCGTAAGCGGTGGTTCCTCGAAGCCTGGAACGATTACTACAGCTACTGTATCGGACGTGTATGGGCCTCTTCATACTCCGTGTCGCCATCCTTTCGTTAGGCCAGGTAAATTCCTCCTCTGACACCCTTGCCGAGGCCGATGCCGTCCCCGCCACCCCTGTCCCGGAAGCTGAAACCCCCGTCCGTCGCCCGCTTTCTGCCTGGCATGCCCCCTCCCCCCCTTCCCAGGGCTGCTCACCGCTCGAGAACTTGGCGGAGGGCGCGCCGCTTTGTGCCCGGGCGGCAGCGCAACATCTAACAAGGGCTTTTGTTTTAACAAATTGTTCTTTTGTCGTGTTTACGGCGCTACGCGGTTCTTGAGTCCGCCCCCGGAGAAAGGGGGGGGCCCTGTGAAAAACTTGTTAAATAAATTTGGGGGCGGCTGCGGCGGCGCGCGCCGTGACAGCCGCAATTAACCCGCGTGAGGTCAGCACTGTCGCCGACGCCGCCTCCGCCTCCGCCGCCGGCGCCACCACCGCCGCCGCCGCCGTCACCCCCCCCTTCCGCCGCGCCGCGGCGCGCGTGAGCCTGACAGGAGCCAAATAAAGCGCCTCGGGGAACGCGCACGAGAAATACTGGAATTTCCGTGGGCGATAAAACTTTTGTGACAGGAAAGAAATTGAAGATGAAGTTCAAGAAAAATGGGGGAGGTTTTAGCCGCTTTCTTTCTTTCTTTTCCCCCCGCGCTTTTTCATCCGTTCCTTTTTGTCTCCTCGCGGAGTCGCGCGGCGGAGCTGAGGGGAGGTGGGGAGGTGCGGGGAGAGGAGGAGAAATTTATATATATGTAAGCCTCGGGCGCACTACCTGTGCGCTATTTTATCTCGTAGTCAAACCTCGTGAAATATGCCCCTTCGCGCCGCCGTTCATCACGCGGGACGAAAATAATGTCCAACCAGGGGCGAGGCGGTTATTTTAATATTTAGTGGCTCGACCGCCGGATTTGGGCCGCGCCTGGGTAGAGGTGGCTGTGGCGCTGGCATGGGAGCTGGCCATGGTGGAGGGGGTGGTGTTGATGGTGGCAGTGGCGGGAACTGGACGGGTTGTGAGTAGGGCGGGGAGGAAAGTGGCGGGGGCGTTGGTGGTCGTGTTGACAGAGGTGGAGGCGTTGGTGGTGGTGGAGGCTACAACGGTGGTGGTATGACGAAATGGGTGGCGAGGATGGGGAAGTGGCGGGTGACAGGGAGTTGGCTGCGCGGGCGGGTCAGAGGGGACGGTGGTCTTGGTGGCAGAGGCGGTGGCGTTGGTGGTCGTGCAGGCCATTGCGGTGGTGGTATTACGGAATTGGTGGCGTTGGCGGGGGCGGGGTTGGGACGGTGGCGATGGCGGGGGCAAGGGTGGGACGGAGGCGACGGTGGTCGTGTTGGCGGTGCCGGCTGTGGTGGTACGGGCGGGGGCGAGGTTGTAGAGTGTCTGTCAAAGTGATGGAGGGGGACGGGGCGGTGTAGAGTGAGGCGAGGCGAGGGAGGGGCGGGGGCGGGATCGGCTCTGGTGGGCATCCGCCCCCACCCGCGAGCGTTGTTTTAATTTAGACGCGTCCGTCGCCAGCGCGGTCACGTCACAACGCGCTTCCACCAGGTAACGAGGTAGTCCAACAACGCCCCGTGACTGACGGCGAAATTGTTTCGTAAATGGAATCTTGGTGATCCTGACGTGTTTGCTAATGATTTGTTTCTTGTTTGTTGAATTACCTATTTCATTACTTTTGGAATTTGGGTACTAAAAGGGGATGAACATACATTTGCTCTAACCGGGAATAGTACATGAAGAGTTTTTGGCATAGTTCTTTTTTTAATTGGGATTAGTACACTTGTGGACTGCAGCAATAAAGATGCTGCTAAACAAATCACACAAAATGGGTTTTCAAAATATGTTTCGCGCAATATGCAATAAAATAATGCGCCATAAATGTGTCGTCAAAAAACCGGGGTGACTTTTATTTACATTTTAATATTGCGTGTGTGCACTATCTCATATATTTTCTAACTCCTTTTACAAAGAGTTGCACCAATAGACAACGAAGTCGTACCTAACCCCCCTTCAGATGGAGTGTCTTGGGTACTCTGATCTTTTATCCTGAGTTCCCTTCAAGAATCGTGATGTTCCCCATTGGCAATAACTATAAATAGTTTGTTTTTGTTACGAATATAAATACAGATAATTATTCTTTAATTTCCATAATATAATTGTATCTAGTTGAAGATACCTGTTCTGACGAGTTTATCTTTCTCAATAACAAGTCAGATGAATAACAGATCCCATCTTTAATCGCCGACATTGTCCAATATTTATCATTTTCTCCATAGAATTAACTTGACATTCTCCATCATAAATTTTAGTAAACTGGCCTAAATATTTTCTTCCATCATGTATGATTAAAAAAATTTCTCCATTTCTGAAGACTGATCAATTTTTCCATCGAGCTGTTCAGTAGAATAGAATGATTGTTTTATCTCAAATGATGCAGAATCAATTTCATAATCGTTCGATATGAAAATGCTTTCTTCAATTACAGTTTAACATTACAGTCACTAAATTCTTCAACGCTGTCATAGGATTTGTTTCTGATCTATCTCTTCGGTGTCATTTTTTAAACATTTGTTCCACTAGTTAATGACACTCGATTTTGACTAGCCAAGTTAGTAATGAGTAATCCTTTGATGTCATCTTTTTGCATTGTATGCCTTAGCGAATATAAAAGGCGTTCTGAAGTAACCCTGCAAATATTAATCCATTCAGAAATAAAATAATCACAACTTAAATTACATAAATTATAATCTTCGGTTTCAACAACAAATGCAAACTTTTTTTCAGGACTATTAAATGTAACCCCCAACTATGAAACATGTTTATATGAAACCTTAGGTTAGGTGACAATGTGACGGATAGAAAATAGAGGTAGAGACGGAGAGAAAATAGAACGGATAGAGGTAATGAGATATTATACAAGTTTTCTTTCAATTGAGATCTTTGCAATTCCGAAAGTTGCAGAAAATTAAAAATATTGTCGGCGTCTTCCAACAACTGAAATATTGAATACGAGATTTTTTTTCTTAATATTTGAATGAATGTAGAATATCGAATATTCATTCTGAATATTGAATACGAGATTTTTTTAGATATTGAAATAATATCAGTTAATAAACTTTGAACTTTCAAAAATTGCAAATGACATTGTTAAGTTTTTTAAAGCTTCGAAATGGTATAACATAGCAGACAATTGCTCTCATTTTTTCAATAAGAGGCGGTCGCGGTCCGACAGGAAACCCATCAGCATGGATCCATGTCAACTAAAGCTAGAGCTAACAGTGGGATCCTTCTTTTTGGATGCGAACGCCAACCTCTTGATTTCCTCTGAAATGCGGAAGGACAGTCCCAGTTCTTCTGTACCCTTTCAGCATGGGTGGGTTACGTCCAGTATCACGTGCCTGGCCACGGAGGGTGGTCGAGGGCTGCAACGCGTTGCATTTCGGTCGTTCCTTGTGAAGACAGAGGTGAGGGCGGTCGCTGTCCATTGGAGGGTCGCGCGTCCTCGCGACAACGCCATCTACATTCGCACCAGGCGAATGAAACACTATAAATGCTCTGTACTTCGAACAACGCTTTCCTTGTACATATAATGTAAATAAATGTACATATGTTATGAGATCCAGTCGTCTACGCTGCAATGGGTGTGAATGCATGAGGAACTGATGGTGAAGAGGCAACGAGACTAGCGTGCAAAATCTAAAAATTCGAGTTTGCGTTTCAGAGTGAATTAGGTATTTGCTTGCTGATGTGAACCACTTTCGAAGGTTCATTAGTATTATATTTAGTATTATTCCAGAGTTGGGGTATAAGTCTTAGCAAGTATTTCTTTTTGATAATACGAGCACGGGTGGAAAATATGAAATATACGTACATATGAAAGGACAAGTTATAAAGTATATGCATGGATTTTAAACGACACACCAAAATTGTCGTTCTGATGTTTATTAAGGTAATTGAAATGATAGTACTGGTTTCACGTCCCAAAGCATTTTAGCATTACGGTTTCTCGATTACCGCACGTGCCACATAGGTGCGCACATTCACAGGTTGTCACGTGCGTTGCTGATCACTGGTTGCTACGCGTCCTCACAGATACTCTCCTGCACATTTGCGACTATCATGTTGGAAGGGTATTATGTGGTGAAGCTGTGCCGACTCATTATCGCAGGTCAATGCCCGACGCAGGGCGTCGCAATTCAACCCTTGTGCTGAGGTGACGCACCGGCAACGCGCCCTCAGCGCGCGCTTGACAAAGGACCGCCCAGACTCACGGCGACAGTCGTCCAGTGGCGTAGCCAGGTAATTTGTTCTGGGTAGGCTCTAGAGCTGATTTACTTTTTATTTATTGCCATATCTCAAAATGACAATGATTGTCTAATGTCTCGCCGTTCACTTATTATTATTATTATTATTATTATTATTATTATTATTATTATTATTACTATTATTATGTTTTCAAAATTTTGGTCTCACACAGATACCACACAGAAACAATATCAAAGCATGGTAACACTGGCATATTTAAAATCTACAAAAAAAATTAAGGAATCCTAACACATTAACATAAAATAACATTTCCCCCAAATAATAATAAAATTCTAGTAGTCCACTGCTTGTAATCACCTCATCCTAAGTCTTCGGTTTTAAGAAGAGGTTGGTCTATCCGTGTAACTGAGTTTGTGTGTGTTGCGCGCCTGTCGTATTCGTGGAGTGTGGGCCCGCCACACACCACGAACGAACTCGAGGATTTCCGAAGGCTAGCCTTCGGCTCGCTGTAGCCGACTGTAGAAACAGCGTATCTGCGTCTCGCGAGCACATGAACTGCGCATGCGTTGTAGGCTCTGAACGCCAGAGCCTTCCTCCAATGACGGGTAAGTTCGTAACTAAACGGGAAGTTCAAGGCGCAAAACCTACGTGAAATGTAATTGCGAATTGAAAAATTATCATTAAACACATTACGAAGTAATGAGAACGGTTTTTGTTTTTCATTAAATGTTTGGGTAGGCTCCGCCTTGCAGCCTAATAGGTAGCTACGCCACTGCCGTCGTCCCCATGACCCGCTCCGCCCTGTCGCAAGGCACGACTCCGCTGCGCACCCACCCCTTCTCAGGAGCCAGATACGGCGTACGTGACGTACCCCGAAACACAACTCTTGACCTGTCCGCCGCCCTTATAAGTACGGCGCATCGCCGGAGACGTCAGTCAGTTAGTCTCCAGTGGCACTCTCAGAGGGACGGTAAGCGAAACGGTGTCTCCACCATAGGACCCGGCGTCCCCGACCAAAGAGTAGTGTCCCTGGGCTCCGAGGCTCGGTAGCGAATCGCTGACCCCACCATAGAACCCGAACGCCTCGTCCAAAGAGCAGCCGAAGCGGACATTACGGTGTTACCCCCGCCGTCTTCGTTGTCACCGCCGCGCCGCCGTCTTCGCTGTCGCCACCGCCGGACGCCGCCCAGCAGTCGCTGTCGCCGTCACCGCCGCCGTCGCCGTCTTCTGCTACTCCCCCTTCCGCTTCAACTGTCTAGGGACTTCCAACACTCTGTAAGTTTCTGTTCTGCAATATGTAAGTTTATTTTTTTGAGTGAATAAATCTGTAGTTAAGTCTCTGCGAGTGCATCTTGTTGGCCCGCCACTCGCTCCGTCCTTATGTCGTCGGCGTCACAACAATTATTGCCAAGTGCTTCCACCAATCCCCTGAAACAATTTCGGGCATTTCTCCCATGGAGAACGGCGGTCTTGAAGTATGAGCGCTGCTCGCAACAGATAACATTTATCTCTGACGATGGTAGTCGGACAACCGATTTCATGTTGCTCTCTGTACTAATCGAGCCATCTGTTGATGTGAACGAACGAAAACTTGCTACAAACGAAATTGTGCTATTCGATAACATTTCTTTTAGAAAAAAATAGTAACTTCTTCCCAACCTTCGTAATATTGCGTAGCTGCCATAAATAATGCTAGAAAGTATGTGCTGTTAAAGCACCGCCAGTTTCTCATGTGCTACAGGGTTGGCCATAGAAGCTGAAGCTTTCTTTGTGAGCCCATTTGAATACTGGTAGATTACGAATACCGGAGAAGTACCCTAACAAACGGGTCACTGATCAGACACGATCTATCCTTCTGCTTTCTTGCTCGTCTTCCCTTACTTACCTCTACATACATGCACTACAGCACACATGATGAGAGACATCTCGGCAGCTTAGAGCTTGACCCAGCGGGATCGGTGCCACGCTGAGGGGATGTACCTGGAAGGGGAAGTACCCCGCAAGTCGATGTGGTCAGCAGCGGATCTCACAATCTAGCGAGGGTGGAACACCGCCACCTCCTGGGACAAGATATTCACTACACTTACGGGATTTTATTTTATTTATTTGTTTAAAAAAGCAGTGAAAACTGTATATGACGTATGGGGGAGAAAATTATTTGGGCACGTTTTATTAAGTTCCGCAATAATGAACATAAGTAGGGTGACCTGAAACATCAATAAATCAATCAGCCGATGGATCTCGTGATTCACTACCTTTTTTCCCGTCCATATTGGCAATTTTCTGCCAGCCCGCGGGAGTCACTTGACGTGATTACTAGTGGACTGGCGTTTCGGTGTCTCATCCGGTAGCGATATCCTGACCCGAGAGTATCTGCTAGTAGTATATCCTGATCGAGAGTCCGTTCATTGTATTGCACATCTAAGAAATGTCTTATCCCACTTAGAGCCTGCTTACAGTGATACCAGTTGCTACCCGCTGACTGCTCGTTAGCATTGCGTTACGCTATCTTACCCGCAAGATAGTGACTGACTATTACAAGGACCCGTCAAGGTCCCTGTCACATGCAGCAAAGAAGGCACGGGAATCAGGTATCAACACATTATATATTCGCTGAGTAACTGTAAGCAACATTCAAAACTTGCTTTTACCACCCTCTTTGTGGTATCCTTCCCGTTTTTAACTTCGTACCACTGCCTGCCACGCTGTTCTTTCTCCTCGCGGTGACTCCTCTCCTCGTTTTATTGGCTTCTCACGTCTTCTCTTCCCTCCCATCTGTGCGTCCACCCCGCCAGAATAAAACGAAAACCCAACGGGAGATTGGTAATTGAATGGACGTTCGGCGGAGCATTATTATATAACAGAAAGTAAGCTCGTTCCCACCGCAGGAATTTTTTCTCTTCATCGCCAACTAGCACAAGCGACCACTTGCTCACAGCAGGCACGTCCAAGCGGCTGGGAATCGGATAAAAATTCGCTTCCGGTTTCAATTAGGGGGCCCCGCACATTCGTTCGAAATGGTCGCCAGGCGAGAGTAGAAAAATAATTGATGGGTAAAGCCTGCTACTTTTAAAACCCTAATTTATGAAACACATAAAAAGGAAAAAAGATATAACTTTGATGTAGACTTTTATTCTACAATAGCTAGTACGGTGACTACTTTTCAAAAAGATAACTCAGCTGTAAGACTCACTGAACAAATATCAAGAGGCAGTAAAAAATATTGAGTACCAAGTATTAATATATTTATTGTACCAATATATGAATATCACTGGCCTACACTTAGTCATCATTAAAAGAACATTGCTTCGACCTTTAAAAGAAGCACTTGAGAGGACAGATTTATCCACGATGTTGCTGCCTAAGCTGTGCTGGTGACACCACAATGATCATTTTAAGAACCAGAAATGAAATACTTATCTGCTAAAGAGATTTGTTTCAAACAGGGTAAATAATCAATGAAGAAAAATAAGTCCATACGACAAAAACGTTATTACTCGTATTTTAGTGTTATGCTGACACATTTAACCTGTATTTAAAACAATTCTTTTCGTATTAGACTTGCAGCGAAGAGAGCAAAGTGCTAGAGTTCTACCTATTGGTGTCGAAGTTCGAATGCCGGTCGATATAGGCGGACCTTGTGATGGGCAATGCCGGATCGGGGCTGGTTTTCTAGGTTTCGAGGTCGTGTCGTGTTTCTGTGTTCTCTAGTTTTAAACTACCTCTCATAGCTCTATCACTCCATCATCAATAGTAAAATATTTACATCTCTATAACCTGGACATAAAATCGCTAAGTTCTCCATTTGAAATCCCACTCACGCATGTGGAATTTCGTACCTACAAAGCTAGTGCTCGGCAGTTTCTCTACACCGCCAACTACCACCTACTCAGTTTTAAGTCCTTTGCTCACCCCATCATCCTTTAGCATCATTGACATCATTACAACGTGCGTACTATATAGAGGAAGATTATACACCAGAGGCGAGGAGATAGTTCTCGTTGCGGAAATACGTTTATGGGCTATCGTTTCATCGTTACAAAATTTAAAGCCGCACAAATAATAATAGAAATAACGTCAAACCTTTGAGCAACAGCTTCAAGAGCCTCTGCCGACACCCCTACCGCCGCCTCCACCGCCTCCAGCGCCATTACTACCTCCACCGCCACGACCTCCTCCCGCCTCCACCGCCACCACGGCTTCCACCGTCTCCACCACCTCCACGGCCACCACCGCCTCCATTGCCACCACCGCCTCTACTGCCTCCACAACCACCACCACCTCCACTGCCTCCACCGGCTCCACCACCACCACCGCCACCATCGCCCTCCACAACCACCACCACCTCCTTCGCCACCACCGCTTCCACTGCCACCACCGCCACCACCGCTTCCACCGCCTCCACTACCATCACAGCCTCCACCGCCTCCACTACCGCCCCGCCTCCACTGCCTCTACCGTCTCCGCCTCCACTATCGCCCCGCCTCCACTACCGCCCCGCCTCCACTGCCTCTACCGCCCCCTCCGACTCCACCGCCGCCCCCGCCTCCACGCCTCCTCCATCGCACCCGCCGTCCCCGCGCACGCAAACCCTGCCCCTCCTCCAGGCGTGCCTGGGGACGGGGCGGGGCGAGGCAGACGCAAGTACATAAATCGCACTCGCCTCATTACCAACGTCTGATTTCGACATCGTCAAAGTTTCCCGCTGTAATTTGGCTAAAGAAATATTTGACACATCCACGATTTCAGCCCATTAGGGCGACGGATCCTCAGGCCACCGGCCGGACGCCCTCGCCCCCGCCCCCGCCCTCGCCGCTGCCGCCGCGGCGCCGTCGCCGCCATCGCCGGGCATATTGAGTTAAGTATTCTCGTTCCGGCCGCGGGATATTTATTTACTCCCTTATCTTGTCTTATTTTCATTTGGTCGTTTTTATTGCAGTTGTAAATCTTCTTCGGGCCGAGGCCCTGGGCCGGATGATGCACTGCCTCTCCCCCCCCTCCCCCCGCCTCCGCCACCGCCACCGTTGCCTTCGGGAAAAGTTGGTCGGTGGAAAGATATTGCGGCCGTCAGTTAAAATAATCCACTGACAGCTGAATGCCAAGTACGTGTAAAATATGACCGCGCCAACCGGTCGTTAAAATTTCCTGGAAACGTTGATATTGGCCAGGAACGAGTTATTACGAAAAACAATTAGCAAAGAATCATGGGCCTGGCGGCGACGGGTGGCGATGGCGGTTGTAGGGGCGGGGTGGGGGTGGGGAGGCAGGCCACCTGCGCCCGAGGGGGAGGGGCACTGGGACGGCAAGGAGACCTGGAAGAGGACAGGAAGGGGAAGCAATGTGAGTGAGGACAGAGTCGGAGATCAGTGGTGTGAGCACTGAATAGGGGTTGAGGGGTGGGGACTGGTCCGGGATAGGACCAGTTCAGGACCAAGATGGAGAATGGGGACGAGGACGGGAAGTGGGACGGGCTGACACGGGGAGCGATGGATAAAGTTGCAGGCGGAATGAGGACGGGAACTGGGTTGGGGAAGCTATGGGTAGCGAAGTACGAAACGATCGTTCGGTTGTGGAGGCTCCAGTTCGTTTTTCGGTGAGCAAATGTAGGTCGAAGGAACGGAACTCGACGACCCAAGCAAAATCTCCTCGCATCTGCCCATGTTATTGTTTGGTCTCCGCTAATTGGCACTCGAGAGGTTTAACGAGGAGCCTCGTGTTTTGAATAGTAGTAGGGCAGAGTAGGAAATCATGAGGAGGGTGTAGACGAGCTGTTAGCACGACTGATTTATTTCCGAAGCACCTTTCAGGTTCTTCGCTTGGCCAAGGAGACAACGGTTCCATAACAACACTCAATTACTCTCTTTAAAGTTTCAAGTGTGGTTTTTATTAATAAATTATTATATTCCATCTGAAAGCCTCAAATTAAAATTTTAGGCCGTCTTACGATGTGCAAGAAATGACAAATTGTTATGAAATATTTATTATATCAACGTCCAATATTGGTCGAATTTATTGATTTGATTGTATTGAATTTATTGATAAATTGATATCGTACGGAAATTCATCGTACAAGTTCCAACTGAATAAAAATCGTGGACGAAGAACAGACAGCTGTTGGACACCTCGAGCATTCTCCGACCCGTCCCATCTTACACACCCAAGTCCACCCTGTCCCCCATTTACACCATCCCGCCCCCACTCCCCATCAGCCCTTGCCCTCTCACTCACCTAACATCACCGTGTCCCTCTTTACTCCGCCCCAACTTCCTCCATATCCTCTGATCTCTCCCACCCACATCACTCAGCCGTCTCCCTCTTTACTCCGCTCCGCCCCCACTCCCTCAGCAATTCCTGACCATCCCATCCATGTAGCTCTACTGCGTCCTCTCTTTAGACCGCCCTACCCCAACTCTCTCAGCATCCCCGGCCCCATCCTACCCACCCAATTTCACACTGTCCCTCTTTGCACTGCTCACCAATTCCCTTTGCATTCCTTTCTTAATACCACCTACCATCTGTACACCGCTTCTCCCAACTCCTTCTGCATCCCCTGTCCCGTCCCGTTCCACCCACTTAACTCCACTTCGTCTTCTCCTGCCCTGCCCCAACTCCCTCTGCATCCCCTGCCCCGTCCCATCCGCCCAACTCCACTCTCTCCCTCTTAACACCGCTCAGCACCAACTTCCTCTCCACTCCTTTCCTCTTTCACTTATCCAAGTCCATCCTGCTACTCTTTACACCACTCCACCCCAAATCGCTTTGCATTCCCGTCCCCGTGCCACCCACGTATCTCTTCCCTGCCCCTCTTCACATCGCTCCAACCCAATGTCTTCTGCATCCACTGCCTCGCCCCACCCATCTAACTCCACCCTGTTCCTATTTATAGCGCTCCGACTCAATTCACTCTGTCATTGTCTCACTCACCTAACTCTAGCCTTCTCTCTTTACACCGCTAGAACTCCCTATGCATCCCCTTCTCTGTCCCATCGCGTCACTCGTTCCAATCAATAAATAGTTAAGGTAAGTACTAGTTTCCAAGCATGACTGACGGATAATATGTTCCTTCAACTTTACAGTAGGCTTGTAAGGGTAAACCCTTTGTACTGCCTATAAGATTGGGATTCAGTTCAACTTCAATCAGGAGTCTTTTCCTTGCAACAGCCAACGCGTTTATACTCCCATGCACATTGCTGCTTTCAGAACAGCTCCTCTCAAAGAGAACAACTTATTGTTGACAACTACAAAGCAAAGTGTTTATTAAGTCTTACGACGTGTCGTTATCTTTCACACCTCACGCGCGTTTTATCGCTTGTTGTAATTTAAAGTATGGCCATTATTTGCATGTCTTTGCATTATTTCATCGCAATTTATTTGCATACATTAACATTTAAATACAATGTCGTTGCAAACATTCTCTGAAACCGAGACAGGCCATATTTGAGAATCATTTCTATGCGCTAGGTCTTGATTCAGGTCGCATAAGAATTAAGAAACTAATGGTGCTACAACAGTACGTACTCTCTTCCGTTATTGGTAACGGCTATTCAATAATCCTACAAGAACCTTCAAAGCCTTTTGACCCATAGCATTACTTTCAACGCACAAGAGGATGTGACCGAACTCGTGAACACTAGAACGGCAAGTAATCTGTAGCCGCAGCGCCTCTTAACTCTTTCAGCACATATAAGAAACCTAACAACAAATTATTTCCCTACGTGAATGAATATTAAAGTGGAAGGCTTTATGGACATTTTGAGCAAACTTGCGAACGTTTCTTTCAACGACATTTTCTTTCAATTTCTAAACATTCAACGTGAGAAAATATTCCACTTGAAGTGCTACATAGTGCATGCACTTTCTTTGCTCGTTTCAATATCTTGTGGTTATTGAACTATTCCAGATCAATTACGATATATTAGGGTGACCTAATATTAAAGTAGGATACTGTAAATGTTACGAACCTACACGGCGTGTAGAGTCAAAAATGATCACTTTATGTCAATGAAGATATTATTGTTGGAAATTTTATTTCATATTCGGAAAATAGAAAACACCAAACATATAGACTTAATAATGAACGACAAGAAACATATAGTTTCTTGTCGTTCATTATTAAGTCTCGAAGAATAATTATATGACGGAAGATTACAAATTCTGGGACAAAAATCACTTTTCACTGCGATCATAATTTGAAAGTGTTTCTCAAAATATAAAATATAAATAAAAATTTCTCTCTAATGTACAAACAAAGAGATTAGAGCTACACTATAGTATACGGACGAAAAGCAGTAAGCTGAAAATAAGAAACATCCCAACTGGTATCCAATCATAAAGTGTGGTAAACTTAATTACTGAAATATCTTTTACAGAAAAGACCGTTCCACTGGTATCTCTTATAATGCACATTGAATAGTTTAAAATCGAAAATAACATTTAGTACCGATGAGAATGTTTCGTTCCCAGAGCACTCGATATGTTTTAATATTTTCACAAAAACGGCAACACTTCAAAATGAAGACAATTATGAAGTTTACTTTCAAATGAATGGAATGTTTAAAGATTGTTGCTAATAATACTGTGGTGAAGCTACGACCACGGTGTGCGCTCGCCCGGACTCCGCGACCAAGCACCCTTCCCCCCTCTTCCGTAGACAGGGTCTTTCAGCTGCCCAAAACTAGCAGCGCCCAAAACCCAAACTCAACCAAATCATATTCAAAATTAGGGGTTAATTAAATGCTCTTTTCCTGAATTTTAGGCTCTTTGGAATTTCCCAAAAATGTGGGTGCTGCTAGCTTTAGATACACAGTTAACATGCGACATTGTCCATGTTAACTGTTTTTCTTTGTACAGCTCTGATTTGTAGAAAATATGGGCTCCAACATTTTTTTCCTAGAGCCTAAATTAAGCTTTAATTTTGGATGTATTTTCGTAGCCTTGCAATAATGGAAAGTTGTGTTTTCTAGGTGGGTGTTGGTAGCTTTAGACTAAAATAAGCAGTGCTTACAATTTTGGGAAATCAAAAAGAGCTTAAAATTCAGGAGTAAGAATATTTAAAATTCCTCTTTTAAATTTTGGATTAGGTTTGGTTGCGTTTGGTTGTTTGGGTACTTTGCGCTTGAAATGGCTGGGTCTACTTGGACATCTGGCCGCCACCAGCGTCGCCTCGCCTGGACTTACCCCCCTTGCCACTAACCATTACGAAAGACAGTGGAAACCCAATGGACACCTCCACACAGCCAACTCCCTGCTGTATAAACGACACGCCGTTTATATACTCTGGCCCTCCGCTATAGAAACGAGAATCGGGATCGCAGAAGCGTCGCTCGTTCCCAAAAGACAGAGAGCTCGTGTGGCATAGGCTTCGGCCTATCCGCGACTCTCTCGTGAGCCAGGGCGCATCCTCCCACAGTTCCCCTGGTTGACGAAAGATTCGATCCACTCGGAATCGCTTGACGTAGACACGAACGACTGCCACATTAGCCTGACATGACAGAGCCGTCCGACAGTTGGTTGCCCGCGGGTTTGATCGCTGACGAGGTTCTCTTTGGCGCCAGGACGAATGACCGCCGCGCCAGGCTGCTTGCATGCCCGCCTGCCTGCTCGTCTACCTGACACAACGTCACTGCTCACTCGTCTCTCCGTTTCTTCATGGCGATGGACTGAGTATTACGCTGGGCAAGGCCAAGGAACGTGTGAGAACAATATACAGGTAGTGAACCTGATTTTTTTGGTGACAGCTCACTGGTAGGTGACCATCAGTGATAGGCCAAAGGTCACTGGTAGACCACCGCCTACAATGTTCCTTACACTTACAAAAATACGGCTTGGTAGTGGGTCAAACCTCCTAGAATTTAGTGAGTCAGAGCTCCCTACTACGCTTCATTACATTATGTTTTGACAAACTAGTGTCAAGTTATGTTTTAATGCATTGTCATTGCTATCTTCCTTAGTGATACCTAATCCTTGATATTATATTATATGTTTCATGTGATGTACAATTGTGTAACTTCTGATATCCTTCCAGAAACATATAAACCACTTTTCTTGTACCAATCACTAAAATGCTTTTAACTTCCTTTGTTTTTCTCCAGAATGCACAAAATCACTGACCTGGATTCTAGTACAGTTTCATCATCTAATACCATGTGACAGTACATACCAATAAATGCAGTCGCGTCGCGTAGTGTTATAAATGGGGGCGGCTGCAAATGCATTGAATTACATTATATTACAGTGCATTGCATTGCCTGCATTGAATTTGTATTAATAATAAGTTAATTAAGGGAGTAGCGTTCCTACCGCATATTGGGAAAACTAGTGGAAGCGCAATGCTACTCGCTGAGCTGCCTAGCACTGCTATCTGGTGAGCACGCCCTTCTTCAGACCCTAGGTCCCACCTTTAAAGGCTGCCTGGCTGCAGCCTTCGTCCGCCAGTAAGCATGTGCAGTGAATGCATGACGTCACGCCTCCTCGTTTTACACAGGCCTTATGACGGAATGAAGTGGGAGCCTAACGCTTCTCTCTTCCCTGTCAACAGCTTCAAATGCGTTACGGACGGCCGTTAACGAACCGACAAAGACAAAGTTTGATATGATTAATACATAATACAACTCAGAAATCCATTATTAATAAATAAATATATTTATAAATATATTTTTAAATTTCTATTGGAGAGCGATTTCTGTATTTCTTACAGCCTTTAATGACGAGCCGCGCTTGAATAAATGGAAGAAATCTTGCTGATTGGTTGAGTCAAACCTCCCAAGTTCTCCCCTTTACATCTATTTCATGATCACAATAACATATTGTATTACGTCTCTACACCCTGCCAATAATGTTCCATAACTATTTTTTCAATACATTCGTGTGTGACAAATCTCTAAGTGAATGTATGAACGAAACCTCTTGTTCCTGCAAATATGCTCAAAAAATTCCTGAGTTAAACATATCATTCCCAAGCTGTTAAAATATTTGCTTAAAATTAAATAGTTTTTAATTATAAATTGTAGAGCGTAGCCAGCAACGTAAAGGAGGATGCGTTTGCTTCTCACCAATGGAAGAGAAATGATAACCATAATTTTTTGAAAAATATCCTTGCTTTGCCTTCTTTTTCACTTTCTTCACTTTGATACTCTGGTATGTAATTAGCGAAAGTGTAAGGGCTAAAAATTGTCTTATGTAAAAGATTCTAAATGGAAAAATGGGCACCGTGGCGTTAGTTTCAAGCTAAAGTAGCTAAAACCAAGAAGTCAAACTGTTCATTTAATGCTTCAATGCGGAACTTCTAGATGGGGTACCTTAGCTTTGCAACGCGGGTGTAAGATCCATTTTACACGATCATTTTTAAATCATTTTTCATTGGTAAAGAATGTAATTTGTACAGAGAAATGACGCATACCTCATTTCTTGGTACAGATTCCATCCAGCTTGATTACCGCGCTCCTTGCGTCATTTTCCGGAACTTTTCCTCACTTTGCTATGCGTGTGGTGCAATTTATTCCTTTTGTGAAGTTTTAAGAGCATTCTAATGTGTTGAATTGTAATGTGAGGTGATGAGCGTTGTGACAAATAAAACATGTAATGTATTATAATGTCACCCCGTTCTGTTCTCAGACCTAAAATAATCGAACTTAATTTGTCACCACAGATGCAATGCTCAGCTGATTGATTTTCAGCGCTTTTTGGTGTGTCCATGGGAAACATTTTCATCAGGAGTACGTATAGAAAACAAAAAGATCGTGTAAAGTGTAAGATCTCGTTTATCCAGTTTCGACAACAAATCCGGTAGAAACGGACATCCTTTTTCTATCCATTTTCTGTACATAAAAGTGATGAAAAAATTGTCTTGTAAATCGGCTTGAGTAAGAGGTCTTGTGTCAGAGCGGGAGAAGGTAGCCATCATGACAAGCTTCCGACTCCTCTCGGCATATCGCCAAAGACGAGAGAATCATTATGTCTAAGTACTGGATGTGAAAGGATCATGTTCCAAGACAACATTCCACCTTGAAGAATTAAGAAGAAGACAAAAAAAGGAAGGAAAAATAACCAGTTAAGGAGAAATATGGAATATGTGTGCTGTCTGTTGATGTATATTACAACTAAAATGAAGGTTCAGAACGCATTGTTCTCCATCTGCGTTGCCACATATAGCACTTTGCAATGAAATTACGAAAGTGTCGGTTTTCGACACTTGGATCATTTGGTGTTGGCCCTCTTCGTTTTTGATTGAATGATTGCTAAGGTCATTAGTCCTGTATGTGTAGTGCGTGTGTTTTCATCGGGAGTTGTCTAAGATCTTCCCCGAGTGGATGGTGAGATCCGGCGACCTAGACGTCGGCTAGCAGGAATTTCCTCCAGGTATCTCCCACCAGCGGGACACCGCCCCAGCCGAGTAAGCTCTGAGCTTCCGTGCGGTCTTCCGGCATGTGTGATAGTATAGTGCATGTAAGTGTAAGTGTGTGTAAGTAAGTAGGTGAGTTTAGGACAAGGAAAACGAAGGAAAGATCGCGCGAGGTCCGTGGCCCGTTGGTTAAGGTTATGCTCCGGCTTTCGTCTAGTGTTAATTGGAGAAACTACGGAGAACTACTGAGCAGAGCAGCTGGCCGCTTCAATTCTCCAGACAGTAGCTGAATTCGACCTAATCATGTAGCTAGTGTCGAAAATGCTACCGCCGAGGGACTCGAACCCTTTGACCTCCCAATCATAGGTACCGCCGAGACGTCAGTTGTCCTGATCCTCCTAAGCCGACGGCCCCTCTTAGTACAGGTGAATTAGGGAGACGGACGGCGCATGCGCAGCTGGCGCGAGTGCGCGCAGCGTTGCGCGCTTCCGCCCACACTGCTCCCCGCGGCCTCTGCACCCCGGGGCGTCCCGAAGGGGGAGGCCACGGGGGCCCGCCGCGCGCCCGGGGGCCCGAAGAGTTCATTTGGGCGCGCGGAATCCCCGCGCGCGCAGGGGGGTCCGGAACCCGTCCCTGAGGAACACCTCTCTCGCCCACCGCAGCGCACCCGCCCAACCGCTGCCACTCACCTCTGACCCCTTTACTCTCCTCCGCCCCTCACTCCGTCCAGCTTTCCATCTCGCAGTCCGTGCACTATCCGCCCCCCGCAACAGATCAATCGCCCATCCAGTTTTAGGGTCGTCTTTTTGGAATCTCCACCCAAACCTGATTCACCGACTCCTTCCGCTTTTCTCGCCTGCGTCCCCCCTCCTCGTGATCCTCTCCCATCCTCCGTCTCCGCCCGCCTCCCTCTCCTCGCCCCTCCCTCCGCCGCCTCCGCAGCAAGCGCCGTCTAATTGCTATCGCTGGTAATATACGCCGTCCTTCATGTGCGCACATAAACGCCACGGAGCCGTAAATCCAGCGCCGCCGCCGCCGCCGCCGCGCCAGGAAATATGGCCGCCGCTCACGCTATACATCCACTGTGATTAGGAAAACAAGGTAATTTCAACTTGCGTACGGCTGGAGAAATACGGCCTGCCTTCCGCCGGCCCCGATGATTATCGGCCCCCGCCGCCGCAGCTGCGCGGCGGGAGCAGGGCTGCCAACCTAGTGCCCGCTCGGCGCGGCGCGCGGCGGGCGACCCGGCACCCGCTACTCTGCGGGAAATACCGGTGCCTTGGAGGAACCGTCAAGAGCAGTGGTCAACCATATATACGTAACTTCCAAAGTATTTATCTCTTTTTACCAAGGCTGGTAGCAGCGAGTGTTACGGCCACGCCTTGCGGCTCGAGCACACAAGTGATTGGGAGGTCATGGGTTCGATCCCCGTCAGGCACGACCAGAGGTTTGCCTCACGTGTTTACCATCAGCCAGTGCGTGACGCCTGCCTGATCGGTCATAGGCAGAATGCTTTAATCAGTGCTTTTCCGTGGTTTCCCTGATCGCTTCCAGGTGAATGCCGAGCAATATCCTATGATATACGTGAAACGCGTTTAATCCTTCCTTTCCCATCCTGTTCCCATTTTTATCCCAGCTCTTTATGGATCGCCTAACCTCACATGGCCCATCCCACTGATCTAGGAAATCACCAATAAGCGCATATAAAAGAAGAAGCCTTGTTCAAAGCCAATCTGAAAACACGAAATGTCGAAAGAGAATTTCACCGAGGAGTGACGAATTGCACTTTCACATCATATATTAAGAAACGTTTGGGAAAAGCGTCAAAATCAGACAGACGTATTTAGCAACGCGGTCTGCTTCATGTGATTTCCTCACGCATCGATCGCGCGTAACTCAAAAACTGCGCGGCCTTGGGACTCATTTCATTTTCTTGGCCGCGACCCCCAATTTATTTTCCTCACCTCTGAATCTACTAAATGGGACCTCTTGGCTCCATTTATAACATATTTGGGAGTTCGGCTCTTGTGTGTAGTTCACTGCGTGTTAAGAGTGGTCAAACAATTAGTGAATCTCGAATCATATTTTTTTCTTTCTTGCGGATGTGTGTGTGAGGCAGAGTCGGTCTCCAAAAGCGAAAAATAAATGAATCTTCATTATTAACCTCAGCATTTCACAAAGAACTTTACAATCTCACATGTGTGCGCATTAAAAAAATAATATGTACGGGAAGAATGAACAGAAATTTCCCCAAGTGTCTATCTTGCTCCAATTGCCTCAAACGTAGTAATATAATTGCACGGACGCAGGAAATTGTTCTAAATATTATTCAACTTTATACTAAAACATTGAATTTTAATGTTTTCATAACTTAGACCTGGGATTTCAATGTGTAGTGTCTTTAGAGGGATATAAGGAATCAGAGGAATCATGCTACTCTTGAGCAATCAGGAACTACTAGTGCTACAGAATAGCACAGACAATCTCGCACTAATAATTTTTCTAATCTCTTTAGTCTAGACTATTTTTTCAGCATTGCCTCACCCTCTTTCCAGCTGCTACCAGTCGATGCCTAAAACACTTTTTTTTTCACAATTTTTCGGTCCCCTAGTAAAATAGATTTGAAATGTGGCTTTAAAACATTATAACAGAGTAAAACATGGTTCTACATGCAAATTTTCAATGAAAACTTTTCAGGAGTTGTTGAGACAATGTTCTCCAAGCATTTCTGAAAATGCACAATTTTAGGCTCATTTTTACAAAAACCGTTAGAGTCTGAGATACTTAATAAGAAATAATTTGAAGCACTTTTCTCGCAGATGCAACAGGGTTTAAAACTCCTGTAATGTAAATAATAATAATAATAATAATAATAATAATAATAATAATAATGTGATAAATATATAAAAAAGCTTATATTTATGCAATTTTGGAAAAATAAAAACAATCTTCAAAATGGCGTTACTGTCATGCTATTCAGAGCATTTAGAACCTTCCGTACAAAAACTTTAACAACAAAAAGTGTGAAGCAGCGTTCGTGTAATTTCATGCAAAATTATACGAAAACTACTCAGATGTTTTTAAAAAAATTGTACCTGACTGCGTTTACAGATGTAATTTTGAAGATCAGATTTCATTCAGAACAAAAATCTCTTATTTCATAATTGCAGTTAAGGAGGTGGTCGAAAAAGTCTGAACTTTCCAAATTTCATCAATTTTCCAAAATTCGGGGATTTCAACGGAAATGAGTCCTGGGTAATTTTTAAAGATTTCTTTGCGATAAAAAAATTAATCCAAAAAATTGAAGCTTTTTAATGAAAAATTAAAATGTCCTTCAGGCTTTTACTAAAGTACCCACAAAAATTGAAATACCAGTTTCAAAATCTGACGGTCTTGACATCAGGTAGATTGATCGAGGAATATCAGTTTTGGTGAAAATCGTGCTTTCTGTTTAACTGCTACCGTTGTTCCAGGAGAGACGGTCGGTCGGACGGACAGATGTTGTGCCGTGGGCTACGTAAGTAAACTTAGAGGTTTGTATCTCGTTTTTTCCTTCACTAATTGTAATCAAGAAAAATAAACTTTTCCAAGGATTTTTTTCTAAAGTTTTAGTTAACTATTCAGAAAGTGTGAGAATGTCAGAACAAACACTCGATGTAACGGAATATAGTGGTGGATTCTCAATTCATTTAACCAGCTACCTGTATTCTACATAAATATTTTAAATACTGAAGTTCAGTTTTTCATTTCTCGAAGTTGGCTCCCCTGCAAAGCTCACACACAGGCACGTCCTACATTTTCCTTTGGTTATAATGGATGGAAGAAACTGTTTATTAAGTAGTTGAAAATTGCTTGTTTGTAGCTGTTTCATGCGAATTCCGTCATCAGAAAGTGGGAACATCCTTATATGTTTGAATGTCATGATAATTGGAGGTTCTAATGGCAGAAATTATAATTATACTCTATGAGGACCGTAAACTACCAATTACGTAATAATGTTTCGTTGTCGATATTTCGTATCCATACTTGCCTTCCGAGCCAAGGGCATTTCACTCATTACATTGATGGGCACGTTAATGACTCGCATCCATCACTCCCCTTATGCTCCAGAACCTCCCAAGGCCATCCTCATAACAGCGGGGCTCTTTCGAAGACTCGCGTCATGAATATTCAAGTCAACTCCCAATTACACATGTGTTTGAAATATTTCATCTTCTCGTGACATATCATGCATTTGATGATCGTCAGAACACACATTTTCAAGAGACCGTTGCTCATGTCATAAATTATTTTTAAAAATTAGAATAGGTGCTAAGGCATAGACCGGATTAAAATAAAGATCGTGTTAAAACCGACATCAATCACCTATACTTCAGCGTCAATTTATAGGCGCCTCATTCTCCGCTATGGTTGTCCATTTTAGGAGGCGCGTACTGGAGAAAAAGAATATGACGGAAAATCACCGGGTCCCAGTATCCTGCATTATGCATATCAGCCTAAACCAGATTACTTGATACCAGCCCTCGCCCGTAACATATACATCATAAATTCGCTTTAAGGACCGTCGAGGTGTTGCGGCAGCCTGCCCAGACGGCATTGACCGATCCCGAACTTTCCGGACTGCATTAAGAATGACATCAATCATCCCGGAGACCACAGCGGCAATTTATAATATCTCGCATCGGCCATGATGGGCACCCTCCTGCAGCAAGTTTCCGATTCTCCTTCTCTTTTTCTCCGACTTATTTCGCTTTCTTCTTTTTATTCTGTCCATTCTCTTTAGACGTTATTTACACCCCATGTCCTGATTCTGCGTAGAGTTCGCTTGTTGAGGGTTTTGACGGCTAACATTTTTCCTGTGTCGTCTCACGAGAAATAACTAGCAAGCCATCATTCTCTACTTCATCATCATTAAATAGAAAATTATTGTCAAGCATATGTTACATTTTAACGCATTTATGAGAGATTCTCTCTATAGTATTTCTCAAAACATTTTTATTCACCAAAATCAAATACAAGGAATAGGACCCCAATGTATGTTTCAAGGACCATTTACTCCTTTGATGTCCAAGTAGCTTGATTTTCAAGATTGCTTCGGAGTGTATTTGCGTTTGGTAACGAAAAAGAAATGCTAAGTTACTTCTATGTTCTATTGCACTTCATTTTCACTACATTCTCCTCATTTCACATATTAAAACACAGCTTTCATCCCATTTTCATCTTACCTTCACTATCTTTGTTCTTCCCTTGATCTTTCTGGTCGACCTTTCTCCGGTGCGACCAGCGGAAGTGTCCAAGGAAAAGGAAAGAAAACTGCGTAACTGGAGTCGAACGTTTCAAGTTTGAATCCAACGTTAAGATTTGGGTGTTTTCCCCAAGGGATCGTGAGATAGCTGGCCCCACCATCTCGCGTTGACCACCACCTATCTCTTCTGAGATAAGCTTAATCGTCGATCTGTCACGATCATTTTAACACTTTCCGTACAATGGAAGGCCAAGGTAAACCACCACCGATCGACCGGCCCAAGATAGGTGAGGACATAGGCGTAATCCTCCTGCAGTCAAACACGCTCACAAATGACTGTTTCTCGTCAGGATGTTCCTTTTTCCTTCCACGTCCCCCGCTTTTCTACTCCCGCTCCTGGCCTTTGGCGGGGTCTTGGCGTCCGCTGGGCCCCGCGGCAGGGCGGGGGGCAGGATGATGGGCGGGGGGCAGGATGGTGGGCGGGGGGCAGGATGGTGGGCGGGTGGCAGGTTGGTGGGCTGGGGGGCAAGGTGGGGGGCGGGGGGCAGGATGTGGGGCGGGGGGCAGGGTGTGGGAGCGGGGTGAAGGGTGGGGGGCGGGGGGAGGATGGTGGTCGTGGGGCAGGGTGGGGGGCGGGGGGGCAGGGCTCGCGTGCGGGGCGCAATCAGGGGGGCTCGTTGGCCGGCGACAGCGCCCGCGAGGCGCCGCGGAGGGCAACCTGTAATCTGGCCGTAATGAATCAAAGCGTTATTATGGAAAATTTGCATGGCGGGCGGCGAGCGGGCGGCCCGGCCCGCCTCGGCTCGGCCCGGCGAGCGAGCGAGCGGGTGCGGCGCGGCGCGGCGCGGCCGCCATCGCTGGTAATTGCTTCTGAAGTGTAAGAAAGATAAACAGGCGCGCGCTACGTAACAATTAGGGCGCTCTCGCGGACGGCGCCGCGCCCGCCGCCAACGCCGCCGCCGGCGACGCTCCCCGCCCACTCCGCCCGCCCCTCCCGCTCCCTCTGCCTCCTTGGGCTGGGGTGCGCTCCCTCGGCTCTCAACGCGCCGCCCGTCCCCCCAGCTAGATGGTCATAGTGGAGCCGATTTTGGCCGAAATTTTGTCCGAGAGCAGATGTTTTCGTCTGTTGTCGAAAGCGGTCGTTCGGGTTCATTATGACCATTTCTGTTTACCGTGGTATTACGTGTTTGAATGAATCTGGAACATTGGACCGGCAGAGGTGGGTCAAGGCATCGACTGATGTCACTGCAGTGCCTCTGACCGGGAGGTCCTAGGTTCGAGTACCGACGGTGGCACGATTTTCGACACTGGCTTGTCAGCTAGGTCGAATTCAGTCGCTGTCTGGAGGAGAATTCTAGCGACCGGTAGCTCTGATCGGTAGTTATCCGAGGTTTTTCCGATCAACAGCAGGTGAATCCCGGAACAGTATCCCAACCAACGAGCTAGGGACCACATGCGATCTTTCCTTCCTCATCCTTGACTTATCCTCACCTCTTACTCGTACTTACCCAGACATTAACACGTACTACACTGGCACAGGTGCCGGGAGACCGGTTGTGAGGTTAGAGCTTGCCCCGGCTGGGGCGGTGCGTCGGTGGTGGGAGATAGCTGGTTGGGATAACTCTGCTAGCCGACAGTAGGTCGACGGTCGTAGGTGTCACCATCCAGCGGCGGAAAAACATGCACCCATGATAGAAAGAGATGGGTGAGCACATCGTATAAGACTTCAGCCAATGAGCTTCAGGCACCAGTCTGCGTCACAATAGTAGCGGGAATTTTAAATTCAGCCAGATACTGAAATTAAAACTTAGTCATTGAAACAGATATAAGAAATCATTTTTTTTTTAAATATGGCATCTTTTATTTCAATTACACCCTCATCGTGTTATTTTTCAATTAAAATTGTCACTTCATACCACTTTCAAAATGTTTCTCAATCCATCTCGCACTCAATGCAACATGGTGGCCAGCGTCTGACTAGGCGAAGTGCCTGTATTGCAGTCATGTGATTCGTGGCGTAAACTGGTGTTGCGCAGAACCAGCAAAAATCGGTGCGCCGGTCTAGCTCATCCATATCTTTCCATCATGGGCGCACGCTTCCACTGGGGTTGACGCGGACCTGATCGCGCGGGAGTGCGAGCCGGCAGCTCGTAAACGAGCTTGCGAGCCACGAGCGAGAAAGGAAAGGGAGGGGGCGGCCTACGGGAGAATTTCTGCACTATTAGATGCTGAGTTCTTTAGTTCGGTTCCGTATACTCTGTGAGTTGTCTTCCCTAATGAACCGTGGTGAAAACTGTCATACGAAGATTCATTACCATCCATATTTGCAGCGTTAAACTCAATATTTTCCTTAAATATTCTTACAATTTTATAACATATTACGAAGAAAGAGCAAGACAATTGCTTTGAAATCCGCAGAGAATTTAGTAAATTATTTTGTATCATTAATAATGGTGTAGATCTGCAATTTATCCATGGAAAAAGTTTAGAGAAAAAATTGAAACAGTTTTTGAGAAGAAATTATAAATTACATTGATTTCAAGCAGAAACGAGTAGTTTTTTTTGAAGACAACTACTAGTTTTTTCAAAAGATTTACGTTTACAAATTTTAGAGATCTGATATTTTAGAACAAATTTTATTGAGGAAAAAATTGTCATCAATATTTTACATTTGCAATGTTAATTTTTTGCAAATTTTGAATAAACGGGAATTTTGTCGAAAATGTGATCATGGGATATTTTTCATCGTTATTTGTTACATAAGAGGAAAAACTTTAATGAAGAACTTAAGCAGATTACTTCTTCCAACGCGTGTGTTGTCAAAATCTATATTTTGTGGGTCCTTGGTACCGAAAAATCTATTTACGCCGAAACTTGGATCTGCCTGTTCGTCCGTGTGCATGTGGTCATCGCTAGCGTCTGTAACGGTCAGAAGATTTTTTTGAAAATTTATATTCCTCCATTGATCTGAACGAACTCGAATCCCTGCGAATTTGGAAATGATTTGAAACGAATTTTGATATTTGATTTTGGGAGCTACTTTACATGAATCCTCAACAATTTAATTTTTTATCAAAAATAGCTCCATAGTTTTTTATTTAACTTTGTCCTTGGATAACGTAAAAAACTGTTAAAAATGTCGTGGGTTTCGTTAAATTCCCTCCTTTGTCATAAATTGCACAAGTTAAAATGTATTTTTCTTTAATAAAATTCATTTCTCAAAGATCTTGGAAATAGGTCATGTGCAACTATTCAAAAATAGGAGTAGTTTTTGCGTAATGTTGCGTGAATATAGACAATTTTTAATCAATTATTTTGTCAAAAAATGTTTCAAATTTTCTTTTTACATTTTCCCCTTGTATGTACCAAAAGACGGTAAAAAATTGGCTTTAGTGCAATTTCCAACGACCTCTATTTTATTCTATATTTCTGTTTTCGGAATTCGCAAAAAGTTAACACCACAAAAGTACAATATTGAAGTAAGAGATTTTTAATTAAAGATGAAAGAATGTTATATGTTCTAAAAACAAATCTTTAAAAAAAAAACATCCAGATTGTTTGAAAAATCGCAGTTTTCACATAATGTATGCCTGAATTTAACGAATTTTTAAAAAAAAAATTGTGAAAAAGTCTCCATTTTTCTTCTATGCTTGGAGCAAATGATACTTACAAAAAGCAGAGGTCTCATTTTCGTTGAACTCTGAATACTCGAACATTGCAGAATTTAGGAGTAATGCATGCTGTTAAGCATGAATTTAGTGAATTTAGAAATAATGCGAGAAAGTGCGTGCTGTTATATCATCAGTAGTTTTATTATCGGTGTTCGACAATACGAGTTTTTCTGTCGAATAATCTCCGACTTCCTCCGCACAATGACATAGTTTCTCTTTACTGTTTACGTAGTAAGTGGAGGAAGTAAAGTAGTGGTGCTTCAGGATGGCAGAGACTTTCTCATTTTCAGTTTTCCAATTTCCTTTGGGTAGGGTAGCAAAACGGTCTTGCCCCATCCTCTTGCCAGTTGCCAACTATCACCGCCCTCGTACATTTTTTGACGTTTTCTCAGTTTTTCGGTTTCTTAAAGGTAGATTCGAATTATTACTTTTACAATATTAAAGGAGAGTAAAATCCCATCCAAAGTGGAAATTTTCGTTGAAAAACTTTTGAAGAAATTTTAAGAAAAAAATCGTTTAACCTCTAGTGTAAACGCAAAATATGTAGCTCTTTTTCACAGGAATCTAAGGATCTAATCATAGAAAAAAACAAAAAATTGATCAAATTGGCGTTTATGTCATCCAATAGAGTACATCTAGCACTATCTCTTCCCAAAGTTGAAAGAAAAAATCGATGCCCTTTTTAAAAAAATCTTGTTTTGTTACTTTTTTAAAAATTGCATACATTGCACGCAACATTGCGTGAAAACTACTAAATGTTTAAGAAAAATGTACATGACCTTAATCAAAGAAATAATTACGGACAACAAATTTTATTTGAAGGAAAAATCACTAACTTCAATTTTGTAGTTGTAGAAAGACACCGAACAATAAGCAATGTTAACAGTTAACAATGAAAATCGGACCTATGCCACTTTGATAAGTATATTTTACTCTATTCTTACAAGACATTTAAAGAATAAATTTGGAGCCATTTTTGAGAAAAAATTTTAAATGTCCCAGGAATTCCATGCAATGTACCTCTAAAAGTTAATGAACATTTTTCAAAATCGCAGCGCTTGGAGTAGAGCCAGATCGATCTGGGAATATCCATTTTGGAAGATATTCTACGTATGGTTTAGGCGGTGGTAGTGTTTACAAACGGACGGTCGTCTGACAAACAACACTTTTTGGGTATCAAGGTTCCACTATTTCGGAAACGTGTAAGAAGGATTTATTTCCATCATTTTAGAAGAGATTTTTTATCTTCGTGATCTGTATCAAGGCCCCACAATACGAGTTTTTCTGTAGAATAATTCTGTTTTTTAGCGCAGCATTACATACGTTTCTCTGTAATATGTATATTACTCCGTACATACGTACGTATATGAGAAAGTAAAACTGCTGTTAGACAACTTTGGGAAAGTTGGAGGCCACCGTACTCTGCTCACAATTCGTCCATCTGTAAAAGTTGCATGAACGCCATTTGATGAACATTGGATGTGTGATACGTTGCTCTGTCTTGTTGAAAGGAACTTTATTTTTTCATTTTCAGTGAATTGAGAAGAATTTTTCGAAAATTGTGAAGTAATTTGTATACTTATACTCCGGTGAAAAAATATTTGCCCCACTATACGATTACTGAAAACAGGACAACTAACACCAATTTTCTCATTGTGAAGTGGACGCTCGCTTTATGAGAAGCTACTTGAAATGATGAAGTCATTTCTGTTTGCTTCTTTAGTTGTTGCACACGGATTTTTTTTTCGATTAGTTTTTGACGTGTTTATTCAAATGATCCTCAACTCTAGTTCTTCTCTCCTGAATTGAATAAGACATTTTACGCAAACACAACTGCACTCACAGTACATTGCAATGAAATGTATTCTTCACAGCCATATGACTGTCTCTTGGACGGCAGTAACAATGAGTGTAAACATATCCATCCTCTTCTTGCGATAGTT
The DNA here is from genome assembly GCA_031308135.1 of Acheta domesticus. Taxonomy (NCBI): domain Eukaryota; kingdom Metazoa; phylum Arthropoda; class Insecta; order Orthoptera; family Gryllidae; genus Acheta; species Acheta domesticus. The sequence goes on along the minus strand of JAHLJT010009436.1, from coordinate 24,673,884 downwards.
ATGTGAGAGTCTTTCGTAAAGTGTTGGGTAGTGGTATCGTGTTTTTTTACGTTTCTTTCTCTCCCTATCTCCCTCCCACCTCTCTCGCATCTCTCTCCTTATCTCCCACTCCCAATCTCTCACTCTCCATGTCTCACTTACCTCTCTCTTCCCATTTCTCACTCCCCATAATAATAATAATAATAATAAGAAGAAGAAGAAGAAGAAGAACAGTAACTTTATTTATGTGGCGAGACTCAGGCCGTCAGGCCCGCTCTTCCGTCCAACCACGTTCTCTCCCCCATAATTCTCACACCATCTCTCTATTTCTCCCATCTCTCTCAGAGTGCAAGAGAGAGAGAGAGAGAGAGGGTAGTGTATCATCAGCTGAATGAAAAGAGAAGGATATAAGGCACGAAATATTCTGTAAGAATTACTTGTGAATGGGAAGCCAGCCCGCGCGCCGTCCCCGGGCGGGGGCGGGGGCGGGGGTGGGGGGCGGTGAGGCAAACGCGGTCGCGCGGTCGGGCGCAGCGAGCGCGGGAACAAGTCGCTGTCAATCCCAGCCGCGCGCAACGAAATCACGTGTATTTGATTAAGACTGGCGTCTGTTGTGGCCGCGCCAACACGATTTTCTCCAATTCCGCGCTGGCTGCCGGGGCGCCGACGCGGCGGCGGCGGCGGCGGGGGCGATGGCGCGGGGCGCTGACGTTGATGGAAATCCACTTTCCGCGGATGGGCGGGGGCGGGGGCGGGCGAGGCGGAGGCAGCATTCGGTTACTGGAGCGTCGCTCCCGCACGCGATTCCATGTTCGTCACGTCTCTACCATCGATGCGGCGCGCTAATGTCGAGGACGCTCCGCCCGCGTGCTCGAGCCCACGGCCCCGCCCCCGCCACCGCCCTCGCCCCCGCACGCCTCCGCCCCCGCTCCCGTCCCCGCCGCAACCCCGCCCCCTCGCAACCTCAACCGCTCCGTCTCCGCCACCACCCCACACCCTGAACAATCCACCGCCCCACCGCGCTCGCATCCCCGCCACCACCCCCGCCTCTGCAAATGCCCCCCCATCCTCCGCCCCCGACCGCCACTGCCACCGCCCCGACCCCATCTCCGTTCCCGCCCCCGACTCCGCCACCGCCTCCGCCAACAACCTGTCCCGTCCCCCGTCCCCGCTTGGGACCCGTCCCCGCTTCGCACCATCCCCGCCCTCGCCCCCGCGCCCGCTCCCACCCCCGCCCGCGCCAGTGTCACCGCAGGGTCCTCCGACGTCGGGAGACGCCGAATTAACCGTCTCATCCTGAGAACCATAGTCGTCACCCTCGGATCAGAGCCCCTGCGTCTTGGGGACAAGTTGATTAACTCGACATCCGTCATTCATTCGTATTTGACGGAGCGAGATGTTCTTTCAGGAAGATAAGGTAAAGGCCCCTTTACACGGCGCCACTCAGCAGCGTTTCCGAGTGGCATGTGCTGGCAAAGCATCGGATTACCACTCCTCCGGAAGTCCAGGTGCTTGGACGCAGAGAGGTCACTCTCCACCGCACAGCTTGTACAAAGCCGGTGCCACAGTAATAAGCTTCGGCAAGAGCCAAAATCACAAATAGCAATTGGAACGAGAAAGCACTGCAAGTGTGTGCGCCTACAAGACCTCCCTGCCCTCGCTATGGGAGCGATAAGTAGACATCGGTAAGGAGAAAAAAGGCACTGTCATAAATTACATTTACAATAAAATTAAACATTATTTGTAAAACTCCATACATATTTAAAACACTTCTACATTTTATTCTTAATAGTTTCTTTGGCCTGCAGGTCGTCCCTTGCCTCTTGCACCTCACCCTTCTCGTGTCCTTCCTCTGCCGCGACTTGCTTCCAGTAATGGTATAGCGATTTGACTTCTACAACTCCTTCGCCTTCTCCTAAAGAGAAATAAGAAAACGCACATCATCGAGGAGATACTACATTTATGTGTCGACAGTTTTATTAATTTTTAAAGAATAACGTAATGGTATTATAGTTTTCAGGGCGGTGCGTGATATAATGCAAAAAATGTTGCGTGTCATTTGCTGCCAAATTACGTGCATTGTACAGAGAATGGAGATCATCTTGTTTCGTGAACATGTTTTTTCATTCAGTTGTTGTGAATTCACTAATATTTGGATTGAAAATAGCTTCATGTAATGTAAAAATACGAAAAAAAATTAGCAAAAAATATACCATTTTAGAATTTATTTAATATAAGCAATTAACCTTGTTGAGACATGTTAAAAAAATGCAAGATGATGAAAGGCTATCAAAAAAAGTTTTTGAATGATATCCAAATGGTAGAAGAAAGAGAGGAAGATCGAAACACACCTGGAAGGAAGAAATACTACAAATTTTACAGGGAAACTAGTGGTGCTAGAGAATGGCACAGACTTTCCCGTATTAGTTTTCTTTTTTCTTGGGTCTTCGCTAGCTATTCGGAATTGCCACAAACTCTTTCTTGCCAGTTACCATCTATCACCGCCGAAAGTACATTTTTTTGGTCATTTTCTTAAATTTTCGGTTTCCCATGTGTAGAACGAAAATATTAATTTTAGAATATTAAAGAACACGAAAACCTAGCCGTAAGGGGCAATTTTCTTTTAAAAATTATGTGCCGTTTAAGAGAAAATGGCGATTTAGCACTACTAAAAATGCGAAATTTGAAGCTCATTTTCACTGAAAAGTCTGAGTTTTCAAAATACTTTATTTGAAGTTATTTGAAGCACTTACACTCACAAATATAATAATGTTTACAAATTGCTGGTAATGTGCATATTAAAGGTGTGAGAGATCTTTCAAAAAAATTACAATTATGTAATTTTTGAAAAAACGAAAAATTACTCAAAATAAACTTTACGCTATACTAAAGAGTGTAATTAGCACTCTCCGTTACAAAAGTTTGAAGAAACAATTTGCAGCCATATATGAGAAAATGACGTTTGAGCGTTTCTGAAAATGCGAAATTTTGAGCTACTTTTCACAGAAAACGGTAGTGTTTTCGAGAAACTTTACTTGACATTTTTTAAAGAATATATACTCGTAAATATAATAATGGGAAAAATTGCCGCTAATGTGAATATTATCGACATGAGAAACATGTGAAAAAATTTAAATTTTTGTAATTTTTGAATAATCCAACCTATAGAGCAATATGGCTTTTATGTCATCTCATAGAGAACATTTACCACTACCCTACCAAAAGTTTAAAGAAAAAATTCGGAGTCATTTTTGAGAAAATCTTGTTTTTGTAATTTTTTAAAATTGCACATATTGCACCCAATATTGCACGAAAACTACTAACATTTTGAAGAACATTTACATGACCTTTATGAAATAACTCAATATGCAGAACAAATTTTATTTGAATAAAAGATCTCTATCTTCAATTTTGTAGTTAGAGAAAGGCGCCGAAAAATATTCAAACTTTCACAATTTTCAAAACTTCAGAATTATCCGTGAAAATCGGACCTATGCCATGTTAATAAGTGTATTTTACTTTATTCATACAAGAAATTTAAAGAAAAAATTTGGAGTCGTTTTTGAGAAAAGTTTGAAAATCCTCAGGGGGCTTCATATAAAGTACCCCCAAATTTTGAAGAATCTTTTTCAAAATCTCAAAGCTTCGACTAGAATCAGATCGACCGGAGAATATCCATTTTGGAAGAAATCGTACGTACGGTTTAGGCGCTAGCAGTGTTCACAGACGGAGAGACAGACGGACGTTTTCCTTTCAATTGGTTTTTCGGTATCAAGGACCTAGAAAACGGTTTCTGGCTACACCACGTGTTAAGGGATTTTTTTTCTTAATTTAGCAACTGGTTTTATCCACTTTTTCGTTTTGGCGGCCCGGCAATGAATTTTTTTCCGCCGAAAATTGGCAATTTTTTCGCGCAGCATTACATAACTTTCCCTATACTACGTATATCACTCCATGTATACGTACGTATACGGGAAAGTAAAAATTGCAGGGCAAAGATTAGAAAGATAGAGAGAGATGGAAAATTAGTGTTTTAAAATTAATTTAATAGCTATCGACATTACGTGTAGATGTACAAGGAGATGTATTTGGAAAAAATGGGTACAGGAAAATGTATTTTGTACATAAGAACCTGTAAATAAATAAATAGCTTCATTGTTGTGCGACAAAATATTTGCTGTAGTCTTCATTCTTTAGTGATTAGTTTTTTGGAAGGATATTGGGTTGAATCCTCTCCCGGCGAAGAGCCTACGGGAGGAAAAATAGGATTTCGGGAGAGATCGCGCGCTTTTAGACTACGTGATTTATCCACTTTTTCTTTATCAGGGCCCTACACTACAAGTTTTTCTGTTGAAAATCGCCGTTTTTACAGCAACAATACGTTTCTCTATACAACGTATATTACTCCATTTCTACGTACGTATACAAGAAAGCAAATATTTGACATTCAATGCCTGTCTACCTCATGGGTTGCATATAAAGAATTCGCTGATGCGGGTGCTATTGCGATATCTTTGACAATAATGAAAACCTTGATAGAATGCATAAATAGAACGAGGTGGCATGTAAATGTTTTGAATTGAAGTAGAAAAACGAGCTAAAGTAGGAAAACATTTTTCCGTACCTTGGAACACATTTGCAGTTTTTTCCATTTTCATGTAACATTCCAGCGATAAAATTTTAGGACGTACTTCTCGATATATTTCCGTTGGGAACAATACTACAACCTGCTGTTTCGGAATATCTGCTATTTTTCTTCAGACAGGCACTTCGCATTCATATCTGAACAATGCAAGTGGCTTCATCAGGCCCGCAGGTGCCAAGCCCGACGTCACATCAAGGGCTAAGAGTTCCTTCAGGGAACATAAGGCGCCACGCAGTCTTATTTCGCCATCAGAGACGCATCCATCAACGTTAGGGTCGCCCTCCCAGGACAAAAGACGTGCGGAGGCGCGGCTGCGCGCAGGAAACACATCCCTTGCGCTGCACACTGGGCCCAAATGACGAAAACGCGGCCAAAATCTTTGATTGATTAGTGATTCCGGGCGCGGCAACCCACTAAGGTGTTTGATCCCGTAAGCGTAATGTTTTCTCGCGGGAAGTGGCGGCGGTCTTCCTCTGCTGGTTGGTGAGATCCGGCGCCGACCTACACGTCGGCTAGCGGGGGGTTTTCCCCAACTTTCTCCCACCAGCGTGGCAGGCCCCCCCAGCCAGGACAAGCTTCCGAATGGTCTCCCGTCATATGTGGTAGTGTAGTGCGTATTGGTGAAAGTAAGGGGTGAGGATAGGACAATGAAGAGGAAGGTAAGTTTATTACGGTACTGTACCGTCATTCACGTGATATTGATCGGAGCACCCACGGGAAACTACCGATCAGAGCAGGCGGCCTCTTGAATTCTCCTCCAGATAGCGACTGAGCTAGATCCAGCTAACTAGCTAGTATCGAAAGTCCTACCACAGCCGGGACTCAAACCTAGGACCTCTCACTGCACTGCATTACATCATTTGATGCCCTGAGACTCCTCTCCCAGTCCAAAACCTTCGAAATCAATTCCCAGTACTTACCACATGTGTATTTGTATACATGTAGTTAGTACATGTATATTTGATGTTTCTCATTAAAAATCTTAATATTTAACTGTTGGTACTTCAATAGCACATACTTTCTCGAATTACTGATATTCGTATTAGAACACGTATGGGTATACAGATAGCAGAAAATGTAGTTCATGTCAACAACTTTTGTCATTAATCTCGTGAATGTAGGTATTACTTATCGGAAGGTGGTGTATTTCCACTGGAACGTGATATATATGGAATGTGAATGATCTAGATGTCTTCTTACAGGTTTTTCCTTCCTCCAGGTATTTCCTTGGGACCCCTCGGGAAAAACTCTAAACCCCCGACTGGTCTGATATACATGGTAGCCTACGCGTCCAAGTGTATGTGTGTACGTGTGTGTCTGTAAGGTAGAAGAAGGAATTGGGATGCCATAGGGAAGATTTCATGTGGTTCATGGCCCATTAGTGTACTGCTCTGTTATTCGCTGTATTGGTTGGAGAAACCTCGAAAAACTACGTGTAGGGACTGCCGGCTAGTAGAATTCTCCTCCAGAGTGACACTGAAATCCACCTACCTCCAATCCGAGGCTCGTAAGAACGGAGATTGAATTTGCAATATGCTGTCTGAACATATTTCCGGTCAGAACAGTTAACTTTGGAAGCTATGAATCCGCACACACTTCTTTATAAAGTTGTTTTCCTCGCCGCCTAGGCTTTTCGGCACGGTGGCAGGATTTTGGACACTATCCACACAGCAGGGGCGAATTCATCCACTGTCTGAAGAAGAATTTCAGCGGTCGGCTGCTCTGATCGGTAGTTTTTTCGGTCGTGATTTTTCCGATCAATACCAAGCGAATGCCGGTGCAGTACCCTAACAAATGGGCCAGAACCATTCTAGATCTTTCCTTCCCTTTCTTTGTCCTTTCCTTACCCCTTAGGTACACACATACTCATATGCACTAACTACCACGTAAGTCTGGAGACCTTAGAGCTTGTCCTGGTTGAGATGGTGTCACGTTGGTGGGAGACAGCTGGTTCGGAAAAATCCCCGCAAGTCGACGGGTCGGTCGGCGCCGGATCTCATCATCCAACAGGGGAGAATCACCGCCACCTCCAGCGTTAAACATGAACTACACTTATTGGAGTAATGACTTTAGAATACGACGCGCCCAGAAACATTTATCAATATATCAGTCACCGAAGGAGGAAATTCCCCCACATAAAAGTTAATTTCCAGGGTTCCCACCGCGTGGCCACCACGAGGTCCCACCGTGCGGCAGAGCGGGCGGAAGGGCGGGTGGCCGTGCGCCAGGGGAGGCGTAATAGGGCGAACTACAGCGACACCGACGCCGGTTGCTTCCGCACCGTTTACATGCAGGGGCTCGGTGGGCCGCTGAGAGCGGGTGGGGCGACAGGAGGGGAGGGAGGAGGAGGGGAGGGAGGAGGAGGGGAGGGAGGAGGAGGGGAGGGAGGAGGAGGGGAGGGAGGAGGAGGGGAGGGAGGAGGAGGGGGGGATGGGGAGGGGGAGAAGGGGAGGGAGGAGGAGGGGAAGGAGGAGGAGGGCAAAGCGCGGCCGGCGACGGGAGCTCCGTCGCGACTGGTGGCGAGGTGACGCGGGGGTGGCGGCGATGGCAGACAGCGCGAGAACGTCGCCAGGAGAGGACAGGGGTGGCGTAGGACGGGTTATGGTGTCAGTGAAGGGGGCCGGGGACCGAACTAGATGGCTACGTGAAGATGATGTAGTAATTGGAATGGGAAAGGATTAATTGATTAGTGATTCCAGGAGCGTCTATTGCTAAGGTAATTACTCCCTTAAGTGTAACGCATGTTTTTTATTGCGGGAGTTTGCGGAGCGAAGGGGGCGACCACCGGCACGGAAGAGTGGGGACGGGCTGCTGAACGGGGAGACAGCGATGGGGCTGCCGGGTGTGAATCGCAGCATTCTTCAACCAGGCATCGCATCTCCCGCCGGCGGGGCACCACCCCAGCCACCTCAAGCTTGAAGCTCCGGACTGGTCTCCCGTTATGTTTGGTAGTGTGACGCATGTTAGTGTATGTATTGGGTGAGGATAGGACAAAGGAGATGAAGGAACGATCTCATACAGTCCATGGCCTGTTTGTTATGGTACTTGCTCCGACATTCGCCTGGTTTGATCGGAGGAACCTCGGAATACTACCGAACAGACCAGCCGGCCGCCAGAATTCTCCTCCAGATAGCCGATGAATTCGACATAGCTGACAAGGTAGTATCGAAAATCCTGCCACCGTTGGGAGTGGAACCCTAGAACCTCTCGGTCAGAAGTTGTCATCCACCAATGCCCTGAGCCAGGAAATGATAGTAAGAAGGTATGGAGAGGGAGTTGCTGGAGTGTGTGTTAGTGGCGAGTGGCCGTCGCTGAACGAGTAGGGTTGCGGGACGGACGGGAGCGAAGGGGGCGACCACCGGCACGGAAGAGTGGGGACGGGCTGCTGAACGGGGAGACAGCGATGGGGCTGCCGGGTGTGAAGCGGTGGTAGGGGGAGGGTGGAAAGGAGGGGGGCAAGGGTGCGGCTGGGGGCGGGGACCTCAATTTGGAGGCGCAAATTGGATGCGAGGCAGACAGCGCGCAGGGGAAATCGGGAAGGCGGCGCGGCGGGGCGGGGGAGGGGCGGCGAGGGGGCGTGGCAGGGGCGGAGGGGGGCGGGGGTCGTCTTCGCGGCGAAGGCACGCGGCCGCGGGGGCGGCAAGTTGCTCCCCGAGGTCGTTTCTACTCAAGCGCCCCTAACTTCCAAACGAATGCACTACTTTGCGCCTTCAAATGCTCCCTCCAATGGAACGGCCGGGCAACAGCGAGGTATTCTCACTTACACTCGCAGGGACGACTGGAGGATTTCTGGTCTCATGATGTGTGTCGGGTGACGGTATAGGGAAATAATTATTGCCACAATGGACATATGCTCGCAATGTTATAGTCGTGTCAGAATGTTAAGTCATTCGGAGATTTTGTCGTATGTATAGAGACAGGTTTTCAAAAAAGGTCTTCGAGTTTTCAATATATATTTTATTGAATGTTTCTTTGTATAAAATGGACTCGAGGTCATCGAAGTAGAATAAAGCCCGGACTCACCTCTGCTCTAATTGCAATAGCTGAATCAATACATGAATGTGCAAGATTTCAATTTAGTAAAAAAAATAAAATGAAATTAAAACAGCAAAACAACGAGTGGAAGGATTCAGAGGAAAGTTTCTTATAATAAGTGTTTTAGGATTGCCAGTAAAGAGTTGAGGCAGTGGCGGCTTGTGCGTACGTTGGGTGTGGTGCTCTCCCAGGCAGCGCATCATGTCACACTCAACTCTTTTACTCCATTTACTCCTTGGCTCTACGTTTTAACATAGGGCCCTGGTTGTATTCGCTCCGCAACCAGCCACCGGTTTTCAGCGCAGAAAGATGGAGTCTGGCCGCAGAGTGCGGCAGGGCGTCCGAGAAGAAAAACAGTTTTCTGCCTTCGTCTGAAACTAGCTGCAACTTAGTTTTATGAATTTTCCGTGTTATTGAAAGTACAAATATTCAGTCAGTTCTTTGCGGTATTGAATGCATTATTTGTGATGTTTGGGGAATTTATTTTTATCTCATGTTAGGTTTGTTGATTCAAAATGTGCCTTTGATAATTGTTTTTGTACAGATGATCGTTCTGGAAGAAAATTCCTCCTCTTGTCCTTCTGCTGCACACGGAGTGTGTTATAATCTGCTTGGAAGAAAACCTGTATTTATTCAGATTTATTCTGCAAGCGTCGTTGTAAATACGAGTGTGTGTGTGTGTGTGTGTGTGTGTGTGTGTGTGTGTGTGTGTGTGTGTGTGTGTAAGATCTTTCATATTGCAATGCATACCAGTGGAGTTAAATTTTCGGAATAAAATAATTTTATTTCGTTATCACCTCCACAAGTGGCAGCAATAACATCTAAAATCGTGAAATTAAATGGTGTAAAACGTGTTCAAACAATAGTACTTGTTGCAAAGTGCTGGAGTGAGATCTCCATATTTCCGATACCTAGTTCCTTTTTCTTGTTTTGTATCAAGTGTCAGTATCAACAGCTCAGTACAAGAAATCAACATACAATACATGTACGTTACTTTACAACGCATTGCCAGATGACATAAAACAATTAAAGTCGGTATACAAATTTAAGTTAAAAGTAAAATCTTTTCTGCTGCAAAACTGTTTCTATACAATTAGAGACTATACTGATCGTGAAAAAGAAAAATAATGTAACAAAACAAAGATTTATAATGAATTAGTTTATGTTTGCATTGTATACATTTAAAAAAATATTTAATACGCCTGTAACAAGTAATGTACTTCAGCTTCCGGGTCAATGACCCCCATCTCGATCAGGTTTTTGTCCAGTTTCCCTGATCCATTGAGCAAATGCTGAGATGGCCCCTTGTTTTGCTTCTGGACGTAAATGTAGCTTCACTGTGCGCACGTTTTGTTGAGCACTCCTTTTGCTTGTAGTTCATTTACAGTTGAAATTGATTTTCTATAACTCGGGAAAAACATTTTTCAAATATGTTTATTTTTCTAAAATAATTATTTTCTAAATTAATTTTTTCGTTTTCGTTTTTTTTTTGTTTTTTTTTAATAAAATTCTGGCCCTCAAGAAAATGTGCGCAGATAAATTTCTTGCCCCACACGTCATATACAGTTTTTACTGTTTTTTGACTAAATAAATAAATAAATAAGTCTGTTACTGGCTCTCAATGCAGAACTAATTCATATTTATTTGGCCTGCTTCAGGGCTGTAAATATGCAGTAACATTCAAAATAAATATACAAGCATTGCAATTGGTTAACACAATTTATCTTTACAGAAGAAAACCAGCGTATTCAACAAACAATTTTCTAAACTCCAAGGCACAGATAACATAACAAGGAGACACTTTGGATTACATTAAAAAACAGTAATAATATTAATTATAAAAATATTATCTTAAAATTTGTAAACATTGTTCTGAGAACTATACAATTGTCAATTATGAACAAAGACACAGCTGTTTCCGTTTGCGGGAACAACAAAACTGTAGAAAATAAAATACAAATTATAATATATTCCGCTTAACATACTCTTAACAATAGGTAATTAATTGTATTTTGTAAATTGTATTTTGAATATGTTGATTTTCTTATGGAAAGATAAGTTGTGTTATCAATTTTACTAATTGTATATTTATCTTGTATGTGATTGTATATTTATAGCCCTAAACAGGGGAAATAAATAGCCGAAACGTTGGCACTGTAATAAAAAGAAGACTTTTTATTGACCTACCTTCACGATTCTCTATATTATATTTGTAATACAAGGTCAAGATCAACAGAAGAACTTAGTGTCCACTAGAAAACAAACCCAGAACCATGTACGGGAGAAGTGAACATAACTGACACGGACACTACGCATAACATTATTTACGTACATTTATTAAATATGGTTTTAATTAATTTATAAGAATTGCTTACGTTTTATTACACATTACAGTGCTCTAAATTTTGAAAAATGCATTTCCGTCACTCGACGGAACTGCAACCCCCAGTTTGTTGGGGCACCAGCTGCCACTGAGTTCTAGGTGGCCAGCACGATTGAACCGGTTAAAAAAATATTTCCACAACCTATGCGCGTAAATTGTGTTTGACATCTGTGCCACCTCCAGAACCAAGGACTATCATTGGGTCACCAAGTTTCAACTTCCGTCGGTCATGATGTCGCCACGTCTTCCTCGAACCAACTTGCCACCGTTCGTTTGCCTTCGTCGTCTCAGATCGCAGACAGCACAGTGTAAGATATATAGGTGTGTCAACTAGCCGCCTTTTGGACAAAATTTTTCAAGCCAGTTTGAGGCTAGTTCCTCGCTTATCCGTACGATCGAGTTGGGCATTCATGATGGCGTCTCACGATTTAGTGGCTTCCACCAGAGGTTACAAAGCTATTAAATAGATCACCATCTTGTCCCAAAAATGCCCAAGTCGTTGCAGCGCTTACATAGCGAGAACTGTGAGAACTAGCCTCACATTAGCTTCAGTTTTAGACCGGGAGTGAACCCACCTATATCTCTTACACCGTGCCGACAGCAGCTCTCGAACGAATCATGAATCCGTTCGCTGCATAGAATGATTCTTGGTAATGGCGCCTCTCAGCCCAGCAGCCCGTGCTCGGGCCGCCGTGCGAAGGTGCTCGAAGCCTCCGTAGGCGGTCCACCTGGCGCCATCCGAACGCTGTTAGCTTCATTTACGCCAACCGTTTCCCCCGCCCCCACTGCCTGCTCTTCTGTCGCAGCCGTCCCCCTCTCCCCTGCACAGCTCTCGTCAATTTACGGGTCCCCCCCCCCGCTTCTTTCTCTCACCCGAAGACGTCACGCTAATCTCATTAACGGGCTGCGACTTGATTAAACATTACGACGAACGGGTCGTTAAGGAAGATTTGTAAAGTGGTCGACATATTGGAGCGCCCGACGCCTCCCGCGCCGTCGGCTCCGCCCATAAGTCTTCAATTCTTTTAATAAAAGCGGGCGCCGCCCCCGGCGCCGTGCCTTCCGCCAGCGCGCCGCGCCGCGCGGCGTCTGCGCGAATTAATGAGCGTTTCGGCCCCCTCTTGAGCGCGCCACGCCCCCGCGCCGCCCCTTCATTGCCTTTGTCTGCCATCTTTGATTCGGCGTTAATTTTTCTCGCGCTGCCTGCTCCTCGAGAGCCCTCTGGCGACGCTCGGATGAAGGAGAGTCAAACGTTGGACGAACGAATCTCGAGGGCCGCGCGGGTGGGCGGGAGTCAGGTGGTTCCTGACAGTCGCGACAGAAAGACAGCATCATTAAAGCAGTGGCGGATCGAAGGGGGTTTAATAGAAGGGCGACCAACTGAAAACGGAGCAGAAGTAATCCTTAAACAGAGCTTGCGCGTTAGGTAGCTTGGATCTCGGGGGAAAAATACAAAAACATCGAATTACTAATTTCCAATGCGCGCACAAAGTAAAAGAAAAATATGCTGACTTGGGGAATGTGAGAGTTGTCTATGATTTCGTTAGTTGCCTAGGAAATCGGGAAAAATGTAAAAATAATGCAATGCTTCGATTTTGATTGAAAAATTAACATATTTTATTATTACTTCACCTTGTCATACTGCGCGTATTGTCTGAATTATTTTATTCTGTACATTACGGCATTCAATACAATTGACGTTGTGTGACATCAGAGCTCCAAAACAAAGGCCGCACGCCATAAGTATTGACTATTCTTGTATTCGTAATAAAAACGGCACGTTTTCTTTATATTAAAGAGCTTTCATACGTTATTTCAGTTTTCGTGAAGACTGTTTTTGTTAAAATATTTAATTTATAGCAGTGTTATAAGGGAATAATTTACTTGTTCTTGAGGAATATGCGGACTACCTTTTGGAAAACCATTTTCGATGGAGTTGATCAGCAATCGTTTTGCTGCTGAATGACACTAGTAAATGTACTAAATTTGTAACAAGTAAAAACAGCCCTTAGGGCGGGACTTGTTTCCCGAGGCGTATGGGCACCGTATCTCACCCAGAACTCTCTAATCGTGAGGTCTTCGGGAGTGCCTTCCTGGGGATGTAAAATGGACGAATTTATTTTTAGTTATGTTGTTGCATGCGTGTTGTGAAACCAGCAATGGCAGTAGTTCCTCTTCTTCTTGCCGTTTTCTTAACCGCTACTTCGGTCTTCCGGCACCTAATCTTCTTCTCCAGTCTTCTCTGTTCTTCCAGGCATCAGGAGGTAATTTCCACTTCTCGATTGTCTTTCTGATCTGGTCGTTCCACCCTGGTCTTGGTCTTCCTCGTTTTCTCCTTTCACTTGGTTGCCATTCTATAGATCTTTTGGGGAGTCTTTTCTCCTCCATTCGCTGTACAAGTCCAAACCAAGTGAGTTGTTTCTTTTCAATTTCCTCTATAATATCATGATGCAAATTCATTATTTCCTTAACCTTTTCATTTCTAATTTTTTCCATTCTAGATGCATTCTGCAGCTCGTCTGAGGAAATCCATTTCCAGGGCTCTCAATTTTCTTTTCTGTTGTTCTGGAAGTTGCCATATTTCTGCTCCGTATAATGCAACACTTTCAATCATACTTTTATATATTCTAAATTTCGTTTTTCTGCTTATATTTGGATCCCAGATCACTGGATTCAGGGCTCCTAAAATTTTCCTTCCTTTAATTATTCGAGTTTCACATTCCTTTTCATAAAAACCTTGTTTCCCTATTGTTGTTCCCAAGTACTTTATGTCCTCTGCTGTTCTTATTATTTCTCCAGTTTCCATAGTCAATACATCATGTGTACTGCCTAGTGTCCAGTACACTGTTTTCTCTAGATTGAGGCTTAGTCCCCATTTCTCATAATCTTGTTTTATCTTCCTAGTCATATATTCAATATCTTCCTGGTCTTGCGCCATCAGTACCTGATCATCAGCGAATTGTAGGGTATAAAGTGTTATATTATCATCAAGTGGTATTCCCATCCCAGCGCATTTTCTTTTCCATACCTGTAATACCGCATTAACATATATTTTAAAGAGGGTAGGTGACAGACAACATCCTTGCCGTAGTCCTTTTGATATAGGAAATGCTTTGGTCATCTGTTTTCCAACTTTCACCTTTCCTTTTTGATCTATGTACAATTCCTTCACCGCATTTATTAAAATTTTATTTATATTACTTTCATTCATAACTTCCCATAACTTTATGACTGGCACACTATCATAGGCCTTTGCTAAATCAAGGAAGACCGTATGGAGTTCTCTCCCTGTTTGCCATTTCTTTTGCTTCACCTGGGACAAACAAAACTGGTTATCTATGCAAGAACGACCTGCTCTAAAACCACTTTGTTCTTCTTCTTCGTACTCCTTGTATCCCTCTTCTATTAATTCTCTTAACCTTTCTTCCATATACCTTACTGAACGTGTTTGTCACTGCTATCCCTCTATAATTTTCACATATATCTTTTCTTCCTTTCTTATATATTGGTGTTATATAAGCCATTTTCCAGTCTTCGGGTACATTGCCTTTATTGATACAGCTATTAATGAGCTTCGTCATCATCCGTACTAGCTTTGGTGTTCCATTCTTTATCAATTCGCTGGGGATTTCTCCTGGACCCGGAGCCTTACCACCTTTCATTTCTTTGATACATCTCGTGACCCTACCTTCTGTTACTGTAATTTCTGTGGCCGGAGATATCTTTTCCCTGTCAGTAGTTCCAAGAAAATCTGATCTTCCTTCATTAGTAGTTCCGAAGGCATAAATCTCAACGAGAACCTGTCACCCTGGTAAGACATTTATGTTGAGATATAAATAAGGGGTTGATCATGTTCATGTTGAGTTGAGTAAGGAGCATGACGACGGAGCAGGTGGTCGGATGAAAGGCGAAAATATGGCGTGAACCTTGTTTGTCCACCACAAGGGACCGGTAGGCCCTGGTGTTCATTCCCGAAAGGTAGCAGATTTTTAATCCTAGCTGTGAAGCTACGATTCAGCTACGAATAGCTCGAATTCAGATGCTGTCTGAAGAATCCTAGCGGACAGTTGTTCTTTCTTTTCTCTTCTTTGTCCCTTCCTCCCCCTTACAAACACAGACACTTACATGCATTACTCTACTACATATGACGGGGGATCAGTTGGGAGCCAAAAGCTTGTCCCGGGTGGAGCAATGCACCGTTGGGCAGATACGTGGAGGAGAAAAGACATTGCAAGTCGAAGTATTGGTCGGCGCCGGATGCCACTATTTGGCGCGGGAGAAACACAGCGAAATACAGGGATAAAACAGTCACTACACTAACGGGACTAATGACAATAGAAGTTGACGGGCTCGGAGACATCAATCAGCCAATTTTTTTTCATCGATTTCGAAAACTTAGCGAAGTGCTGAACGACAGAAGTCAAGTGGCCCAGCGCCAGCTGCAGGTGCCTCAAAATATATTTCCTTTTTATCCACATTCTTTAAAGGTCGGAAGGAAGTTCGTCGTATTCATTTGGGGTTTGCTATTTGCTTGGTGGTATTAAAAATTAAAGGAGTTGTCTAGCTTGCCCTTCCCTTTCACATTCTACTGAGACTTGGGGACAGACTACTATCTTACCAAGGTATTTTTGATCCAAGTATAAAGAGCCGTATCTTCCCTTCATCCAACGGAGCCGTACCTGCCCTTTATCCAGCGACGGGACTGACAATAAGATGTAAGAGGAATTATATATTTTGGGTAGCGTACAGAGCTCCTAAAGTGATGCGGATTTTGTTTTCATTTAAATCCCTGATGTTTTCAAAATTGCAAAAATTCAAAATATTTTCGGCCTCTTCCTAAAATTAACCTATTAAATGTAGGATTTTTTGTCATTAATTTTTTTTTCAAGAAATAACTTGAAAAAAAATAATGTACAAAGTTTCGAAAAGATTATTTTCCGCTTTATTTGAAGGCGAAATATAATTAAGCAATTTTTAAACTTTTTTTCTCGAAACGGCATCAACTTTTTTCTTTACATTCTTCCCACGCAAAATGGAAACGGCGTTTAAAAATAGAGCAGGTCTTATTTTGGCAAACTCTCTGTATTTTCGAAAAAAACAAAGAATTAACATTGAAAATCTACAATTTTATAGAATTTTTTTAATGAAATATTTTCCTTAAAACTAGATATTGAAACAATATAAAAAAGCATTTTATTCAGCAGCATTTTTTCTGCATGCGACTGGTTTTAACATACTTCATTAGCGCCGCCTCAAATGAAAGTCATAAAAAATGGGGTATAGAATTTGTCATTGTCCTTGACAATTGTAAAAATTCCAATGCTACCGTACAGATGGATTTCTACATTTTGAAATGTTAAAATCAAAGAATCTAAACCCAGTAAATTGTAAACTAGTGGTGCAACAGAAAGCAACCGACTTACTCGTACTATTCAGTTTCCTAATCTCTTTAGTTTGGGATAGCCTTTTGATTTTACCCCTACCTCTTCCCAGAATCTATCGGTGCCTAAATGGCGGACCGATCCTCTGGGGCCACTCCCAGTGGAGAGCGCCATTGCGGTCCCCAGTTATCGCATGAGGTATCTCTGCCTTGTGCTTTTACACATTTTTCCATGGTCCACTTGGCTTCATCTTCGAGCTTGATCTGAGTTCTGAGTATAAACAAATTTCGAGATTGATTCTAGAGTCCTTATTTGTAAAAACTAATAATTGCCTTAACAGTCAAGTAGAGTCGAATTTTTTTACATCTCTTTATGAGTCCGATTTGCCTAATTTTTCTAATAACCATTAACAAAAGTGCAATAACCAAACTTTTTCTTTTTAACTTGATACTATGTACCACACAATACGACATTGAATTCTGTTGGTTGATTCATACAACTTTGTTTACTCTTCGATGTTTTTTAATTATAGTTTATGTTGGGTGTTCCGTTTTAGATTTGCTCTAATCATATTCCTTATTTCGAATCTTTCCCAGTATCTTGGCTCCTCCCTTTCCACTTAATTCACTTTCATAAAAGTCACTTTCCACTGACTTATGTCTTCAGTTAACCGACCCTCATTTGGCGGTTGTCAGTTATGTTAACATAATCGTTTCCATCGCCGTGTTGCTTTTACGAACTCATTAAGTTTTCATGTTTTTTGATTTCTTGTTTGACTCATTTTTCGTTGGAAAGCCTCTGTACCTATACATTGAGTATTTATATTTGTGCTACATCCATGTGTAATTAATTATAATATTTGCAAACAAAATTAATGTGTTCAGTATGTTTGCTCTTGTGTTTAGCCTGTGTTTTCATTGAATGTTGTTTTTAGCCTGTTGATGCGGGATAACTATTACTTGAAACTGTTGCAAGAACTGGAATATTTTTTCTGAAATTTTACCTGAAATGTTACCACCGTTGGTTAAATAGTGAATAAACCATATATTTAGTATTTATTAGATAAATGTAAATGAAAATGATTTTCATGTCACTCGTCAATTCGTTAATTCGTGCATTCTGTCAAATAAATTCTGAAAACAAAGAGCACTTGCTGCCATACCTGCTGGGAACCCCTTTGTCCACAAATTCAAGGTAGAGTACCCGGTTTTGAAACCAGACAGTCCTGACTACGTATAAAGAGTCCCTAGAAGCCATATATCATTGTACTTTATGGTAACTCAACGTACGTGAACATCGTAGGGACCAAGCCAAGTACAGATATACATCTTCTGTGTCGCACTAGTATTTCCGGCTAATGCCCGGATGCATAAAAAAACGACGGGAACAAGGAACTCGCTCTTCCGGTCCGAATTGTTTCCCACGTGCTATTCAATTCCACAGCTACTACTCTTTCAGATATGCAGAATATTGTAATAATTTTTAGTGTAACGAAGCACACATTCTACAACAATTAGTAAGTGTTGGCAAATCTCAAATAAATTGGTTAACTATATAATACATTTTATATTTTGAGGTTCCGGGAACGGTAACTATGATGGTGATTAGTTGATAATTTCGTCAAAGCGAAAGTTCGCAGGGCTCGATTCTAAATTTTGTGATTGATTATGATTAATAAAGATTATTTCAGTTAGTTTTCAGCATGCTTTTTCATAGTTGGACAAACTATTTTGAGGAGTGGAGGCAATTTAGTTTTCGACCCGGGGCCCTGGAAGGGCTAGTTACGCCACTGGTTGCATCCAAACACAATGTCATCACACAATACAAAATCAAAAACAATCATAACATTCCTTCAAGTTACATTACAATTCTTCATAAAGAAAAGAACTACCATTCATTTCGAAATGCTTTTTATTAAAAGTACTATTAGACACGTAACCTCCAAATAGACGCAGAGCAAATAAATGACGCTGAATTTTTATTCTCACTCTATTAGATTTCTTCTACCATAATTTTACAGTTCCAATAGATGAATTATTTACGTAGTTGATTCTTTTGATCCATGGCTTTTACATCGTGGCACTTCGTATTCTTCTCTTGTCACTTTTATGCTAACCTCGCATTAGAGTTAAGTTATATATTATAGTTCTAGGAAGACACCGTACAAATTTTGAACGTTTGGAATTTTCGAAAATTCATTCAAGAAAAATCGTACCTGCGCCATTTTCACTAAAGTACTTTGCATTTCAAATAAAATAATTATTCTAAAAATATGGAGCAATTTTTACAAAAAAAAAATTAAAATGTTTTCAGTCTTAAAGTAAACTAACTCCCAAAATTAAAATGTCCGTCTCAAAGTCTGGGGGCTGCGACATCAGTCAAATCGATCGAGGAAAATCCTACATTCGATTTAGCCGGTATCGTTGTTCTCAAACAAGCGGGTGCACGGATGGACGGACGTTCAGACAGACAGACGTTTTGCCGTCAACTGCATTTTCGGTATCAAGAACCCACAAAACATGTAGTCAGAATACACAATGTGTTCTTTGAAGTAATTCAATACATATAGGAAAAAGAATTATTCCTTTTTCGGTACCACGGCCTCACTATATGCGTTTTTCTGGCGAAAAATCGCTATTTTTTCCCTGCAGCAGTACACGAAATTGTCTAAACTGCGTATGCAGTTTGCGAGTAAGAGAAAACTGGAGTCGTTATAGTGAAAATAATTGTTTAAACATTTCACACATAATTACGAGAAAACTCATAGGTTCGAAAATTTTTGTAGATATTTGTAGATATGCTTATTTAAAAAATATAATGTGGAAAACAGACGTGATTAAGAAGCTGAAGGGGCAATAATAGAATATACTTCTTGGCATTATTTTATTTTCGAAGCAATTGCAGAAAATTCAGAAACGAAAATATGAATTTCGACATAATTTGAGTGTCCTTTACTCTCTCCGAGGAGAAAAAGTGCGAGATTGAGGAAGTAATTTACTCTATGTATAGAAACAAGATTTATCCACTTTTGCATTACTAGGGCCCGACAGTAGGAGATTTACTATCCAAAAATCGCAGATTTTACCCGCAACATAACATTGCTTTCTCTTCTTAAGCAGTAAGGTGAGAAAGTAGATTAGAAGTAAAAGAATAGAGAGAAAAAGGAAAACGAAAGAAAGAGGAATAAGCAGGAAGAGAAAAAAGAAGAAGCAGAAAATCGTTATAAATCCAGTGTACGAAAACAGCATGAAAAGCGTCCGCATCGGAAGCAGAAGAGTGCTGTTGTCGCACTTCTCGCACTGCGTGCTCTCTCCAGGGCGCGGAGCTCTAGGTGGGGCACGCGAGCCGCGGAAGGGGCCCGGGAGAGGGGGGGCAAGGGGGACGGGCGCTCACCGCACAATGCGCCGTCGGATGAAGAACGATGTGGCGGCGGGGGTTCATAGAGCCAGCCCGCAACGGGGGACGGGTACCCGCATAATGGCTCGTAAATCATCGGTCACAAAGGCGAAGAGCTCGTGCGCGCCCGCCCGCCCGCCGCGGTGTCTTCTCCAATCGCCGGACACACGTTCGCGGAGTATCGCCGCTCGCACTCGTAAACCAGCTGGGATACCCGCCGCTCAAGGAACTTAATTTTCTAAGCAAAGTTCGGTATTATTTCTTCCCCCCCCCTCTTCCTCGCGATTTATTGCCCCGAGACGAGATGCGGCGGCCGAACGCGAGCCCGCAATAAAAGCTTTGTTGAGCGCATGCGTCCGCGAACGTGCTTTGCGAACAGGCGCCCGAGGCAGTCGCCAAACGCGTCCCGCCCGAGCCGCCAAGCGTTGCTCAAGTGCGTCGTTTGGGGCCACACTGCCCGCGGTGGCCTGCACGACGCTCACCGTCACTAGGCTAGAGCCGATCGCGCCCGCGGGCCCAGTGGCGTAGTGAGAGGGGTGCTGGAAAGGGGGGCGGGTCCGCCCCAGTTATCACCATTTGAGGGGTGATACCAAATAGAATATTTTACAATTAGAATTATATAATTATTTATTTAAAAATTATAATTCAATTATTTGAAATACATAGGTTTTTAATATATTATAAATAAATGACGTGTGCAAATATACTTTTATTTTTCTTAAATAACGCTTAAACTATTCGTTAATAGATATTTTTATATTTAATTTAGGGTAGGGTGATACCATCATCGTTTTGCTCGGGTGACATCAGCTGAAGATACACTACTGCGCGCGCCTCTCCACATACCCCTCTCCTTCTGGCGGATTCATTTAACCAGCTGCTAGTCACACCGTACCCTCAATTAGTAGTTTAGCCATGGCACACCAAGTTGGCTGCCCACTTGAGCAATCCTGCATTGGTTAATAAGGGGCCTCTAACAATTTTTTGAACAAATTGTAATATGAATTCATAATTATTTAAAATATTTTAATGCTATTGTTTTAATTGCTATTGATATTGTTTAATTGTTAATTGCTATTGTTTTAATAGTTTGAATTGCTATTGTTTTAACAGTAGTTTCAATTAAAATTCAGAATGATATTGAACGGGGGATTAAGTATAATCTTGGTGTGCTGAAATCAAATCTGAAAATCTTTTCATTGTATATTCTTAGCTCTTTACAATATCGTTCTGTACGATTTGGATTGACATTTCCAATTTTATAAAACATAACGTTTTAACAAACTTTTCAGTGCCTGAAACACTATGGAGAATAATCAGAGTAATTTCTATTTCGCTTCATATAGCAACTATATTAAATAATTAAATGAAAATAAACTTGGTTTCCCAGCTGAATTTGTTTTTTCCCGAACAATTTGTTGTAAAGTCACAGATTTATGAAGAATATACCATGTGGTATGGGGAGTGTATTACTTCTTGTATAATAACCATTAACTTTCAATATCTAATGTGCATAACCACAATAATAATAATAATAATAATAATAATAATAATAATAATAATTTTGGGTGAAATTTAATTTATTTTTAAAGGGTCAATCAATCCTCTTCCCTATCGGCATGTTTGAAGGAATTTATCTGGACCACCTCATATCAGTCCGGTAAGCAACTTAAAAAACACTAGTACTGTGTGGATTGTTCTATAGTGCGTCACTTTACCAATGTGTTAGATGTTTCAAACCCTAGGAAATTATGAAAATTAAGTAGGAAGAAATTTAGATTAATTAAGAGGTGAAACAGTAGCTGTATTGCATTATTAACTATAGGTATTTGGAGACTAGTAGCTGGCATTGGAGAGGAGCTAGTCACTCACAGTAAGGGGGACATTATCCCCTTTTTGAAACGAAAATACACGATCTTGATTTTGGAAAACACGTTACATTAAGAAAACAATTTTCTATATTCAACATGGTAGTTGTTGGAAGAAGCCAAAGAAATTTGAAACTTTTGTATTTTTTGGAATTTTCGAAGAGTTTAACGAAAATTCTTATTGCGACATTTTTATAAGCGTGCTTTTCTCTATTCCAGAAAAAAATTATAATAGATTTTTTTAGAAAAACGGAAAACGTCGCTAAGGTTTTATGTAATGCCCCCCACCCCAATGAAAGTATCCGTTGTAAATTCAAGGGTCTGCGACATCAGTCAGATCGTTCGAGGAATATCAATGTTGGTGAAAATTCTGCCTATGGTTTAGTCTCTAGCGTTGTTCATTGTCAGAGGCAGACATACTTTTTGTCGCAAATCAATTTTCCAGTATCTAAGACCCACAAAGCATGGTTTCTCACTTCACAACGTATTACAGGAAGTAATTTATTACGTATACGAGCGAGAATTATCCATTTTCTCGATATCAGACACTCATAATGTAAGTTTTACTATCTAAATAAGCAGCAGTACAATATTTATTTACTAAGTAAGTAAAATACGCAAGAAAATATTAACGTAAGTGACGTAGGAGTTTGTCTTTCGATCTACACCCGGATGCTTAATGTTCACACCTGCCGCGCCATCGTGTCCTACACCAAAAAAACAATGAAATATCACCTGAAATCCATTTGCCTCGCTCTTCGCGTCGTCCTCCAGGCGGCGCGTGGAGGAAACGCCGTCACAATCCCGCAGCGGAAGCTACATCTCGTGCTGGAACGCGACGTTTCCATCAAAGCAAAAGAACCGGGAAATCTGGGACAGGAGTCGTAAAATCCCCCAAAATACCCGCGGCCATCAAAATTTCTCTCGGAAGATAAAAATACAGCATCGGCTGTTAAGCTTAACACCACTATAAAATAGCAACGCCGGCTCCCGCTCTTCCTCTCTTTCGCTCTCTAGTGCCATTCCACTTCCCTAATAAGCCCTCGTCCTCGAAATTTAAGATTAGAGGACAGTTCGGAATTGGGAATGTCGATTTACATCGTGGACTCAACGGCAACGGATTAGATTAAAGCAGGCGTCTCTGATTTGTAAGCAAATAAATTGTGAGTTTTTTTTTGTTATTGACAATCGACAGAGCTTTTTATAACTGTCGTCACATTTGCATGTGCTGAAACATAGACATATTGAATAAAATATTATTTTTAAGGTTCATCTCTGTGTTCATTATTATTGTTTTTTCCTAGAAAATCATATGTAATTCAATAGAAAAAATCTATAATTCGATTGTAAAATTATGATACTTTCGCCGTTAATTCTCGTCATCAGTGCGGTGAAAAATTATTTGTATTTGTAAATCAGAGAGTGAGGTACACCTTGATAACAAGGAGCACAGTTCTTGACTTCCCGCAGCTGTCTACAATACCTGAACAGTGCTACACTCTAGTAGCGCTTTCAGGATCTAATCAGCCATCGGGATGACGTACGAAGCGAGAGGAACGAGCACACAAAGCAAAGCAACATACCATTTACGAATGATTCGACAAGAACAGATAACTATTATATTTTTCAACACATTGTTATAATGACTGATGAAGACTAAAGCACGATTTATTGCCCCTTTCAAGCCGTTTCTTTTGAGCGGGCGCGGGGCGGGCCATGTATATAGTGATTAGAACAATAAAAGTGGCAGGCGTAGCTCCCTCGTTACTGGAATCGGCAGCAGGCAGTTCGCAATGGGATGCACAGAGCACTGGACGCTCTTCACGGGTGTATACTGCGATTTATTCAACTCTGCCCCTGGCAGGTATCAGCTGTTGACGCTTTCATCCAATCGGGAGATCGAACGTCACCATAGAGACGTCACTGTAGTGACATATAAGCTCCCGATTGGATGAAACCGTCAACAGCTGATACCTGCCAGGGGCAGAGTTGAATAAATCGTACTATATCAGTGAAGTGGGGGCTACCGGTTGCATTTCAACGGTCGTCGAGAGCAGAGCCAAGTCTCGCCAAGTCGTGCGAAGTCCCACGCCGAGCCCCGTTGAGCGCAGAGGTTACCGCTGGGCAGCCCAGAGCCAGGGGAGGTCGGACGCAGCGCGATCTGGCGCCCGCGGAGGGGGGAACAACGGTCGCATGGAGCCGATCGCCGAGGTTCACCGCCTCCGCCGCCGCCGCCGCCTGCCGCAGACCACCCGCCACACACCCGCGGGCCACCGCCGCCGCCGCAGGCTCCCCTCCCCCCTCCCCCACCCGTCGACGGCCAGGCCTCTCTCCACCACGCCGCCGACTTTGAACTATAAATAAGGGTCACGCCATTTCAACACCACAAGCCTTAACAGCCATGCTATATAGTGTACAGACGCCGAATGGAGGCCATTAATTGGGAGCCTATAATAGTTTCGTTAACTGGCGCGGTTGAAAGAAAGGAGGAGAGGGCGGGGCGGGGCGGGGCGAGGAGGGGTCGACAGGCGGGCGGCGCGGCGCGGCCGCAGCGCGAAAAGAAAGAGGGGAAAAAAAAGGCGTCGGACACGGAGGAGAGACGTAATGGAAAGGATAAGGAATGGAAGAACAAGAGTACTGCGGTGTTTCAGTTAGCGGCCGCAGAGAGCCGCCACCGACAGAGCCGCTCCTCTGTCCATAAATAACGCTGCTCGGCCGCCGCGCCGCGCCGCGCCGCGCCGCGCTCCTCCGTCCCTGTCGCACACGCGCGCGCCCTCTCGCTCCCTGTCCCCCTCCCCCTCCTCCTCCCCCCTGCCGCGGCGCGCGCTCTCTGTCGGCCGCTCCCCGCCCCGCCCGCCCCCCTCTCCCCGCACCCCCCGCCGCCGCCGCCACCGCACGATTTATTGCCCCTTTCAAGCCGTTTCTTTTGAGCGGGCGCGGGGCGGGCCAGCGCCGAGCAGCAGGTAATTATATCTTCCTTCCACCGTGAAATAAACCGCCTCATAACACGCGCCGCGCCGGCGCCCGTCCGTCACTGTCTGCGGCGGCGCGCGCAGAGCTCTCCCCCCCCTCCGCCCGCCACCCCCTCCCGCCCCCCGCGCTCGTTACGGCGTGGTGGGGGCAAGGAGGCGGCAGCGGGGGCTGGAAGAGACGGAGAAGGAAACGGTGGGTGGGAAGCGTAGGGAGAGGATGGTGCGTGTGGTGTGGGCGGGGGGGGGCATGCGAGGCGGGCGGGATATGAAGGGCTGGCGGGGCGAGGGCTAGGAGATGGGAGCGGGGACTGGAAGACATGGAAATGGCGGGATTGACGGTGGGTGGGAAGCCTAGGGTGGGAACGGGGCGTGTGGTGTGGGTGGAGCGGGGCATGCGAAGCTGGCAGAGTGGGAACGGCGGGTGGGCGGGACGGGTAGGGCAGGTGAGATGGGCGTGAGAGGAGGATTGCGTGGGACGGGTGGGAGAGGAGGATTGGTTGGAGCGGGCGGAGTGTGGGTGGGGCGAGAGTGGCAGGGGTGGGCGGAGAGGGCGGTGCGAGCGGGGCGGGGGTGGGTCGTGCGGCGAGTGACGGCGATAGCAGAGTCCGGCGAAGAAGCGACACGCAGCGGGGCCCAGACCGAAGGCTAATTACAGCCCCCCTCTCCCCTGCCGCCCGCGCGGATTCCTTCACTTCCGTCGCTTGCGAGGCCCCGGCGCAGCTGGCCGGCACTGGGTCTTCGCACCCACCTACCTCTTCAACCGTGGCAATACACCGCTCTTCGCTTGCCGAGGCCGTTTGTCACATGTCTACCAGTATGTTGCCATCAACTCGTCTATCTCTGTACCCCGTGGGGAATATTTAGTTACCATCGTCTGTAGATACTTATAATTGTGTATCTTGAAAAGTGCTTGTAATATATGGAATGCTACTGGACACAAAGTAACTGGATAGTAAAAAGAGAATGCCATGTGCATTTTAATGTCTTGCCAGGCAATTTTTTCATGGAATTCGAAAAAACCAAAGTTGTTGGATTGATCGAGGTTGCAGTTACAATGTGAGGTATGAATAATAAAATGCTATGGAACATCCAGAATTTTTGACAGTGGTCATGAGAGGATTCAGTAAACGGAGCAGGGATTGTTTACGATTCGGATATCTTGACAATAGGTCGCGACAGGAGACAAGGAGAATTTGTGTTATTTACGTTTCATTTTTTAAGACCTTCGATATAATTTTTTTAATGGCAAATAAGTGCACTAACAAAACTTGTACTGTTGTGGTCACCAAGAAAAAGTGTCAAAAAAAATTTAAAAAAATATTATATCAGTACCGTCAGGAAAATAATTTACATGGTAACAAATGTGTAATTTTAATTTCTTGCATTGGCGATATTAAAAATCTCAAACATATATTTTTTGAAAATACGAAAAGTAAAATTACACCTTTATCCTTTTAGAAATAATTCTTAGGTGGAGATGAATTACGTTAAAAAAAACGAGCAATATTGAGACTACACGAACAAATCAAGGCAGCAGTCCTAACTTATTTTACAAATTGCAATGCCATCCACTTTTATTTGACACTACATACCAGAAGTTAAATCATTATTTAAACTACTCTCCTGGGGTATTATTTGGAACGCAGGTTTCTATGAGAATTCGTTGTTTCGTTAATGAGCCGCAATCCACCATAATTGAACAAACCTAATTGCTATTCATTTGCCTGTTGTGTTCGAATGGAGACATGGAAGCGGGTGGAGGTCGGCGCGGCAAACGCTGCCACAAGGGGCGCCCCGATCGCTGACGGATGCGTACCATCAAGTGGAATGCAAGGAAGAATCCCCTCCATCATTAAGCGGCAGCTTGTTAGCAAATTGATTTATGTCCACCCACCCACCCACCCACTCGCTCGCTCGCTCGCTCGCTCGCTCGCTCGCTCGCCCGCCCGCCCGCCCGCCCGCCCGCCCGCCCGCCCGCCCGCCCGCCCGCCCGCCCGCCCGCCCGCCCGCTTTTCCACTCGTCCGCTCCCCTGCCCGCTCGCCCACCCGCTCGCCCCCCCTTCGCTCTGCCCCCCCCTCACTCGCCCGCTCACTCGGCTTCCCGCCCACTCTTTCTCCCGCCCGCCCGTCTGCCCGCCCACCTGCCCGCCCACCTGCCCGCCCACTGACCGCCCGCCTGCCGGCCCTTTCGCTTGCAAACCTGCCTATACTGCGATTTTCGTAACTTTGCCCGACAGGAATCAGCTGTATCGCTGCCATCCAATCGGGGGCTTATATTTCGCGACAGTGACGTCACTATGGTGACGTTCAAGCTCCCGATTGGCTGAAACCGTCAACAGCTGACTCCTATCAGGGGTAAAGTTACGAAAATCGTAGTATACAGGCGGATGGTAGGGTAGCATGGCACGGGTTTTGCAGAGCCTCTAGTTCTCCTTCGGCTCACATCCACTCTCCGTTCCTAACCTTCTTCGTACACGCCTCAAATGCCCTTACCCTGGCTCTTGAGATGCACACCTCACCAACTCCCTGATACAACGCTTTTCTCGGCACCATCCTCCAGTGCATACTAGTCCCTGCTTCTTTATCTTATCTCCTTCCCCCAAGAAATTCCCTTTCTGTAGTTTTGGTTGATCTTTCTCATTAACTGCTGGTTTCTCTGCTTCTTATTTTTCCATTTCATTCCTTGTTCGGTCTTCATCGTACTTCTATTTCATTCTTTCTTTTGTTCTTCTTCTGCCTTTTTAATTCACTTTTTGTTGTGGTCAGGTTCTCTTTGACGCGACCTAATCTGTTTATTCTTTGTCTCGATGAACTACATACTTTCTTTTCGTTGTGCAACTTCTGAGCCAGCTCCCGTGCACAAACTTAATGCTAGAATTATGGTCTCACGTGAATCTTGTTGCCTGACTTCTCTCAAAAGTACTCGCATAATCCTCATTTTGTTTCATTTGAACTCACGCTATAAAATGGAAGTTAATATCCAAAGCACACCAACATTGTCTTCTTCTCCACAATTCTAAATATCTTCACCAACATGCAGTGGGCGCACGATTCTCACAAAACCAATGCTTCATATTTAGTGAGTTTATATTCAAATATTATTTTTGTATTAGTGTTATAATTTTTTACATTAGTTTGTAGAAAAAACAGCAATCGCACTTTTGTAATAAGAGTATTCCTCCCATCGCTTCCACTTATTTCTACTCACCCACAAATATCTCTGGCACATAAAATTTCGGGAATGGTGACATGAGTCGAAGGATTCGAAAAAACAGCGGAATGTTATTTTAAGTCACAATTTTTATATTGAGTAATCGAAGTGAACAAGGGGCACACTGTAGATGAAAACAGGTCACGTCTCGAGTGTTCATGAATTAAATAATAGTATAGTCTGACAATAATGTTCAGAAACAAAAAAAATTGAGTTTCACAATTCAGCTGATAGACATAAGTAATACTGAATTATCTTCGCTGTATGACATTTGTTATTGGATCAATGATAGCCGACGGTCGTTGGCTGCAATAAATCTGCCTGCTTGTCTACTGTGAGGAGATCCTATAAATCTTGACGTATGAATTCAATCGTGTCTGTGCCATGATGTTTCTTAAGGACGATTTCAGACTGCCAAGGGTGCTAAAGACCTGCTCGCCATCGTAAATCTGCTCGGAAGCAATCTGAAGGGTTAATAAATCCGTTGCTTTAATTGTAAAAAAATAAATCTACATATTTAATTCAATTTTTTTTCTATTAGAAAGAAATTCGAGCTTTCTACTCAACGAAATTCAGTAATTTTTGTCTTTTAACGAATAATGCTGGGCCCCAAATGTGTTGTCGCTTGTTATTATTACCGGATTTTATAATGTATGAAGTGAAGTTTTATATTTTATTGTATATAAAGTATAGTTTTAAAGTATTATATAGTTAGGGAAGTGAAGATAGAGTTTTTTTAAAGTTAGGAGAGTGCTTTTAAATGCAAAGAACAGTGATGTATATAAATGCAAAGTCCGGCAAAGTTTTCACTCGTGTGTCCCTTTACAAAAAACATTCAGTGATTGTAATTAGAAGTGATCCATTACGATTTTATGTTTAATTTTAATAGCAGGTTTCCTGCTGTAATCCACTAGACTACACGTGCCCAGGTAAATATAAAACATTCCAGAAACACATTTAACTTTGTGTTCACAAAAAATAGTGTTTGTTCCAGAATTTATAAACATCTCTCATTAATTCGCAAAATACATGAACGACATGAAACACTATTTTTTAGCTTCTCGATTTTGCTTATAATGTTGTTCGCGATTTCTGTAGCAACTTGTCTACAGTTCTTCCTTTTGTGCCAAGTAATCGCAAGGTTGAATTAGTTAGAAAATACTACCGGATGTACTTGAAGATATTTGGGGAGGTGTGCCCCCTGTGTCTAAAGCGAGATGCGACTTCGATGTCAATTTAGAATACATCGATATTAGTATAAAATCATGAATGTATTTAACGATTTTTATTTAATGTTTTTAAATCATAACAAAATTCTATAATAATTTTCAGATATTCGTAAGTTGAATATTTTTCAGACCAAAGTGGCCAAAGAAGAAAAATAAATGTAATCGAATTTTAGTCAACAAATAAGCATATTTAAGAGTATTTCTGAGTCATCGAATCAGAATCAAAGTTTTGTTAATTGTCCTGACTATTGTTTTAACCGTTAAGTCAGTTAAATCTCAATTAAAAATTAATATACTTTCAAATTAAATCCTCGCGTGAACTTCAATGATTACTAATCCCATTTTAAAAACATCGAAGTATAATAACATGTTTAGAAACATCGATGTTTTGTTAGCGATGCCGCATCCTAGCCTGGAGCTGCAGTGGCGTCGTTGTCCAGAGGTCAGCGCGGCTCCAGCTGGCGTGGCGTGGGCGACGCCGCCGCGTTGTGTTGCGGGGCCGCGGTGCCAGATCGCGCCACTGCGCGGGCCGTGCTCGGACTGGGAGACTCGCGCAGGCCACGATACAGCACCTCCAGAAATTCTAGTGTGGGGCCGAATTTTCACATATACCGCAAAGAATCAGATACGTCGTCGCCCATTAACGCTCAGTTCTTCGGCCAATATTAACCTACGCATGCCCTGTTTGGATTTCAGCTGCCCCAACCACATTAAACAAGTTACTAATCTTCCAAAACAAAATTTTAAGAATAACAGTAAATGCCCCCTGGTTTGTCAGCAATAAGACCCTCCATAACGATCTTGCAATAGAACCAATTACTTTCTTTATTACAAAGCTGGCACATAATTTTTTCAATAATGTAAATCATGTACAAAGAGCAGTCACTTACGAAATAGGAGCCGATCAGCCCCCACTCTCCCGCCTAAGAAACAGACTCCCATTCCATATTTTCCTTCAATATCTCTCTGGCATTAGATAAGGTAAGAACATTTCTAGCAATTACCTGTCCCTCCCATCGTATTTTCTTTTTAATCCTGTCATTGCTCTAACATAATTTCCTCGCAACAACCTTGGTTGAAAGTACAACAAATGGAATCACTATCAGGGAGGTAACAAACAGTTACCCCCTTCACAATTTTCTGATGCAAAGTTGCTCGGCCAATCAACTGAAGAGCCTCACGGCTGAACGTTGTACTGTCTTTAAATGTAAAATAAAAAATATTTGAAAAAAAAACGCTCAAATTATTTTTGTGCGTACAGTACCCGCCCATTGTCGTCGCATTCGAAACCGCAGAGTCATTGTTGGGGCTCTCTTGTAGCATGTTTGTACAACTTGTAGTGCATTTAAAAAAAATTGTTCATTTCTTTCCTGTTCAGCTGATCATTTCAGCAGAGGTTTTCAGGGAGTTGGACTGGTACATCATTTTAACATTTTGGATTTTTATCCTAGTTTTTGCTATTTTTATTTTAGCTAACTGTAACCTTTGCCTAATAGTGATTATACATGCAGTTTAATTATTTTTCATGTTATTTCAACGGAATATTTTCTTCAATGCCTTTGAATATATTCATCTTTGATTTTTTTGTTCATAGACCTGAGTATAATTGTTTATGGTGGTCGAAAATCGTCTTTAGGGAAGCGGGAACGAATTGTGATCCTTAAATTTATGGATTTGCCAAGGTTCAAAATAGGAGAGCAAGGTAGGAACAGTAATTTGGAATAAAATGATTCTCTGATAGGAGATTTGAAATAATTTGAAATAAAATGACACACTCTGCAGAAGTGTACAACCCTCTAGAGATACCGGCTAAATCGAAATCTAGCGTTCAAGAACGCCAAAATTTGCTTATATATTTCATTTAGGTGTCTCCATCTATTGAAGAAATAATATTTCCAAATTATGGTACACAATTTGACAACAATCACAAAACTTTGAGTTCCCAATTGAGAACCATGGCAGTTGATGGGTTAGGTTACGTTTATAATAGATGCGAAACAATTTAAGTGTTCAACAAAAAGAGTGATTGAAACATTAATATGATTATACACGAGAAAAAAAGAATGCCATTAGAAAGAATTACTAAAACTAGTGTACTAAATTTGTGCCTCAATAGTAAAATGGCTGGCCTATTGAATAACAAGTGTGTAATTAAATATTCTGAATACTCACAACTAGCTTAGTATGACACCCGCGGGTACATTCATGTTGGAACTTTGTTTTAAAAATGAACGTACGATAAATAGAAAGTTTATACACAATATAATTATTAATCTCATCTATCCTCTGCCACGGAGAATTTCATACAAAATTACTTTAAAACGTATATTTTATTATATAATTATGTTGAACTAACATCAATTTTTTATAAATCATGTGTTAAGAATTCACGTTATACAGGAAAGACGGAATGGTAATTCACAGCATTTCACATCAATAGGAACTTTAACTTACTCCCCTACATTTTTTTTCTAGAATTCTCCCAAATTATTCAGGAAAATTCCGAATAAAAATAGTGTCAATCGATTTGACTTGTCAAGAGCAATCAGAATGGACTATTGATCACCTCTGTATGTGCCTTTAAACAGTCTAACAGCCCTTTAGGCGTTAAAAAACGGAACACATGTATTTTTATAATTATCTTAGAATGTTTTCAAAGTATTGGGGGAAATGTGATTGGTTCCCCACCAGGAGACCGTGATACGTCAAGTTCCGAGTTGCCAAGTTGGGGAATTTCGTCTCCAAAGTGGGGATTTTTTCGTCGTGGGGAAAGAATGGTGAAAATAAATGAACCGAGAAATGTTTGGGGAGTTTTGGGAGAAATTATTTTTATCCGGAGTCGAGATAGAAATATTATTCTCTCAACTATTATGAATAAAAAAGAAACAATAGACGTTATTCTCTCTCATTTTTATATACGAACAATAAGAGAAAAACGACAGGCATATAGAAAGAAAAACCTGAGAAAAACGAAGTTAGGGCTTGGAGCACCTCAAAGGCCGATGATTGGTTGATTTGAATTATTTTAATTTAAGGGCTCGTCCAACGGAATCGTCAGGGCAGCTTATGTCGTTGGTCCATAATTTGGAGAATATTTTTCGTTTCAAAGTTGGGAAATTTTCTTTCGTTGGAGAGGTTATTTAGAGAAATGCCAAAGTAGACATGGGGAAAGACCTCGCAAGACCTCGAAAGACATCTGGCAATCCTGGCCTAGTGACACCTCGTTAGCGTCGATTGGTGTACCAGAAGCCGTCTAACAGTGAGTGACAGATGGACGGTTGAAGGCTACTCGAAGACGTAAGAATTCCTGACTGAGAACTCACAAAACATCACGCGGGACTTATTAGCCCTGCTACTGAAGGATGATCCCCACGAGTAGCTCACTGGTCAGCGTGCTTGCTTTCCATGACGCGATCCCTTGTTCAATTCCCGGTTGGGGAAGATTATAGTGTACGCTTTCCATGCATTGTTCCTGTGTCTGTTGCTGTGTGACGAGGAGACAGCTCACTTCTGAAGTTGAAAAGAACAGAATACGACGTAGATATGTCTATGTGCTAACCGCACGCAACCAAGGCCGGGAAGGTATTGGGAGACCTTGACCCAACAGGAGCTGTTATGCCAGTACAGACACTCTGAAGGATGATTAGTGTTGCTCTGTCTTTGTTTCACGGCTCTACCAACCACACAATTTTTTATCGGAGTGCGACACGCCTACAAAAGTATCTGCGACTGTCACACCTTTGTCCATTTTCTCAAATGGACTGGTTTTCTTCATGATGTCCGTAATTATATCATTAAAATAAAAAAAAAATCATATAGTTCGCTTAGTGTACAGGTTCCAACAGTACACGGGATAGAAATACAGAATGATAATTGTAACCAGAGCAACAAATAAGTCAAAACGTAATTAATTGAATAACATTTTAAAATAATGAAATAACACACTGTGTCGTAACTTAAGAACACCTAAGAAATACTTATTTTTTCGTGTTCTCGGTAATTCATTGTAACTAAATGTGATTCACATTTGGGTATGTTAGCATTGGGAAACGGAGAAATTTCAATATTTGTGGGTCAACTCCAGAAATGTTTTCAGGAGATGTCTGTCGCTGGGTGTTCTGAGTTGGAAGTGTTTGACGTGCGATCTGAACAGTAAACTCGCACCGCTCTCGTGAGACACAACCGTTCAACAAATGTGAGTGCATCGGTGACACAGCCCGCCACCAGTGGCTGTCTCCGCCCACGACACCCGCTCAACGACGCGCCGCGCAGCCACGCGCTGCTAAGCGACACCGCGCCATGCGACGCGACGCTGCTAAGCGACAGCGCGCGATGCCATGCGACGGCCGAGGTGCGCGGTTATCGACAGGCAGCGAAGGCCGCGTCACGTCCAGGCAGTGGCGGATTTATGAATAGACTAGGAAAACCCGGCAGACATTGGTCTGCCCTTCATCTCCCTCTTTCTCCTCCCATCACCCTCTCACTATCTCTCCCTCCCTCACACTGTCCCCGTCTGCCTGTCTCTGGCGCTCTCTGTCCTCATTCACATTTAATTGCAGATTTTGCTCATCTCTGAGCATGTGAGGTAATATGGGGAATCGCCGGACCAGCAAAAATGTAACAGAATGTTCAAGAAGGTTTCATCCTGTTGACGACTTTGTGAGAAACGTTTCTTTGTGGCCTTTGGCCTCAACAGCTCTACAACAGTTCTACAGCGCAGCTGTATATATATATATATATATATATATATATATATATATATGTATATATATATATATATATATATATATATATATATATATATATGGATAAACCTAGGATAGGATCCCTCCTCACTTCACACTAAACAACGAATCAACAATGTGGCATCCACAGAACACCACAATTAAATACCTTGGACTCAACATAGACACAAAACGTAACTGGAAAAAATTATCAAAAGTCAATCAAGCAAAAATAAAATTACTGCAACTAAAACCTATTATCAATAGAAATTCCTCAGTATTGTACAGCACAGCCGTAATATACAAAACCATAACAAAACTAACCCTCCTTTTATACGCGTGCCCCATCTGAATTAATGCCGCAAAACTAACATTAACAAAATACAAATCATCCAAAACCATTTCCTAAGGTTAATCACAAACGCCCCTCGGTTTGTCACCAACGATCAACTCCACAAAGAACTATCCATCGAACCCATAGCTATTCACAACAATTACCTTGTCCCAACTTCTATTTCTTCACACTACAAATTCCACATTAAATGCACTCAACCTCGGCCGAAATCCTACACAACATACCTGAATCCAAAACAAATTTCCTTTGCATGTATTCCTGAAAAAATTCGCAGAAATTAATCATTAACAGAGGTGCCTAATTGGCTTCCTCGCTCATGTAATAGATTTATCTTAGTTTGTAAGTTAGTAATGAGCGAGCAAAACGTGTAAATGGTAAAACGTTTTACTTATCCATGAAATAATCAACAAGAAAATAAATTTAAGAAAAGGTAAAACTAGGCTTATGGTAGTAAAACTAGGTTGGTAAAACTAGGCTATATGGAGAGATGGGAAATTTTTGGCGCCACCTTTTTAAATAATGTTGTTTATTAAATGTTAAATTCAATTTCAAAAATATAATATTTTATTTTACGTTCCTCTTAGAATGTTGTTAAAGCATTGGGGAAAAATATCGCAGGATTTGAACAAAGAACTGACTTTTCTTCAAAGAACTGACCTTTACACATTGCTTCCGAAGTTTGATATCGCCATTCGCATATAGTACGTATATGTGTACACATATTTCAAATTGTTAAGATGAAAGGGCGTTTTCGGTTTTGTAGTGTGTCAAAATCAATTTAGATCAGCAATGGGCGAAAGTAGATTAAATTCACTTTTTGTTTAGCATAGAAAAACAAATTTTACTTAAAATAAATTGTGATCTTATCAACAAATTCACAAACTAAAAAGTTCGAAATTACATAAATTCGCCACTGTGTGCAGGGGTTAGTGATGCGACATCAGTAACAAAACATCAATGTTACTAAATGTTACCAAACATCGATGTTAAAAATTAAAACATTGGTGTTAATAATACGTCGGGTAAAAACCATCTATATTTTTTAAATGGACAGTAAACTCTAATATTACATTCGAGTGCAACAACTTTTTTTTCACAGCGGCGGTGTTTCTTTATTTATAATTAGAATTTAAGGGGGAACAGAATGTCGTATGATGCCAATGTTAAACTAAACTATGTTTAGGGAACTTTTCTCACAAACTAACAAAGTTACAATAATAAAATTTTTACAGGCTATAGATACAGCCTTCCTTGTTAGGCTGATGCTATTTTGAGAGTAAAAGTAGTTAATTTGCATAAGATATAAAATTTTTCTTTATTTGTTTTAAAAGCATTTTTTATTAGTTACTAAAACAGTTTAAATCGCACATAGTGCATCTAAAACGAGTGGTGCTAAAACATTTACTTTCTAGCCCGTATTTTCAAGCAAAATTACGCGAAAATAACTCAGAATTTTCGAAAAATTGTATATGACCTCATTTCAAAATCGATCTTTAAGGAACAGATTTCATTAAGGTAGAAAACTCTCTTTAATATTGTAGTTATAGGAAGATTCCGAAAACAATTGAACTTTTGCAGCTTTCAAAAAATCAGGGTTGTCAACCAAGAGTTAGGTGGCCGTGCTTCTAGAATAGTGCTACCAAATATTGCTGTTATAATATTTCAAATATTCTGATATCTAATTGAATTATCTCAAAATAATCTCATTCTATATCTTCTAAATCTACTATTTTACAAAAAGAGATAAAAATCTACGAAAAACTCAAGATCTTATTATAATACTCATCTCCCTTATGGGAGACGAGTTGTCTTGGACAATACAAACATGTTTTCATCTGATGTTCAAACTTCCACTCAATACGTTGGCATGCAAGCAACTCCAGTTCAGGCATGGAGTATTCAACCTCACACCCACCAAATTATCAGCAACCTTCTTATCCAGCTACTTCAGAAACATCTTTTCAAGAATCTTCAGCAAACCTAGTAACACAACCTGAAACTAACATAGAAGACATCTCCAACAACGTTCGTCGTCCACACCCCACAGATGCTCAAGAAAACCCTTCCAAACGATCAAAATCATCTACCCCCATATATAATATTCCAACCCACTCCAGATATGAACCTTTAGCTAATCTACAAGAGTCGTCTACTTCAACTTCATCACATCAAAAAGTTCCACCTATAACAGTGATTGGCATGAACTATCCTTTGTTACTTCAAGACATCGCAAAAGTGGTTCATAATAACTATTCAACAAAATCCCGATTCAATGAAATCCAAATTCTTTTTACAGACATTGATGACCATCGAAATTTCAGAAAATTCTGTGAAAGTAATAATATACAGTTTTATACATTTCAAGATCCGAGCAAGAAAGCATTCCAGGTAATGTTTAAAGACATTCCAATATCACTAAGTGAATTAGAAATTTTTAATGAACTCATTCGCCTAGAATATCCAGTGCTTCAAGTTCGGCGTCTTTATGACAAACTAAGACATCCTCTTCAAACTTGTACAATAGACTTAACAGACTCCCATCAAGCTAGAACTATTTTAAAATTAGATCGTTTATTTCATTCCATTATAAAAGTTCAACCAAAATCAAATCGATTCACCCCTGTTCAGTGTAAAAATTGTCAACGTTTTGGACATTCACAGGCAAACTGTAAATTGAAACCTAGATGTGTCAAGTGTTCTCAACCCCATCATTACTCGGTTTGTCCAAAGCCACAATCCACACCTCCCACTTGTGTAAACTGTGGACAGACACATTCTGCCAATTATAGAGGATGTTCATTTTACAAACTTGTCTTGAATAATAAGATAAATAAATCTAATAATAATTTACCTTCCACACATACTTTCTCCTCTTCTACCCCCACTAATAACTCTTCCCCCAGCATAAACTCTTATTCCACTATTCCTACTACTTTACCTCAAAACTCTTCAAAACCTTCTTTTAATTTACATACAACACATTTCTCACCTCTTTCTAACACACAAACTAACATTAATAACTCTCCTTGGACAAATAACTTACACATTCCTACACAACATACCTCTCCCTCTTCTTATAATATTCAACAAATTATTACAACAATAATATCACAAATTCTTTCAATTCTTCTTCCTCAACTTCAAAATATTATTGAATCGCTCTCTCATAATAAATAATTGATAAAACTACCAATCAACTAACACTTCTCAACTGGAATGCTAATGGTTTGAAAAGACAACAACATACTTTCGAACATTTTCTATACACTCATAATGTACACATTGCTTTTATAACTGAGACACATTTACTCCCAACCGACAAATTATATATCTCCAACTATAAAATTTATCGTTTTGACAGAATTAATTCAGTGGCCTCCGGAGGAGTTGCTATACTCATTAAACACTTTATTAAACACTATTCATTCCAAATTAACAATCATCCTTCTCTTGAAATCCTTTCTTTAATAATCAATATAAATAATCTTGATTACTATTTTTCAGTTGCCTACAAACCCCCAAAATACACATTTCCTCTCGTAACATTTAAAAAAAATCTTTAACAATATAAACAAAACCATTCTTCTTGGCGATATAAACTGTAAACATCAAATTTGGGGTTGCAATACTACCAACCCTAACGGAATTAAATTACATAATTTTCTCGTTTCTTATAATGTACACTCCCCCTCTGAACCTACTTACTATTCATATAATAATAATATTATTCCTGATATTCTTGATATTATTCTTACACAAAATTTTCCTTTCCCTATAATACAAAATGTACTTCCTGAATTAGATTCTGACCATTTTCCAGTTCTTATTACTTTATCTTTTTCCTTTAATATTTCTTCTTCTACCTTCACACCTCTTTTTCAAAAAATTAGGTGGCCTGACTTTCAACACGATATTGAAAATAATATTAAGTTTCCTCATAATATACAATCTACAAATGATATTGACAATTAACTATCTTATTTTACCACTACAATACATAACACACTTTACTCTCATTCAAGCTTTATACCTAAATTTCCCCCTAGCCCCTATAAAACATTACCTTTTCGTATTCTTAATTTAATCAAAACTAAACACACTTTACATCGTTATTGGCAAATAACTCGACGTCCCGATATTAAATCTAAACTTAACAAAATTTCGCGAATAATAAAGTCTAGAATACATTTATTTAAATTTCATCAATATCAAAACTTTCTTCAACAAATACATCCTCAATCTAAACAATTATGGTCGACAATTAAACGACTTTATAATGACAAAACTCTCATTCCTGTCCTACAAGACTCTTCCTCCACTGCCCTAAATGATCCTGAGAAACTCAAATTACTGGGCTCTCACTTCCAATCTTCTTTTATTGCTAATCCAATACACAATACTCAACTTCACAATCATATAACCCACTTCCTTTCCCTTCCTAATTATAACGTTCCACAACTTATTCCTTTTATATCCCCTATTGAAGTTCATAATATTAGAAAAAAACTCAAAATTCGCAAATCAACTGGATTTGATCTAATTACCAACAAATCACTCAAATTTTTAGGTAATAAATCCATTGCTGCATTTACCAATATTTTGAATTCGTCTCTACGTTTTCACTATTTTCCTAATATTTGGAAATTAGCTATAATTATCCCTATTTGTAAACCAAAGAAAGACCCAAGATTTCCTTCTAATTATCGGCCCATTAGTTTACTTTCTTCTTTACCAAAAATTTACGAAACTATATTACTTCACAGACTTTATACATTCACTTCTCAAAATAACATTATTCAACCTTCACAATTTGGATTTATGCACAAACATTCTACTCTTCATCAACTATTACGTATTACTGAACACATAGAAAATTCTTTTCATTTAAAACAACACTCCCTTGCAATCTTTTTAGATATAGAAAAGGCATTCGACAAAGTTTGGCACGATGGTTTAATATATAAACTTCATCTTGTAGGTATTCCTATTTATCTTATAACTATTATTCAAAATTTCCTATCTAACAGAACTTTCATAGTTAAATATAATAATTCTTTCTCTCAAAAATTTAACATCTCTGCCGGGGTCCCTCAAGGTTCTTGTCTTTCTCCTCTGCTATTCAATATCTATCTATCCGACATTCCAAAATTCGCTTCTTCTAAATTAGCCCTTTTTGCAGATGACACAGCACTTATTAACTCACACACTAATATTCTTCTTGCCAGAAATAAACTTCAAATAGATCTTAATCGTGATTCGGTGTGGGCCCACAATTGGAGAATCAAAATCAATATGGATAAATGCCAAGCCAAAATATTTACGTTATGTAAGCCAATAACCCCTCCTCCCCTTCTAATTCATAACACTCCTATTCCTTTGCTTTCTTCCTCTTCATCTATTAAATATTTAAGTCTCTATCTAGACACAAAACTGAACTGGAAAATTCACATAAAAAATGTTATACAAAAAACTACCATTAAAATAAAAAACTTAATTCTCTCATAAATAATAACTCAACTCTCCGTATTAAAACTGCTAAATTAATATACACTTCAATTATTAGACCTACTTTAACTTATGCTTGTCCAATATGGTCAAATGCAGCAAAATCAAATATACAAAAACTTCAAATCATTCAAAACAAATTCTTACGAAAAATTCTACATGCACCTTGGTTTATTTCCAATACACAAATTCACAATGAACTAAATCTCCCTACAATCCATGATTTAATTAAAACTTGTAGTCTCAAATTTTTTAATACTCTTCCTTCATTACATCATGCACAATTTTTTAATCTTGGTAAAACTTATCCCTTTCCTCGTAGAATTAATTCCAAATTTCCTAAAGATAAATTTCATCCTCCGTAATTTTATTTATTTTCTCTTCTTTTCTGTTCCTTAGTCTTATATAATTGTCTAATTATTAAAAATTTACCTTCATAA
Organism: Acheta domesticus; assembly: GCA_031308135.1. Lineage (NCBI taxonomy): Eukaryota > Metazoa > Arthropoda > Insecta > Orthoptera > Gryllidae > Acheta > Acheta domesticus. Next base: position 24,633,761 of record JAHLJT010009436.1, on the reverse strand, counting down.
ATATGTCTGAATTTGTCTGAATTTGTCTTCATGGACTAGTTTCATGAAGGCATACACAATGTTTGGACATCACAGAACAATAACTTGGCTTGTATCAAAACTGGTCACTGACACAATACCATTTTTGGATATATTACCTCCCTTTTGCCAGATACCCTCAAAAGTTGCACTTATAATTTTTGTTTTTCAAGCACCTATTCTTCTGCTGCTTCCTTCATACTCTCCAAAGCAATAGCTTTAGCAGTAGAGCTCAGAATTTTGTTACTTTTGTCGAATTTTAATGGAGACGCAGACAAGTTCATTAGTCCAAACAACATATCACCTTCAGCTTTCCTTTTGCCAATTGACCTTAGACCATAGACAAGACCACATTTTATTTGTGATACTGACTCTTCAAAATAATATTGTGGACTCCCTTTGGAAATTGAAATGGCGTTAGTGAAAATGGAATGATATTTTTCATTGTTTGCATTTGTGTAATCTCCAGCACTGAGAACGGCATTTTATACACAGAGAGCTGTCCTCAGAAGGGATCGGAAGCCATGCTAGAAAATAAGATGAGATTCCTCCTGAGCGAACAAAGCCAGTCAGCATCAACGAGAAAATCTTGACTTGTGATATCGTGTGTTTTTCATTTAGAGATTTAGCACAGCCTCTCCTTCCACAGAAAGGCAAAAATCGTCCGTGCCTTTGTGTTTTTCAGATTTACGGGTATATATCCAGCTCGTTCGAGATCGGTACCAGGAGAAAAAAGACCAAAAAGAGATGTAACAGGTAGCAAAAGGTAAAAACGAGACAAAATGGCAAAAATAGGCATCAGGGTCTAAAATAGACAAAAACGAAAAATGAAAATATACTAAAACAACTCTAGAAGATTAATTAAGTGATTCTTGTTGTGAAATGTAGGGAAATAGTAACAATAACAAAACGGCATTTTGCCAAAGTTCCGGGTTCTATTTATTAATATTATTTATGCTTTTTTAATTATTCACATTTTTTAAAACATTTTATTATTCTTTATTTCACTTATTCAGTCTTTCAAGGGTTTGCATAGATTCATTATTTGTTTTTCATACAATATTTTTTTTTTTACATTTGGAAAAAAGATTATTTATTTTTCAATTACTCTTGAAAATTGCATAGATTAATCCATTTAGGGACCTCTAACGTACATAATATAATTTATCTATTTTTAAATGTACATTTTACAATATGAGTGAATTAATATTTTACAATTTGAATTTTTGAGTGCAAATAAGTTCGATGGAAATTGCGAGCGAGGGCGATTGCGTACGAGTACGAGTGAGTTCAATTGCGATTGTGAACGAGTTCGAGTGGAAGTGCGAGTGCGAGCGAATGGGAGCACAATCGAGATCAATGGCGATTGCGTGCGAGTGAGACTTCGAGAGAGTGGAAGGGCGAGCGAATTCAATGGCGGCAGTGAGCGAGTGCAAGTGCGAGTGCGAGCGAGTGGGAGGACTAGCGAATTCAGTGGCGATTGCGAGCGAGTGCAATGGCGATTGCAACCGAGTACGACAGTGAGCAAGTGCGACAAGGGAGTGCGATGGCGATCACCAGCGAGTGTGAGCACGAGCGAGAGGGGCGCGGGCGAGCGAGCGAGCCTGTGTGTGCGGGCGAGTGAGCGCAGCCGAGGCGGACCGCACTGAATGCGTCGCCTGGCGTCGAGTCAAAACGCTATTCCGAGATAAGTGCCCGCGAAGGCGGCCTTTCTTCTTCGATTATTGTCCTTCGCGCAGCCGCCGACAGCTCGACTCAAGCGGTGATTGTGCTCGGGGGCTGCCCGCGGGCTTGTAACCACGCGGCCGACGCCGCCTGGAAATAAATTTCCGCCTGACCTCCCCCGCGTGCGTGGGAGCCTTGCCCGCCCCGCCCCGCCCCCGCCCCGCCCCTCTCCACCCCGTCCCTCCCCACCCGCCTCACCCCGCCTCACCCCGCCCCACCCCGCCCCACCCCGCCCCATTAACACGTAGATATCTTCTCTCGACATTTCAACTGCTACTCATAACGTCACGGGCTTCCCATCGTCAGACTGAAAAGCCTCTCACGATATTGAATTCTTTAACATATACACCCGTAAATAATTACAAATACCATCAGGCGTAAAATTTAAAGAACATTTTAATAAAGGTTTTGGATACATTTGTGTTACCATAAAATCTCTATTTTATATTCTGTGCTTGATCTAAAACGCCTACATTTGCACTTTTTTTCTTCTAGATATTCACGTTTTTGACCCCGTAACAATGTAATCGAAATGAGGCTTTTAGAACATTGTAGAGAGGTGAACCCTTTTGTAATATGAAAATTCTCGAGAAGAACTTTTCAATCTTTGGAGCTTTTCAGTAATTAAAAATTTGAGAGGGAGAAGGGGTGCAATAATAACATTTGCATAAAGCAAGAAGAAAAAGAAAGAAAGAAAATGAAGTGAAAAAATTTGTTTTGTGAGAGACACTTTTCAGAATATACAAACATGTAATTTTTCCAAATTTAAAATTAAAATCACACTTATGTCCTGTATTTTAGTACAAAAAGTTAAAAGAAAACATTTGGAGCCTTCCTTGAGAAACACTTGTTTACATTTTTTTTTTAAATTTCCCTCAGCTAATAAGAAATAAGCGAACACTATTTATATTTTTAAACAAATGTACATGGAATGAGTTAAAAATTTACTTTGAAGAAATTAAAAACAGATATTCAATAATGCACTTGTATTCGGTCAAAACATTTGAACATTTTCAATTTACACAAATTAAGAGATGTCCATTAAAGTCAGTTGTGTGCCATTTATATAAGTGTAGTATGCTCGATTGTCTACAATAGATCGTTTCCCTATAACAGGATTATTAAAGAAAGATATTTTTTCCTTAACTTGTTTCCCTTGCTCAATGATAGATATTAAAGTAAGGTAATATTCAATACTTCCATAATGTCAGTAGTTTTCACGTATTTTGGTATGAGATGTAGGCAGTAAAATATTTTTTTCTCAAAAGACGGCCGATATCTCATTTTCGGTGAACGCTGTTTTTAAAAAATTGCAAAAAATTAACATGGCAAAAGGATAATATTGATGACAGATATTTTCTTTACTGAAATCTGTTCTAAAAAGTATTTTTTAAATAAGGTCAATAATGTTTGTTTTTTAAATACGAGTAGTTTTCATGTCATATTTACTTGAAGAAAAGGAATTTATATTTTTTTCCCAAAAGCAATTACAATTTTTTCTTTAATTTCTTTTGTCAAATAGAGTAAAAGGCGCAGGTTTTATTTTCGATGACGTCTGAATTTTCAAATTTGCAAAAGTTACTAATATTGCCAGGAAATATATGAAGTTATAGCGCTAGTAGTTAACATTATATTAATTTACTATCACAGTAAACAAAGCAAACGAATATAAAGCATGGACTTACACCTTAGTTACGTATAAAGAGAAATCACATTTTAACAGACAGGCATGTATTTATATTTTGAAGTTTATACGCTTTTTACGAGAAACGTTTTTTTGACGCTCGTTTTGCTGGGGTGCTTTTGAAAAGCCCCTCCCCCCAGCCGCAGTAAGGCACGGGTCCTGCCGTGTCGCACGACACGCCTCCCGCTTCTTCTGCGCCGTGCCGCCCCTCGGCCAATTGCGTACAATTTCCTTACGCGTTTTAATATTCATGGACAGCCAACAACTCCATTACATTGGGCTGTAAACACGCCGTAGCCAAGGCGCGCACGCCACTCTGAAACAATATCCCTGTCGACGGAATTAACATGTTCCGCGGCCGCCCGCCTGCCCGCCCGCGCCTCTAAATACTTGATATACAACGCAAATAAAGGTGGCGCCGACGGCGGACGGACATCCTGCGATACGCATCTGTCCCGGCGATACTTCGCTGCGCCGCCATCAGACGGCGCCACACACGCAGCGGCATCGAGCGAGGGGGAAAGGGGGAGAAAAAGAGAATTATTGTCTGCCCGCGCGTACTCCGAGTTCTCGTTTCGCGTGAGTGCGGGTTTTGGTGTCTCGACGTTCACTCGTGTTCCTACAGTATTGTCAACGTCTGGCAAATGAAATCTGTTGCTCGTTTAGAGCTTCTTATTCTAGATACTATTATAAATGAGCAAAGACTTATCAAATGTTTCGATCAAATAATTCAAATGTGTATGGCAAACGAAACAATGCTAGCATTCTCGAGCTCAAGAAAACTATCTCTGCCATACAGATTTTAGTTAAAGTGCGCACTTTCGGCATTGTTGTGAGCTTTCCCCGAAACTTAAGACTACATAAGGCTAACATGTTTTTTATTTGTTTTACGTAGTTAATTGGGCATGATTTATAACTAACGTGAACTAAAATATTATTGATAAAATATCACATTCGTATTATTATTTAAACGTGCACAGTTCACTGGTACCGAGATAGAGGTCTCACAGATATCATCTATCAAAACATGACTACCAAGTTATTAATACAACTTATAAATTAATTCAATATCAATAAACAAAAGAAAGGAGTTCTCCTAGAGAGGACAAACAAACGCCTATGTATAAGTAAAATTCAGTGACGGATTCACTCCTATTATTGTAGAACCTACATACTTCCATCACTTCCCCTGAAATTTTCTGACCAATGAACAGGTACTGAGTAAAAGAGGTTTCTGGAGAGTGATGGCGGCACTCTTTGTAATTTCGAGTCCGAATTGTAGTGAGTGCTCTAAGGTTATCGGAATGATGTCCGTTGCTGAAAGAACGAGAAGCACATTATTTATTTCTAGGATATTCCACTGTTCCTTCACAATTTGGGCCAATTCTTTGTACTTCTGGATCTTAGCCTGGTACACTGTCGTAGATAGCCTGAATAGGCGATTGCCATATCCACAAACCATACTTTTTTTCTTGTTTTTATCCCAAACATATGGCAGGTCTGTTGTGGTGCACTGTTCGATATGTCAGTACAGTTCGGTCCCATTACAGTTTATAGCTGTTGTTTGCAAGGAAATTGTTTTGGAATATACTGATAATATGGTGTATCATGGCATGGTGCTAAACCATTGATCTAGATAAGTTGGATATGGTAATGCGTCCTTCCATATCATGACTGTTCTTATATTTAGTAGGGCTAGAACACTGCAGCCTGATATAATGTGCTGAATAGTCTCGCTGCATTCACTGCAGCCCCAACAATCATCAGAGGGCACATCTGGATCTTTGATGATGTATTTCAGATAATTCGTTGTTGTAATTACTTGGTCGTGGATTGCATCCATGAACTGCTCTGTTTCGGGATTTATAGATATCCAAAACTGAACCATTTGTACGACAAACCAGTGTCGACAATGGAATTGGTTATGCCAGCTGGATACCTTCAGTGGATTCCTCTTGTTTCCATAGCTCCATCTGTCAGTCGAAGAATGGTTGCTGGAGTTCAATTTCATGTTGGTTGAGGCATAACAATGTAGAGTTATCATCTGCTTCCTGTGCCACTCTATGTAGATGAAATGATACAGTTTTCTCCTGGAAGTACTCCTACATCCTGACGATCTTTTTGTAAGAATATTGCTGATTTTAAGGATGTCACGACTTCCTTCTTTCTTGGGAGGATGACCCTTTGGATTGAGCTTTTGGACTCTGATAAGCCTTTCCAACGATTCCATATCCATTTCACGATTCCTGTTGCTGCTGCAAGAATTTGTGAGTCGAGTAAGGTTTTGCATATACTTTTCATTCTCTTAACAAATACCAGATATATTTTCGCTTTAATTTTAGTGTGCGCAACCAACTTGTTTTGACGGATCCCTAGGTATTTGTAGAACTCATCTGCTTATACGGCTGTTATAGTCTCTCTTGACATGGTTTCGTGATCTACTACACTGATGAGTGTACTTTTATTGATGCTTTGGATATTGCATTTTCCGATTCCAAATTGCATTCTTAGTTTGATGGAGAATCTTTCGGTGACATGTATGAACTGCTTAAGATCCTGTAAGGTTCCTGAGTATAGCTTGATATCGTCTATGCACGCTAGATGACTTACATTGTATTTCCCTAAACCTTTCAGTTTATATCCTACTCCCATGTTTTCCATCAGAAGGGAGAGGGGATTCATGGCAAGCCAATAAGCCACGAAGCCAATAAGGGTCTAGGACTATCGCTCTGAAAGATACCTCTGTGGATCATTAATGTCTTGATGACAATTCCTTCATTGTTTGATAACATATGTATTGTTGTTTGCCAGTTATTCATTACGCAAATCAAAAATCTTACAATTACGTTGTTAATACCGCACATTTTTTAAACAGGTAGCAGCCAGTTATGTGGGGCCATATCGAATGCCTTCTTATAGTCAATAAAACAGGTATGGAGATTGCGCTTTTTATCAGATGCTTGGGATATGATGATGTTGTCGATCACAAGCAGCTTCTTGAATTCTAACGAACCCTTGCAACAGCCTTTCTGGGTATTCAAGAGAATATTTTTTCGTTCGCAACGTTGTTCTATGACTAATTGTAAACTACTAGTTACGATTTTGTACAATGCATTGAAGAATGTGATAGGTTGAAATTGTCCAGGATCTGTGGTATTACTTGTTTTTGGCGTCATGAAGGCGACAACTCTACAATACCAGAAAAGCAAGGAAGTATTATGAACAATAATTTACGATATTTATGGAATGGAGAAAGAGTAATAGGGCGAATTCTTTTAGCAAGAACGTTGGCTTACTTTAAAAAACATTCTCAACAATATAAACCTTCTAGTTTATGGACGATTTATTCGGTGTTAAGAAGCACTTTGTACAGACACAATTAACGTAAGTAAATGTTTGATGTAGATAATCTTTATAGTTGCTTCAAAGAAAACAAAATAATAGTTCAAAATAAATGTTTAAGATGCATAATTAAAGCACCATGGGACGTGTCAAATACACAAATAAGAAACGAATCGAAAACATAAAACTTGAATACTTACATTAGTAGACTATCAGTAACATTTTTTGAGGCACTACCAAAAGCAGAATGTGGTAAAAACTTTAATCTAGGACGTTCAGCACAAGACATTAAAATTATTTCAAGGTTCTCCAAGGATAAATTACGCCCGCCATAAACGTTTCAATAAGAATGCAAATTGAATTTTAAAAAATTATTTAACTTACAGACATAACATTCAATAATAGAATGTTACAAATTCAAAATGAATGAATGTTACAAATTCAAAATGAAGTTTAAAAAAATTCAAACACTAAAATTGCGGAAACGTAACAAAGTAAAGGGAGCTTCAACTAAATGAACTCCCCGCCTGCCTATGCCCTAACCCAGCTCTAGGATTAAGTAATGCAAATCTCTGTAAAGTCAGTAGACTGAACAGATAGAAAATAAAGCTGTTAAAAAAAAGAAAACAAAATCTGCTCAAAATCTATTCTGAATATCGTAGTCAAAGTCGTAGAGAAAGTACAGCCTGCAACTCGCGCATAATGGCTATTATTCACTCGTAGAAATTACGACACTCCCTCCCACATCGCTCGTGTCGTAAACGTCAACTCGTGAATAATAGCCACCATGATGCGTTCGTTGCATACACTATTACGCATTTGCTTTCTTAATTTTTGTGGCGATATTTTCTGTTTCAAAACGAGTCTTTTCATTTGCTAAGCCAACCATTAAGAAGTAATGAAACTTCTGACGTACCAATTTTGAAGAGAGTTCGTTTCTTTTAACACAAAATATTGGCAGTAAAGCAATATTCTCTTGAGTTTATTTAAAACGCCACAATTAGAGTATTTTTAGAACAATTTCTATGAAACTTGATCTCTTAATAATTTTAATAGTATGTATTCGATTGTTTATTTGGAGATTACAGAGGATTTTTCGAAAACTGTTGTCAGGCCTTCAAGAAATTTATTCGACATTTCTATTAATATTTTGTGAGTTTGAATTTTGAATTAATTATTGTCAGTAACTTCTCCGAACATTACTTCAGAAGCGAAGTGATATTTATGAATTATTCCCCAACAACAGGTTGAAATACTATTCAATAAAAATCGATAAATTTATTAAAAAATAACTTGGTTCTTATTATGAATAGCAATTTGAACTTGAATAAAGTTAAAAATCTGATAATGGACTTAACTAGTTTGTAATTCATGATGTCACCTACGAAAATGTATACTGCTTTTATGAGGTATAATTACTTTTTTAAGAATAACTTTTAAACGGTACATAAGCCTATAAGAACAAGCTTGGTGTAAATTAAAATCTGTGTTTTGTCATTTTATCCATTTCTTTGTTTTTTATCTTCTTATGCCATTCTTTTAGCTAATCTTCTCTAAGCATTCTCTCTTACTTTGGGATTCATTATATATTAATAAATAATCTTAGAACTTACGGGTTACTATTAATTCTTTATTATCTATGCTATATTTCTGTGTTGAAACAGCACTAACGTAAAAAAAGAAAGCAAGACACTGGTGCAGATGGAAATCATTTGTTAGAGATGGTGATGAACTAACTGAATTGGAAGTTTTTCCATTCATTCGAAGGAGTGATATTTCAACTGACACTGGGGTGAATAACTGCCTTGTGAAGTAAGTTGTTGGGACAGGTAGTCAGTTTGAGTGAAGTGGCTGATAAACGTTACGTAATAACAAAAGCAAAAAATAGGAGAAGTATGCGAAGAGTTATGCAGAACTGGCAGGGGACGGGCAGGTTGTTAGAACCCAGAGAGAGAGAGAGAGAGAGACAGAGAGAGAGAGAGAGAGAGAGAGTAGAGTAGAGCTGAGGGGGGAAGTGTGACGCCCACGCTCAGTCCATACCCCTCCTCTAACCACCCGCTTCCCTCTCTCTCGCTCCCATCACCGCACGCTAGGGAGGAGTCTTTCAATCATAGTGCTTGATTTTCTTGCCAGAAAACAAATGTAATCTTCTCTTCAAGCCTTTATATTAACTTCATATGATTACCTCATTATATATAGCTAAAGAAAATTCCAAGGTGCGCGTTTTACATAATGGTGTAATGGTGTCTCGAAAACAGAGTTCCAGCAGATAACTCGTGGGGCGGGCGAGCAGTAAAAAGCGGAGAAGATTAAAAGTTTTGGACGTTGTTTTGGCCGCACTTTTTCATTTTTGTCCGCCGCCGGGTAGGCGCGTAGGTGCGTAGGTTCAGGCGATCCCGCATGGAAAAGGAAAGACAAGGCAGTGAGTACGATCTGGCAGGAGAAGTGACGACGGAAGAAGAGAAAGAGAGGAGTGGAGAGTTGTCATGTAATAACTTTTATAGATAGGGAGATGGTTCGAAGGAAGGAGAGAAACCAGAGAAGAACCACTTCTCTTAGCATACACATAGTGGTGGTTGAGAAAGGAAGGAAAGACAAATAAACAAGTAGTAGAGAAATGGACCGGTAAGGCAAACGTGCCAAGTACGAAAGGGAACGACAGTAGTTGGAATTTGTGGAGAACATGATGCGCGAAGGGATTTGAAGGGGAAAGACAGTGAAAATAGGAAAAACGAGGAAGCGGGACAAAGGACAACGTTTGCTGGAAAGGAGTAGACGACGTAGCAAGTGAAAAGGAAGGGCAGACGCGAGCGAACAGTTGGATGAGACGAAAGCTGAGCGAGAGTTTGGGAGGGCGGGAAAAGCGGCAGATGGGAATAGATAGAGGAAGATGAGTTGTGGAGATACGAAGTGGACGGGACCAGACTGTGAAAGGAGAAACAAGAAATGCGGGATGAGAACGATGAATGGGAGGGAATAGATGACGTAACGATGTAAATGAGGTGTGGGAGAGATGAGGAATCGGACGTCAACGAACGGATGCAAAAGGTGTGCGAGACCACGGGAAGGCGGGAGCAATGGCAGATGAGAACGGCCGGAGGAAAGAAAGGTGTAGAGGATTTGGTGAGAAGCGGACGTCTTTACACGGAGGGAGTGGGAGTCAGGAGTCGGGGGAGGGGGCGGCTGCGTGTTCGACCGGAGATTGATATTTATCGCCTGGACGCGCCCGCGCCGAGTCCACTCCCCACCACGTAACGACTGTAATTTGGGCGCCGGTAATCGTCCGCCGCCATTACGCCCCCCCCCACGCTCACACTTACCGCAGGCACAAAGATCGTCAACGGAAACACCACTCTCCCTCATCGACGCTCTCTCTGCACCTTGTACTGTTCCAGTCTTATTCCTAGGAACCGGAGCGGAATCACCACTGTTCTCTCCTCAATTAGATGCATCTAATGGCGTTTTGCTGAGAAAATCTTCGTTTCTGAACATTAATTTTTTGATGATTTCACTTCTTATAAAGCATCCAGAAGATTATCCAGAAGCATCCAGTGCTTATTGTTAGTCGAAACTCTGAGAATTGTAAGTATTCTTGTAAGTAATTTGTAATTGTTAGTAATCTGAGTATTTTCGAAGCAAACAAATTTACTTTTTTCTTACATAAACGAAAAACGCAAATATGTGAATTGTCAGAATTGGAGCACAAGTTAAGACAGCCCCCTAATGCGCGCTGCCTGGCCATCGCGCGCGATTTTACAACGTCAGTACATTAGCCGGTCAGCCGGTCGGCAGAATTGGAGTGCATTTGCTGTAGCAAGGCAGAATTGCTGCCCCTAAATTACGCCAATGAACTCCTGAGTCTACAACAGCGCATCGAGTGTTGGAATTGCATGTAAGTGGCGTTGACAGCGAGAAAAAAAATTTCTAAGGGAATCAATGCTTCTCAAGCCAAAATCGTAAAGGAATTATTTCTTATTAATTTTATGAGGAGTGCTCGTCTTCTTTTTCTGAAATGACTCACCTGTATACGCAGACTTAAGTGCTTAAAAACCCTTTCATGTAGGTCCCCCAAAATAATTGTTAAAGGAAATTGTATGATGCACAACTTTCCTAATGTTCTGTACAATTTTGGTTTTTGATTGAAATAAACTCGTTACCTGTGGTGTACAAAGTTTCTTACCCTCTTCCAGGTCACATCACGAACGTTATATAAAACTTGTGGAATCATTTGTTGGGAAATGAGCAAGATGATGCTGCTCATTTTTTTATCGTGCTAAGAACAGAATGTCTTAGCACGATACTCTCTGTTTCATGTAAACCTCTTAAACCGATACATTCTGTTCCGTGTAACGAATCTCTCTCAGAAACAATGCTGTGTCTCTGACTGGGAAGTCCTATAGTACGAATCCCGACGGCGTTGCCTTTACTACTAGCTAGATAGCTAGGTTGAATTCAGCCGTTACCTGAAGTAGTAGACATCTAGTGGATGGCTCAGTTCTGTGGTCAAAGCGTAAAAGTTCTTAAGTCAAAAATCTTAGTTTGGAGAAAACAAGGGTTAAGTATTACTGAGCCAACGCTTCACCATATGCTCAACGCTATTTCCCCCCGCTTTTTCGTCGTTAAGGAGGCAACATTTGAATTCGGTCGTTATACTAAAATAAAATATAGATACTTAACTTGTAGTTTCAGTATTTAACCTAATTTTTCCAAAAATCGACTTAGGAACTTTTACCCTGTGACCACAGAGGTATTCGTGGGTTTTCCCATGCAAATGCCGGAGCAATATATTAACAAGTAGCCAAAGGACCTGCACTATCTTTCCTTCCTCATGCTTGTCTACTCCTCACCCCTTACATTCATATATTTACACTTGAATGCACAACACTACAACACATGAGCTTACACAGAGCAATAGTAGAGCTTGCGCAGATTGGAGCGTTACCCTGATGGCTAAGATTCCTGAAGGCGATAACCCCGCTAGGCGTGTAATTCCACTGCGGATCTCTCATTGTAGCAAGCGATGAACACTGCCACATCCCGAGACATGCATGTTAATGCGTTTGACGAAAGGAAATAAAGATTAAAATAGAAACTTAACGATCTTTGTTCAGTGTCCTGTTACACTCTTCTTGTTTCTTTTTGTTTATTTATTTTTCGCTATTTATTGAAACCATTTCTATACCAATCATAATATGAATGCTTTGAATATGGAGAATAAAATGATACCCGAATATCGAAGGTGAATAAAATGAAGAAGGTAGTAAACATTTAGCCTTCTTTATATCTCCGAAGATCATTGTTCTCTTCATTAACAAAGCTATCTTAAAGTACAAGAGAATAAGGTTTTCCCAACTCAATAAACGTCTCCCTAATAAACAATAATCCATAATTTAGCAGCCGAAACATCTTCATGTTATCACCTTTTCATGTTATGACCTTTTTACTAGTTTTGTTTGTTAATTTAAAAATAGTTTTCAGCCTCAAATAAGAGAATTTTCTTTTATTTAAATTTTCGAGAAGAACGTGAAGAAATTTGTAACAACAGAACTTTAAAGAATTTGTTTTTTCTTTTTTGCAGTGCTTTTTTTCTTTCTGTTAATTGATTGAATGTTTCGTATTCCTGGGCGCGTCAACGTAGGTCGTAGGGCGCGTATGGTCATTAGTAGGGCCCTGATGTTTATGACATGTCACACATTTTTTCTTTGAGTTATTTCAGTGGAAAAAGTAAGATGAGCATTATTTTATTTGCAATTACTAAAATTATGCAATTTTCATGGGTCATATAAAGTTATATTTTGGCTTTTTTACCGTTCGGACATTTCCGTCAATTTTTCGGGTTTCGTATAGTCATATTTGTTTTACGAATTTCAGTATTTGTTGACATATTTTTATCTTTTTGATTCCATTTTCACATACTTCCTTTAAGTCGTCTCGAAGAGATTTTTCATATCTTCTAATTGTTACCTAATTTCTTACAGTTTTTTGCTGTATATAATTGTGTCGTTCCAATAAATATACGTTTGTGAATTAGGATGGTAAGCTATAAAGAGGGAGAAAAAGAAAGCGTAGACAGCACCAGATGCGAAGGAAGTGTTGGTTTTGTTTTGTCAGGTTTTGTGCCAAGGTCAAGCGCTTCTATAAAATTTATTTAATACTCGTAACTTTAGCAAGTAGGATTGTCTTCAGGGGGTGTCAAAGGAATGAATTGAAGGGAGTGAATTGTGAATGTGAGATTTTAAAAGTATATTTTCAATATAATGGTTATTTAACCAGGGAAAATATTTTGAGGGTTTCCAAAAAAAACAACAAATTTTTAAGTCATATTTATGGTCATATTTTCATATATTTTAGGTCATAAATGCTTGCATATTTCTAACATTTTTAGGTCATAAATATCAGGACCCTAGTCATTAGTCTCACAAGTGAAGAGCGTGTTTTTAATACGAGTGGTGGTTGTGTTTTTTTCGCTGAGGCGAGATACGGCGGCGATCTACATGTCGGCTTGAGGGGCTTTTCCCATCCAGTCTTCTCCCTCTAGCGACTGATATTCCGACATGTGTGGTGGTGTAGTGTACTATGTAAGTGTGTGTGTGTGTGTGAGAGAGAGAGAGAGAGTAAGTAATGTTGAGGGTACGATAAGGAAGAGGAAGGAAAGTTTGCGCGACTTTCCTGGCCCATTTGAAAAGGAACTGTTCCGGCATTTGCATGGTATATGAGAAACTACCGATCAGAGCAGTCAGCTGCTAGAATTCTTCTCCAGGTAGCATTTGAATTCGATCTAGTTATCTAGCTAGCGTCGGGACTCGGAACCTATGACCTCACAGTTAAGTGACATAAATTGATGCCCTGAGCAACCTCAAGCTATCTCTTTGTGTTGAGAATAAGAATGTAGGATAATATTTTCATTTGTGTGTTCCATTTTTTAGATGTTATTAACATTTTAAAATTACTCATCTTCGAAACGATCCTTTGGATGCAAGAGAAGTTTACTTAAGCACCCATTCCACACTGTATTTTTAATAAATATGTCACTTCCCCAGTTCAACACAATACTACTAATTTTCCATTACAATTAGTACGTCGTTAATATCGATAACCTAATCATTCCATTCATTAACATTCTATCTGTCAATTCCGTAAAGTTAATTATAGCATAGTTATTGCGGACTTTTGAGAGACTTACGAAATGATTTGTGTCTGTGAAATAGTTAACCATTTCACAGGCATTTATGGCCCACTAAAGATATTTCATGGGCATTGCGGAGTGATATATTTTCTCCTTGAAGCGAATGCTTCTGCTCCGTGGTATGAGCTGGCGCCGCCACGCCTTCAAATGTTTGCCCATTAGGCCGCTTGGCAGCATTATATATCCCACTTTTAGCGGTGGGTGACAGGAATTAAAAATGTGTTTTGATTTACATGATAGAGAAACTCTGTTATTTATTTTGATAGTGTTTGTTGAGAATAAATATGATTTAAGACATTTACTAGCGATGAGACCGGTTGGAGTTTCTGATAAGCCGTCTATTAATTATACTCCGTACTTTTACCAGATGCTTATTAATTACAAACCATACCGTAATTTCAGTGATGTACGATAATTGTTTCTCGGGATTCGATCATAAAGAAGCCATCCCCGCTTTCTGACAAGCGATAAGGGACCGGTTTACAGTTGTGTGGTAGTCGAATGAAACCGGACCTCTTCTGAAGCTTCGAAATAAGCTATCAAGGTCCATCTTCTGCGTATTTCCTAACCACAGTTTTGTTTGCCAACTCAAGAACATAAAATGAAATTTTATGAAAATTATATTTTATAAAATGAAATAGTTGAAAACCGGTATATAATGTACCGGTACAAGAATAAAATAAGCTGTAAAGCAAATGTTTCTTTCTGTTGTTCATATGGAAGCGAAAACACTGCGTGTCACTAAGTGTATTCTACACAAAGGTGTATTAAAAAAATAAAAAAATACTATTCACACTTACATCCTTTGCATTAGGTGATTGTGATCCTTTAATGAAGGAAAGTCTTTCAAAACTTGTAAGTCGCTGATTCTCTTTAGCACTTTTCGGATGTTACAACTTTTTTAATACCTACATCTATATTCCAATACGTGAAAGGAAAATTTTGTACCCCTTTTTACGCATTTTGCGCACACAGAGGAGGGTGAGATTTGGCATAAAAGTGTATGTGAAGAAGGAGAGCGGAAAGCTAAAATTAGTGAAATATGTGTCACAAATATTTTAAATTAAAGAATATAGCGTGCAGATGTAACCCTCAATACGCTGCAATACCTTACATCATACCTAAATCGGAACGATGCATTTTAGAGCCTTAAAAACTGATTTTCGTATTCCCTAGGACACACGAGTTTCGCTTTTCTATGCCTAAACTACACTTTTATTCCCAGCTTAGCGTTGAAGAGAAAGACACTTCATATTTGCATGTACTGTTTGTGAAAAGCAAATTATTTATAATTACGTGGTATATAATTATTGTTATTTATATTTAAGTAGTAATAATAATTTTCGAACGTAAAGGTTATTAGTTTATACAGATTTTCGTAATGATGTTATTTTTTCACCTCACGTAACATTAGACATAAACGGAATGTACAGGAGACAGTATATTTGACTTCTGAAGAACTTTACTCTGTTTGATGGTTGAGGCGACGAGATCAGTTTCCGCTGTATTTTTCAGCCATGCTGGAGGGGCGAGAAGCTCAGTGATCCCCCTGTTTTTACGGGTGGGTTTTGCAATTTCATAGGTTTTGCAGGAAATAAAGGCAAAAAGTCCATACTAATTACGAATTTGTTACATGCTTACAGATGACGTAATAGAACGTAATGTCCTTTGCAAATTATGTACCAGATTATACAACTGTACTCTGTGACAAAGAACCTCAATAAGATTAGAAAATAAAAAATAATGAATTATGTCGAATTTCAACCACTGGTTAGCAGAAATTGTTGAAAAATGTAATTCCATTCCCTTGAATGTGTAGGAAATGTGTGTCTACATTAGATATCTTTCGATGAATGGTTTTTGTTTTTCACCGTTGTTCGCCGAGTTTGATTTTATTCAGCCAATTAACGTTTTTATAAATGTCAAATCGAATGAGGTTTGTTGGAATGAATCGTGTTTGTCACAACGAAATATCAGTCTGTTCAGTCATACAATCTATTATTTCGACTTTTTTTGGCTAAATAATAACAGACGTTTGTCCAGCATTCATCTATTGATCGGAGAAACCATGAAAAACTATCGATCAGAGCCGCCGGCCGCTAGAATTCTCCTCCAGACAGCGGCTGAATTTGACCTAGCTGACAAGCTAGAGTCTAATATCCTGTCACTGTTGGGAGTGGAACCCTAATACCTCCCAGTCATAGGCACTGGAATGACATCAGTTGATACCCTGAGCCACCTAAGTCGTTCAAGGGTTAGGATTGAGCCTCTTCCCGTATTAATATTGTCACATTATTTTCCGCATGTTTTATATCACTTCTTACAATATTATATTTATTGACGAAATTGCTACAAACAATGTCCTTCGTGAAAACTATCCCTTACCTTCAACTAACAGTCAGTGAAATGACTTACGAGTCTTTAATGCTCGGCTCATCTGTTGACAAAAGAATACTTTATGCAGAGCAAAGCTGTCTTCGGCGGTGCTCAGCTGTTTTAGAACCTGTCAAAATGGCTCAATCTACTGCCCAGAACGAAGCACATTCGCTGACCAAGCGAGAAACAGATCCTTGCCCTACTCTGGGAGCGGTGGAAGGGTGTACATGTGACGTCACAAACGGAAGCAGGGAGCTCGAAAAGGAAGCAGCCGCTTCCGAGGATGAGAACGTTTTGTGTCGTCACCAGTGGCGGGGCGTGACATTTTAGCGTGGTCATCCCAGATTTGCTCAGTACAGCAATCCCTCAACATTCGCGAGAGTTAGATTCCCAAAAGGCATCGCGAATGTTGGGTCTTTCTTTTAATGAAAAAAAGGTGGGTTTTGCTCCTGGATATCGAAAAACTGTTTAAAAAAGAAAGTTAAAATGTTAAACAATTGCAGTAGAACTAAGCACTACTACAAACATAATTCACAATTCAAATCACATTCCAAAAAGAAGAAATAAAACAATATTTGAAACTTATTGCAAAGTTGAAAGTGATTGGATATAGGATTTATTTTTTTTTTTGTTTAATCATTCTTCTTATTCTAATATCTAAAGAGAGATTCCACCAGAGCTTGTTGAAGGTTTAGAACGCCATTAACAGTTCTGACATTGAAGTTGCTCCAGGACGAAGTTTGGCTTCCATTAGTTCATCATTACATTCCAGGAGGGTTTCTTCGCTGATTATTTCCCGAAGCTGCTATTCACTGAAATCATTACAATGAGAGATGCACAGATGACGCATTCGCGAATGTTGTAGTCACGAATGTTAAAACTGGTAGCATTTCTCTAATCGCGAATTCTCGGAACTCGCGAATAGCGAATTCGCGGATGTCGAGGGATTACTGTATTCAGGACTTTCTGAAGCGACGGCAGGGAGGGAAGTCACATTATGACAGATTGTTCTCTTTTGTTAAACGCTCAGAACTACGCTCATTTTTTTAAATATTTTTTTCATTAAAAAATCTCATGCACTACCTTAAGACAATATTGAAATGCTTTAGAAATCTTGATATGACGGCGAAACTGAAATTCTTTTAATCCAATAAATGTGAAATGGAATAATTATTTTAACATTCTTTTGGTACTCGGTCATAATTCATTACGATTATTGCTTGATCTGTAAGAAAGTACGTTCCATTTCCCGCAAAGAATTCGGAATAGGCTTAC
Source organism: Acheta domesticus (assembly GCA_031308135.1). Classification (NCBI taxonomy): domain Eukaryota; kingdom Metazoa; phylum Arthropoda; class Insecta; order Orthoptera; family Gryllidae; genus Acheta; species Acheta domesticus. Next base: position 24,616,155 of record JAHLJT010009436.1, on the reverse strand, counting down.
AGTAGCATGAGCAGTCGCTATGTCAGCATTCCACGCATCGAAAGGACATTCCAAACAATCATGAGGCGAACTCACCACCTAGAAGTTGAGATGCTGTGACGGACTGAATGTGGCGGACACGATTTTAAGTTGCGTACCCAATGCTCACTTGCAACATCGAAAGTTCCACTACTTTTGTCTTGTAACACATTAACTAATCAGTGCTAGGAACACACTCTGGAGCCCTTCGTGATGGTTCTGTCAGTCTTGAATACTGTACAACTATCGAATACAGATGAAGCAAAACAGAATCAAGAAACGGTAGGCAAGAAGGCTAGGAATCAAGAAACGATAGTAGGCTAGGAATGCTACTCATCCGTACAACAATCAAATTAACAATGTAGATATGCACATAAATTTAAATTATAAATGATTTATCTTCACAAAAATTTAAATAATTTAGTTTCTAAAATAATCCGTGACTTTTGGAAGCTGTCATGTTAAAGTAGTACTGATTTTATGAGATAAATATGTGTAAGTACTCCTGAACAACCTACATCACTAAATATCTAGAGTCTTGCCGACCTGTTGTAGTGGCCAATTTTTGCATGACTGTTGTAGAAATCATATTCTTTCCTACTGAATTCCAAGAGTTATTTCTTAATTAATACAAGGGACGAGTTGCGTATTCGCTCTTTTCCTTGTGTTTATATTTTATAACTATGTATTATTTTTACAGCAGAAAAACTCCTTTCTACGGATGCTGTTGGAACTGCTATCGTGCATAATAACTTGACATAACAGAAAACATTCTTCATCACATAGTCAAAATTTTCTTCTGTCAACAATTTCACCAGTTTTCATGGAAATTTGTCTTAAAATTTTGCAAATCTGTCAAAGAATCAGTTAATTTTTTTAATCCCAGTAATTAAAAAAATATTTGAGTCCAAGTTAGCAAACATTCTCAGAAACATTCTTTGTTTCATGATCAAGAGCACAAATTTCCAATCAATTTAAGTTTCTCTTTTATGAACCAAATAGTTCTTGTTACATCCAAACTACGAATACCTTAATTTCCCTTCAGAGTGCGTAACAACCAGAAAAACTAAAAACACCAACAAATCCAGTAAAAGTACTCAATCAGGGCGCACACAAACACACCGTTTTCCTCACAAGTTCATACTACGTCTTAATGGCGCGTTCCACTTCGCAGGGCCGAGAATAACCCAGATTCTACGAAAAGAGCGATGACTGGAGTGCTTATCGCCATGCAAAGGAATGCGGCACAAAGCGACCGAATGCCAGCAGCTTTTGCCCCCAGGATAGATTGGATAGAAACTTAAATATGAAAATTAAAAAAAGATTTAACACCAAAACGATTCATTTAAGTAAAACATATTTATTATGTAATTTCATTACGAATAAACGTACAAACTTAATTTAGTACAACACATTAACAAAAAAATTCATTTGATGTGTTGAGACGCTTGGCCTCGCCTATTACTTTTACTTTTTCTTGTAGTACATACGTATATATGGAGTTATACACGTAATATTTTTTTCTTATATGGCGCTTTACAAGAGAGTTTTGATATTAATAATACACAGCTAACTTAGCATTAGCCTTAATAAGGACGGGGCCACTCTCTCTAGAATCCTCAATTTCAATTTACGTCTTATGTGATAATGTAGAGAAAATGTAATGTTGCTGAACATCAGTTTTGGCATTTCAACGGAAATACTCGTTTTGAGGTCCCCTTATATCCACAAAGAGGTTTTATTAAAAACTTCCATCAGTCTGTCAGTCAGTCCGGCCGTCTGTCTACCTGTCTGTCTGTGAACAACACTAGCGCCTAATCTATTCATACGATTTTTTTCCAAAATGAATATTGCGCGGTCGATTTGGCCTGACTCAAAGCTCTCCGATTTTGAAAAAGTCTTTAAATTTTGGGGATACTTTCCATGAAGCCACTGGAACATTTTCAAATTTTTCTAAAAAATGGCTCCAAATTATTTATTTAAATTTCTTTTCCCGTCTTTAGGCGGTATAAGACATTTCCTGGATTTGTCGGTACAATTTACAACTTAATATTCAGTGTCCTCGCGATTGTGTCAAGTTTGAGCATCTGGAGCAAGATAGAAACATCTTATTTTTTTGACTGTTATTACTTACGGTTTAAAGATGTGCTGCCAAAAATCGTTTTCGAATGGGTCGTCCTCATAAACAAAAAATCAAAACCGATCGGATCACTGCCGGAAAACGCCACAATATTTGGTGTTATTGGAACGAAATCGGATTCCACATAGTTCGGTAGTTTTTGCGGTGCACAATTCGGCAAGCTGTTGCTTCACAATAACAGAAAATAGCAGAGAACGTTGCGATAGAAGATACAAGCGACCTGCGCGGATTAAACTATTATTTTGGAAAATCCATAGAAGGGACAGTTTAATCACATTATGAAATAATACCATGTGCCTTTACGCGTTCACATGCAGAATACGAATTTCCACTGTTCTTTCGAATATTTTGATTATTCCACATATGTCCGTAATTCGCTCCCCTCTTTTGAGCTAGTGATAAATACAACTACAGTTCTGCCAGTGAAAAATACCACAGGTCGCTTTTACGCCCACCTGCTAGTAAGTTTCCGTGCCCCTTGCATCTCTTAGTCCTCCAGTTCAAAGTATAAACATCTCTTGTGCTGACTCACTAGGATATTTGAGCAGCCAGGCTACAATTTTGTCAATGTATCGGCGCCACAATTACTTACAGTAGATGTAACCCAACCACCTAAACTGCTAATGCTTTTACTCAATGAAATAGTTTTGGATTCACAAAGACTAAAAATTTATCAAGAGAATGTAGAAAAGTAACTTGTTATTTGATAAATATTATTATTTAGTAATAGAAAAAAATGTTTGAATTAGGAATATGTTAGAAGTGGCAAGGAAACTCAGAAAGAACTAAGAGAGTTTCCATTATTGCATAATCGTAGAGGCTTTTGTTTCGGAATGTCTCAGAGACATTAAGACAACCAATAACAGTAGAATGCTGAAAAATTGATTCTTTGAAATTTTTTCTTGAAATCTGAATCTTTGAAAAATGGACATTTTTGGGCTTCTTAGGAGATTTTTTTGGGATTGAGCTGCAAACGTCGAGAGAATCACGGAGAGACTTACGCAAGTTGCTAAACTCTTTTACTGAACACTGATTTTAAAAGGATTTTGATGGGAGGTGCGGTGCGTCAGTATGTAGAGAGGACTCGCATCTGAACAAAGACTCATTGATTCCGGACGCGCCAACTGCTAAGGTCATTATTCCCGTAAGTATAGTACAGTGCATGTGTTTTGCTTGCGAGGTGGTGGCGATCTTCCCCCGCTAAATGGTGAGATCCGGCACCGACCTACCGTCGCGGCTAGCGGATTTTTCACTAACCGGGTATCTACCATCGCCCCAACCAGGACAAGCACCAAGTTCCCGACATGTGTTGTGTAATGCGTATAAGAGTAAGGGGGGGTAGGATACGACAAGGAATGGGAAGGAAAGATCGTGCGTGTCCGTCGCCCGTTCCTTTTGTTATGGTATTGCTCCGGCATTCGCTCGGTATTGATCGGAGAAACTGCGGAAAACTACTAATCACAGCAGCCGGCCGCTAGAATTCTCCTCCAGTCAGCGACAGAACTGGATCTCGATATCTAGCCAGTGCCGAAAATCCTGCCACCGTCGGGACTCGAACCTACGACCTCCCGGTCAGGGGCACAGCAGTTGAAGCCCCGAGCTACTTCTTCCGGTGAACAGAACAACGGAACTTGCTTACCACTATCCGCCGACAATCGATTCGAACGAGCCAGAAGAGTCGAGAGAATCTGGAAGAGAATTACGCAAGTTGCTAAGCTCCTTTACTGAACACTGATCTTAAAATGATTTTGAGGGGTGTACCACCAGTAGTGCAGAGAGAACCCTGAACTGAACAACGAAATTTGCTTACCATTCTCCGACGACAATCGATTCGGAATGAGCCAGAAGAGTTGAGAGAATCTGGAAGAGAATTACGCAAGTTGCTAAACTCCTTTACTGAACACTGACCTTGAAAGGATTTTGAGGGGGTTTACCGCCAATAGTGCAGAGAGAACCCTGAACTGAACAACGGAATTTGCCACCTCGAACGGTGAGCACCATCGATCTTCTGCTCATGCGCAGTTCAAGTTTCACATCACTTTTGTGCATCTGCGCATGCGCAGAAGATCGATAGTGCATAACGTTCGAGGTGGCAAAAACTCCCTATTCTCCGCCGACAATCGATTCGGAACGAGCCAGAAGAGTCGAGAGAATCTGGAAGAGAATTACGCAAGTTGCTAAACTCCTTTACTGAACACTGATCTTAAAAGGATTTTGAGGGGTGTACCACCAGTAGTGCAGAGAGAATCCTGAACTGAACAACGGAATTTGCTTACCGTTCTCCGTCGAAAATCGATTCGGATCGAGGCAGAAGAGTCGATGGCGGGAGCGAGTGCGTCGCCGAGGCCGCGTGGTGCCGAGCCTTGTTTGTCCGGCTACAATTCGCACCCCTTTTACTGTCGCTCCGCCGCCGTCCCTCCGTGTCGTTCTCTTTTATTGCGCGCGCTATCTCCGCCATCGGCCGATGGCCGCTGCCGCCGTTCCGAACGCTTAATGATGATTAATACGCTCCTTGTCGGCATATATTGGGCTCTATATTTCCATAAACTCATATTAACGTCGCAATATACCGCCTATATACACACTACTTTACGGCCATCGTAAATAACGGGCGAGCGCTTGAGGGGTCGCGGCGAAAGCGGCGTTGGCTGCGCGGGAGGACGGAAGGAGGGAGAGGAGGAGGAGGAGAGAGACAGAGAGAGAGAGAGAGTGGGGGGGGAGGATGGGAACCGAGTGTCGGCGATCAGCGCTTTAGGTGAACTATACAAGAGGCAGTAATGGCAGCCGTTTGAGTGCGTGCTGGCTCTCTGTTCAAAGGGAATATTCGCAATAGTGAAGATGACAAGTAGATGATACTGCGGAGGCAAACTGAACAAGATGAGGTAAAGGATCTCAGTCAGGGAAGTGGATATGTAGATGTTAAGAGAAAATATCGCTGCTCGTGGGTTTGTTCAACGAGGGATGTGAGTAGACAGATATGGGGAATATGAACGAGAGCCACACCCGTTTTGAAGTGTGGACGAGTGAGGTGGTTTGCTTTTGTCTTCCCCTTCTTAGGCACTTCACGACGATGGTGGTTTACCAATGCCTTCCACCACTTTCACTGGGTGAATCATAAGGGCAAGCATTAGGAGAGAATGATAATGATAAATGAATGATTATGAAAAGTTTGGGTATTGAGATGTGTAGGAGAAAGCCAACCATGCCACAACTACATGGTGAAAAGACACATGCCCTACACGAAACGAACTCACAGCGTACTCTTTCGATAAGATTACCAATTACTGCCTGCATTTAAGATTTCCCTTCATAACATTCACAAGATGAGTTGGTAAAACATTTTAGGACAGGTAAAACGGCTGCATGTCTTGACACAAACTTCATTAAAATACCACGCAAACGAATAAGAGAAGTAGGGTAGTTTAAGGTGCAAGTGAAGGTGAAAAATAGAGAGCTTGACAACACGAATACTAACTATAAAAAACTACGAGGATTTGAGCCTCGATTGACGCAGAATTTCGATCACTAATTTTCGAAATACTACGTCAATCGGAGCTCGAATTCAACAATGTTTGGAGGAGAATTCTCATGGTCGGCTGTCTTGATCGGTAGTTTTCAGAGGTTTCTTTGATCAACACCAGGCGAATGCCAGTGTAGTACCCCAACAAACGGGACTCGGACTGCATTCGATATTTCCTTCCTCAGCCATGCCCCTTCGTCTTTCCTTATATGTACGTTTACACTTACATGCACTGTACTACACTTATGTCGGGAACTGAAAGTGTTGGTGTCGGCTTGAGCGATACCCTGGAGCGGGAAACCTGGAAGTTGCTGTGTGGGTCGGCGAAGGGTCAGATTCCAGCAAAGATGAAAACCCGCCACCCACGGAGACATCACTTCCTTCTGGAGCGAATGGCCTCAATATATTAGCTGATGATTGCACTCATTTAGTGCGAAAAACACCAGTCAAGCGGTTTGACCGTATGCGAAGAGCCGAAAACAAGCCGGAACTGGGTCAATCCAGCTATATCATCAACTTGTATGTGGCGACGCTATGAAAAGAGCACATGATTCCCGCGTTGCTTTACTTCAATCTCAGGGGCGCGATTTTGGCCTTTGACCGAACATTGGTTCTGGCCCAGAGCAAACACGAAAGGGTCCCGAGAGAGCAATTTACAATAATAATCGTGTCGTCCTGCCGGACTCATCGGATACACTTTCAGCCTATGACGCTGTTGTTGAATGACCTCTGTAGTTGCCGCACCCGGAAGCAATGCTCCTAACTTACCCGACCAATCCTTGGAGGGAGAAGCTTCCCCTACGTTACACTGTGCGCGTGCGCAGCACAAAATCGTCTCAAAGCGGACGAGATATAGCAGGAGAGGAAGAGGTTGCTCTTAGAGGCGACTCCCCGGCGCGGCAGAGAATAGGGTAGGATGGTGGCGAGGCTGCCAGAGGGAGGGGCAGGGGGCGCGGTGGCGGGGGCGGTGAGAGGGGGGCCGCACCCTGGGGGAGGGAATTAAGTGAGCGCGGCACGTATTACTCTGTTATTCGCCAATAAAAGTGGCTGATATTTCTGGAGATACGAGCGCGCCCGCGACGGGAAAAACGAACATTCTCGCGCAAGCAGCGGTGCCGCACCAGGACAGCTCGGTCCATTACCTCCCCTCCGCTTCCCCCTCCCGCTGCCAGCCGTCTGAAAGACCTCGCGCCGGCGCGGGGTAGTAAGGCCTTCTCTACAAATATTGCAGGTCACAAAACGCCTCTTGGAGTTATCATGCCAAACAGACAGCATTTAATGAACCCTAGGAACGTGAAGGTATTCGTAAATTGCTTTACGTCCATTGCTTTACCAAGGGAGCGGGGGGAGGGGAGAGCTCCGGAGTCAATATATACGTGTATGTGTGTGTGTCTTTGTTCAGTAATGCTTGCATAACTAGTCATCGCGCGGCTATACTGCGATTTTTGTAGGAAGAGCTCTCAAGATAACTCAAATCCCATCTTCGCGATGGAATATGTCACGGCATTTCGTATCATTCACAGTCGTTCCGCTAGATTTCGCACGATCGCGACCGTATGAAGCAGTGCTTGCGATCATGCGACTTCTACCGGCAAGACCGAGAAAAGACGCGAAATGCCGTGACATATTCCATCGCGAAGATGGGATTTGAGTCATCTTGAGAGCTCTTACTAGAAAAATCGCAGTATAGAGCTGCGGCTCTTAGAGCTGGTCCCCAGGCGCAAGCCCCTTGAGTCGTTAATTGAACTAACTCTACGTTAAAAATTCACAAAAGAAAATACTACGCTTGCAACTAGCAATGCAAAATATGTACTAAATATACATTTTTTTAGAAGTACTTCACTATAGCTGCTCTCTTAGCTCCATACTTCCAATTAATGTTTTACACATCACAAAACCATCTCGATATTCTCTTTATAGTTGAAGAAATTTTGCACGAGTACATGAAACTATGTAAGATATTTGAACTATGTGCTATACATGTCTAATTCTCATATTTACAATTCTATTCAGGATTATCACGTGTTTGTCTATATTGGCCAGCGGGTGCGGTTTCTTCTTTCTCGAGAGGGGTGGGGGACATCCTCTCAGACCACCAGTCATCATTCCTGCCATCTTCTGTTCTTGAGCTGCTGGGCCTTGCCGCCCGCTCCTCCAAGTGTGGGGGTTGTCGTGGGGTATGCGTGGGGGTTGTCTTATACCAATGTTATTCAAAATGTGAAGCGCGCCTCCCCAGGGAGGCACGACAGTTTTAGAGGGGGCACGAGAACTTTGGATTTTCAGCCATGGCGGAAATCAAGATAAAATTTAGATCAAGAATAAATTTCCAAAATGAAATGCCATTGCTGTTTCTAAGCTACTGAGGAGATTCAATGAACAGTGTGACACCAAACAAGCCCATCCATCTCACTTACTTTTCTGAACTATCAGTATGTTCGTTTATGGTTTTCCTTATAGTTTTGATTTTGTCGAACGTTAATTAAATTCATTAATTAAAACAGTAAATAGTCCAAATCTCTTGCAATAATTAGTTTCTACACTGTAAAATGTAATAAATTATACATGATGGCCTTACTTTCAAGAAAAATATTTAGAAACAATTCACTTTTAATGAAGGGAGGCGTGTGCAGAATTTATTACCTGAAGGGAGTAATGACAGCAAAATGTTTGGAAACCACTGTCTCACACTAACACTTAGCCACCCGGAGCGCCCCGCCTCAGTATTCAGTTCGACAGGGCACCCCTGCGTCTCCGTCCCCAGCTCAGCGGGCCCGGTGGGACTCTACTGCGATTCATTTCAGTTTGTTGTCATACGATCATGCGTGCAAGCGTTTAAATATTTGTGAAATACCTTGGCACAAACATGAGAATGAACAGGGTCCGAGATGTGAGTTCTGCACCATGTTTAGTCTATTGTGTGGTGCCGTTGCCACCACCTAGGACAGATAAGTACCAGTGCAGCGCCGTCTCTTCCTCTCTGCGTTCGCAAAATGAAGGAGCCCACAGCTCAAATTTCAGTGTTTCACCTTTTTGTCGATTTTGGTCATATACTGAATTGATTTTCTTCCTACATTTTATATCCAGCCCACAGCCGGTTACCCTTTAAGTCCCGATGGGATGCACGTTCGACCATACACCAGACACCAATACACTTGCGGTCTCCTCTGACCTGGGAACAGCAGAACGCGAGGTCCTCCACGACAACACATAAATGAGAAGAGACGAAGAACAAACGATCATGCCCAAGGCGGGATTCGAAATCGCGACCCTTTTGGACGAAAGCACTACGTCGGTACACGCTCAGAGCCACGTCGACTTGATGAATTGATATAACTAATAATAAACATGTGGATCCATTTAAACAGAAAACAGTATTCTCTTTCTGGTTTTCCAAATAAAAACTTATGGTATTTCAAAATGGCACATACTTTCTCGTCTTAGTTTTCTTATCTCTTTAGCCTGGACTTTTTTTCGGTTTCCCCCCACCCTTGTTTCAGCTGCCTTTTATTGGCGCGTTTTAGTTATTTATGATACGAGTGTAAAAGTGACATTTTATTGTGCGATTAGGAAAGGTTGCGACACGAGGCCTCAAGGCAGAGTGGCACAGTCCTACGAACAAAATAAAATCACGTTTACCACGTGTGTCATAAACTAATTTTTAGATAGTATAACTGATTTTCATTTTGTTTTATTGAAGTGTACAACTCTCTTAATGATACATTAAGGTCAGCAATAACTGAGCAAATTCTCTTGACGGATGACTTGGAGAAATGCGGGGGAAGGTTGAGTATTAGTTATAAAATCAGCCTCTAGAATATTTGCAGCGAACCCACCTTTGGAAAATCAAATTAATTTTTTTGTTTTTAATTTGAAATGTTTAATATAAAAATTGCTAGCTCTTTAAGGGAGTATCAACAATGCAGGGAATGCAACAATGGAATTCCGTTTCGCAATAGCGAATTTCTCTGAATTACATGTCATTTTTGTGACTTGATATAGCTGCATGCAAAGGGGTTATAATTGTCTGTATGTTGATAGTTGCATGAAAATAATTAGTTTTCGCACCAAATGCTGTACCATTTGTAACGATTAGACTACTTTTTGCATAGTTTTAGAAACTCTTTTCTAATCATGGCTCTATAAAATGCATTTATGTTTTGTCCGGGGTATCACACTTCTTTTTTGAATACAAATTTACAAAACTTTTGTATTATATTTTTACGCAGTTGTAGAATTCACGTAGTTCTGACAACATTGCGATGGAACCAGCGAGTTGTTCGTTTCTTGGTTGAATTGGACATTTTCAAATATGAAAAGATATTAGTAACGAAGAAAGTGCACTATTTCAATAGTATGTAGCTGTTTCCCATAACGTGGCGAAGTATGTGCTGTTGTAGTACCACCAGTTTAAAATTTATTTGCTGAACGACTCATTACAATCTGATGCGAATTGTTCAGAAATATTTTTACATACGAAAATATGAAAATATTAGAGAATAATCTCTCCCTCTCTCTCTCTCTCGATATATATATATATATATATATACACACACACGCACGCTAAGTGATCAAAAGTATCCGGACACGTCCAAAAATATACGTTTTTCATTTTAGGTGCATTGTGCTGCCACCTACTGTCAGGTATTCCATATCAACGACCGCAGTAGTCAGACATCGAGACTCCGCGAAACTCACGGACTTCCAAAGTGGTCAAGTGATTGGGTGTCACAAGTGTCAGAAGTCTATGCGCGAGATTTCCACACTCCTAAACATCCCCAGGGCCACTGTTTCTGAAGTGATAGTAAAATGGAAACGAGAAGGGACGCAAACAGCACAAAAGCGTGCAGGTCGATCCCATCTGTTGACTGACAGAGACCGCCGTCAGTTGAAGAGGGTCGTGAAGTGTAATAGGCAGAGCGCTATCCAGACCATCACACGGGAATTCCAAACTGCAACAAGATCCACTCCAAGTACTTTGACAGGCGGGAGGTGAGAAAACTTGGATTTCATGGTCGAGCGGTTGCTCATAAGCTACACATCACGCAGGTAAACGATGTCTCGCTTGGTGTAAAGAGCGTAAACATTAGTCGATTGAACAGTGGAAAACGTGGTGTGCAGTGGCGAATCAATGTACACAATGTGGCGATCCAATGGCAGGATGTGGGTATGGCGAATGCCCGGTGAACGTCATCTGCCAGTGTGTATAGTGCCAACATTGAAATTCGAAGGCGGTGGTGTTATGGAATGGTCGTGTTTTTCATAGAGGGGGCTTGCACCCCTTGTTGTTTTGCGTTGCACTATCACGGCACAGACCTACGTTGATGTTTTAAGCACCGTCTTGCTTCCCACTATTGAAGAGCAATTCGGGGATAGCGATTGGTGATTTTGAGCACTATCGAACACCAGTTCATACTGCACAGCCTGTGGCGGAGTGGTTACACGGCAATAACATACCTGCAATGGACTAGCCTGCACAGAGTCCTGCCTTGAATCCTAACACCATTGGGATATTTTGGAACGCCGTCTTCGTGCCATTCCTCAGCGACCTACATCAATACCTCTTTTCAATGCAGCACTCCGTGAAAAATGGGCTGCCATTCCCCAAGATACCTTCCAGCACTAGATTGAAAGTACGTCTGCGAGAGTGGAAGCAGTGATCAAGGCTAAGGGTAGGCCAACACCCTATTGCATTGCAGCATTACCGATGGAGGGCGCCACGAACTGGTAAGTAATTTTCAGCCACGTGTCCGGATACGTTTGATCACTTAGTGTATATACATATATATATATATATATATATATATATATATATATATATATATATATATATGTATTGAGACATACCGGTTTCTTGGTATAATCGAACAAAGATTATGGAATGTTAAAGGGGACAGGTTATCTTGTTCGTGAATGGGCTTGGGGTACTTACGCATGTCCATAGGAAATACACAATTTCAATGCAACACATGAAACACTTTATATCAATAACACAAAGAGAAAATGACAGTTCCAAACACTCATACATCTAAATATTACTTAACTAATGATATGTGAATTGGGCATCTCATTAACCGTTATCTTTAACCATTCTATAACAACCCACTCTGAACTAATACTTCCCTATACCTCCTATCTACTTTCCATACTTCCCTCGAAATGAATGAGTTATGATCACGCACAGTCTTACAATTTGTCGTACGTGTGCTTACGCTCGCCGGCCGCTGCTGCTGTCATGAGCGGGACGCCTAACGCGTCGTGTTTACATCGCCGCCCCGAGCAGCCACCGATTTCCCACGAAGCTCCTCGATGGCCGCAAGCACTCCATACACTGAACTCTCTGCTCGTCTTCCAGATTATTAGCCGCACGCAACATATAACGTACACCATTTTATTTACTCATAGTAATCATATTTGTCTTTGAATCCCGCTCTCACACTTGACTTCATTAGTCGCTATTCATTACACACACGTTGAAACATTATTGTTGTACATTATAATAGTGCCTCACAGTTTTACCTAATCACTTTAGCTCCGATATTTGCAATCCACCTCCATATTCACAATGTTGCAGTTCACTGTGTCCACTTTTCTGTATTCGCTCTATATTTTCTGTATCGGCTCGCACGTGTCCACCACTGATATTTACCAACGATATTTACTCCCTTTTCACTATTCAATACTGTGGGAGAATGAGGTTGTGAGAGAGAGAGCAGCAGACTTTTCTTGCAGTTCGGGAATATCCTGTTCTCTTTCCTCCAACACCTTCGATAATTCAACTTATTCAGAGGGATTTGAAGGACCAGCTTTGGACAGGTTGCATCTGTTTGTGAGATTACTGCTGTTGTACTTTAAGGAAAGTAAGTTTATAAGTGACATAAAACACATATATTAAATTCAAGCATAATAGGCAACTAAGAGATACAGTGTTTGATCAACATTTGCACAGTTACACATGTAGACATTTTCTTCCGCTCGCGTCAGGGGGCACAAGGCAGAAAGGCTCGCAATGAAGAAACTGTCACAGTCTGGCGCTCGCCAGAAACACACCATCACATAACACGTGGCACAGGCAGCATTTCAGGCAGCGTTGTTGAATTCCCCTCGCGTTAGGCGACACAAGGGAGAGGCTCGTAATGAAGAGATTGTTGCAGCTTACGGTTACTAAACGCTGCACTTTGAACTGAACACGTAGCACGTGTCGAAAACAACGTTCTGCGAGCATTGCACAGACTAGACTTTAAACTGAACATGTAGCACATGTCGAAAACAACGTTCTGCGAGCATTGCATTCACGAGGCTTGCTGCCAGGAGGCTCACACCAGACTGCACTTTAAACTGACGCGTAGCACGTGTTGAAAACAACGTTCCGCCAGCATTGCATTCACGAGGCTTGCTGCTAGGAGGCTCACACCAGACTGACCTCCGATTGCGTCGGATGACGCAGGGAGAGAAGCTCGCAGCCAATGAGCGAGTGTCATTGGAAATTGAGCTTTATTAATTAAAATGGAAACGTTCGAGTTTTATAAATTTAGTGAATGTTTTACGTGAGATTTTGAATTTGGTGAATTTTGAACCTGGTGAGTTTATTTGAACGCATGATTTTGATTTGATTTTATTTTATACATGACAGCGATTACGATTTCTCGGAAGCGATGTAGATGTTTGATTGTTGTCTTCGATTTGTGCCGAAATTAAGCTAATGAATGTGTACTGCTCAATTATTTTACAGACGTGCTTTTAAAATTTTAAGGAGTCGTATTCGCTCCGCTGTCCCCCCAGAAATATTGTAATTAATATTATTTATTATATTATATTATGTAGTGTGCTCCGACAAATACTCAATCTGGGGTCTAATCATTAATCTACACTGTTCTTCTTTACTTAAAGTTCACTCGCTATGCTCACTTTTCCGTATTCAACTCCACATGAACGTGTCCACCAACTATAATTACTCACTTTTCACTGTTCAATACTTCATACGGGGTCTAATCATTGATCTACACTGTTCTTCTGTACTTAAAGTTCATTTTCGTATACGATTAACTTGGATTTACACACCGATGATTTCACAGTTACTTTAGCGTCTGTCCACCATGTCGTTCGCTTCCGAGGTCAGGGACGCACTCTTTTCTGTCCTCTCGCGCCCCCCCCCTGCGCGCCGCTCGCAGACCCTCCTGAGTCGTTCCGACCGGGTCAGCCGACGCGGCTAGCACTGCCGGCGAATTCAAACCGTGCCGGCCGCATCTGACCCGTGCCAGCTGCTGCATACGAAATAATAATATGAAACGTATTATTATAATAATAATTCTTTCAATATAGATATATATCTATATATGATATATAGATATAGATATATAGATATATAGATGTATAGATATATAGATATATAGATATATAGATATATAGATATATAGATATATAGATATATAGATATATAGATATATAGATATATAGATATATAGATATATAGATATATAGATATATAGATATATAGATATATAGATATATAGATATATAGATATATAGATATATAGATATATAGATATATAGATATATAGATATATAGATATATAGATATATAGATATATAGATATATAGATATATAGATATATAGATATATAGATATATAGATATATAGATATATAGATATAGATATATAGATATATAGATATGGAGATATATAGATATATAGATATATAGATATGGAGATATGGAGATATATAGATATATAGATATATAGATATGGAGATAGATATAGATATAGATGGGTATATTTAAAAGCAGTAAACTCCGACACCGTGTGACCGATCTCCATGAAAGTTGGCACATTTCCGTGCTTTTTCACCAAGAAGGTTTATATGCTGTTAATTGTGTTGTAACTGCACTAGATGGCGCAGCAGAATGAAAAATTGCGCTTCATTTTAATACAATTTCCATTCAAACTGCGCTCCACCTGGGCTCTTGATTGTTGCTAAGCGTTGCCGTGTTATGCAGGGCGAGGCCGAGGTCACGACAGCGGCGCGCGAGACAGAGAGTGACAGGGAGTCAGAGAGAGACTGCGACATAGAGGCATAGACGCAGAGAGAGAAACAGAGAGACAGAGAAAGAGAGAGAAGCAGAGAGACACAGAGATAGATAAGCGGAGAGGGACAGGAAGACAAAGACAAAAAGAGAGAGAGACAGATAGAGACAGGGCAACAGAGAGAGAGAGAGAGACGAAGACTTTTTCTTTTTCACAAGAATTGAACATTAAAAAAACGGGCAACTCCGGGTATTTTGCTAGTAATTTACAAATTCGTTTCGCAATGTTACGTGAAAATGGAGTCTTGAAGCTGCGAAACTGGGGCTATCTGCGCTCTGATCCCAATGGGTGCGGAAGGAGGGGATATTACATATAGCATCCCCCCTCCCGCGATGGCTGGTCATTGAGAAGTGTGAGAAGGCTGCCCTGCGAACGTGTGTTAATTTAATATTTGCTCAAATTCAATAACTATTCACAAAGCTATTTTCAATTCCCTTACCTTACCGATATGTAATGACGAAAATAATATATGGGGATTCAAAGAGATATGAGTGGACGTGTTCGACGTTGCCTCGCAAAGCAGGGCATGTTCAGAAACCAATAAGGCTGATCGAAAAGAAAGGGGAGGTGACCTTGACGTCAGCGAAGGAGAATGTACAACAGGGAACTGACCAGAGGGCAGTTGGATAGACTTTCTATCTTCTGATTTTGGCAGCGGTAAGAAGAGGTTGTATCGGCAGCGAGGCTAGGACGTATAGTGTTCAGTGGAGAGAACGTTAAAACAGTTTTGCGATAGATTTTAGTCATTGGATTATTAATGCATGTTACCAGAAGAGCAGTGCTTGAGTATGTAATCGTTTGAATGGAATGTGAAATTAGAATACGGCAAATAGTTGCGAGTTTTAAGAGAGAGAAAAGAAAGACGAGTGATTACGCAGTTACTACTTAGTAATTCCGTACGAGAACACAACATTGGCGACATAACTGCTCTAGTGAACAGCGGTCATTCTAAGAGCGTACGAACGATATTTTCACTCCACGACAGGCTAATTCGTGAGAAACACGCGCTCAAGAAGAGTAGGGGCGCTGCGTACATCGACGAGGACGTGGACGAGGAAGACTTCAAGAGTATGAGAGGACGAGGAAGACCGGAAGTTTGTAGTATCTTGTAGTAAGTTTGTAGTAGTTTGTTCGACCATAGTTTGGCCTGCCATTTTTGTAAAAATTCCTCTCGAGACTCATTTCTCGTTCAAATGCGGTAAATAATGCCATTTTCATTATATCTAGGAAGTAAAACACGATTTCAAAATTTAATGTATAGTTAAAAATTCCTTAATTTACCGCACTTGGACGAGAAATAAGCCGTAAGACGCATTTTAAGGCCGGTTCAAGTTTTCGCAAATTTCTGGAAAACTAACAATCTGTTGGGAAAATGTTTATCACCTGTTAACTCCTCATGCAATTTCGAGCTGGGACGTTGATTTTCAGAGCATTCGAAATTCCGTCCAAAATCGCCAATTTTCGTCGATCCGGATCGACCAAATTTCGCATTTTTAGTTTGCACAAAACAATTGGGTAGAAAATACACTTTTCTGCAAAAGTATGCAAACTATTTCTATTCAGAAAGTTAAATACCATTTCAAAATTTAATATAGAATTTAAAAAATTCCATAATTTACCTATTGGACGAGAAATGAGCCCTGAGACGCATTTTAAAACATGGGACCAACAATCGCAGGTTCAGTGTTTCGCGAATTTCTGGAAAGCTAACAATCTGTTTTAAAATCGGAATTTTCTAGTGAACTTGCAATGCAATTTCGGGATGGGGCGTTGATTTTCAGAGGATTCGAGATTCCGTCCAAAATCACCAATTTTCGTCGATCGACGAAATTTCGCGTTTTCGGCTTGCACAAAAGAATGGTCAGAAAATGCATAATCTGCAAAATTATTCAAACTATTTCTATTTAGGAAGTAAAATACGATTTCGAAATTTAATGTAGAGTTAATAAATTTCATTATTTACCGCATTTGGACGAGAAATGAGCCGTGAGACCCATTTTTAAAATGACAACCTTAATCTGTGGCTGTTACACATTACACGACCAATCACGGTCTTGCCCAAATGAGACCCAAAGATCGCAACGCTTATAAGCGAGAACTGTGAGAACTAGCCTTACATAATCTTCAGTTTAGAGTGAACACACACATATCTTACACAGTGCGAACAACTCACTCTTTCCATCGCAGTGTTGTCAAATCTGTGTGAATTCCACAATTGCCTAAAAATTTAATACAAAAGTTTTGTAAACTAGTATTGGAAAGAGAAGTATGTTACCAACAGCTCTATCAAGACACAAGAATTTCACGCATTTCACAGAAATTTGCGTCCGCGAACGGAATTCAATTGTTGCATTCCCTGCATTGTCGATACTCTCTTAAAGAGCTAGAAATGTTTATTTCCAATATTTGAAAATAAATAATTTCTTTAAAGATTAAGGTGTAAATGTATATCAAAAGGTTGGATGAAAAAATGAACAATGAAATAATATACAAAATTGTAAATTCTAATTTACGACGCATCCTGCCGTCTGACGGGCAATAATTTTGCAGCGAGCTATTTCGTTTGTCACGAAATTATAGAAAAACTACTGTTTTTTTTCAGAAAATTAAAAACAAATTTGAAGATGCAGTTTTGATAAATATTGAGAAAACCAGCTTCCATCTATCACCACCCAAAGTACATTTTTTGACATTTTCGTAATTTTTCGGTTTTCTAATGGTGGAACGGAAATATTAATTTTAGAATATTAAAGAGCACAAAAACCTCGTCCAAAATGTCAATTTAAAGAAACAAATTGTAGTCGTTTTTAAGACAATGGCGTTTAAGCGCTACTGAAAATGCGAAATTTGAAGCTTTTTGAGTTATCAAAAAACTTCACCTTCGGAGTCATTTGAAGCACTTACATTCAAAATGTTTACAAATTGCTGTTGGCTGCTGTTCATCCCCCAAAAAAACATACTGGTTGTTCTCGAAGCAAACAATTGTAAACGCGAATTCTTACCGATTTAATTTATGCCGAGGTTATAACTATTTTAAAAACGAACTATCCGTTAGGTTGTCAAGTCGGATTATCGTTTCAATTGAAAAGCGTGGGTTCACCCCTCTCGGGCGCGGTGAAGCGTCGGCGAGCGCTGTTTTATCGACATTCCAAAGATGCGCGCAGCGTCACGCCTCAATTCTCGACACTGACTACAAGGATCTAAACAGACGTGAAAAGCAGCTGTTCACCTCTCAAAATAAAACATACTGGTTGTTCTCGAAGCAAACAGTTGGAAACGCGAATTCTTACTGATTTAATTTCTGCCGAGGTTATAACTATTTTAAAATCGAAAATAAACAAACACTATCCGTTAGGTTGTCAAGTAGGGTTATCATTTCAATTGAAAAGCGTGGGTTCACCCCTCTCGGGCGCGGTGAAGCGTCGGCGAGCGCTGTTTTATCGACATTCCAAAGATGCACGCGGCGTCGGCGCATGATTTGTGCGCAGGGTTCGCAACATTTCATGCTTATCGCGGAGCGGGCGGCCGCGCAGAATTTATTCGCACCGTCAGCGCACGGCCACAATATTGTTATTCGCGCGCCCACTGCTTCGAGTGGCAGCAATGATTTGCCCCCTACCCTGCAAAACGACCAGTCTAAACGCCCTTCTCTTCGGGCTGCCATTGTGTCTACATCCTCAGCTTAGTGTAATTAGGGCACCTGAAAATAGTCAGTTTGCAAGAAACTGATGAGTTTGAGATATCAAATTAAGTTACATGGTTTACACTATACCAAGGATTCATGTGAGTTCTGAAGGGTTGTGCAGAACTGATCGTAAAAAAAACGTTGAGACCCGTTCAGAATGATTTTGTAAAATTAAAAATTGTTTAACAAAAATAAGATGTTCACTTGTTGCAATGTTCTCAATACGTACGTTAATACGTTATTTAGATGTCGTCTTGGAAAGAAATTAGTATAAACCGCCGTAATTATAACTGGCAGTAAAATTACAAAAGAGAATTTAAATGATCGAAGATGAATTAAGCAAGTTTACTACTACTTTACTAATTACATTAATATTTAGAAAATCAAACCTTAATCGCTTATTACCCTTGTCATTTGAGCATACCTTAACGTTTATAGTATCATTGCGGTAATTTTGATAAAAAGACCCGACATGAGTAGAGTAGTCACACGTTCCTGGTTTCTCTTTTGTTTTGGGGGGGATACATTAGTGTTGCCCTTATTTTCCGAGCTGGAAATTTTTGAACGCTCACCCACCAATTTGGTTGAAGTAACCTAAAAAACATATCTTTAAAAATTTTTGTTGAGTTTGGAGCATTATAACTCCTGCCGACTTGATCCCGATCTCGCAAGACGGACAACTCCAGACTTGCCACCCAGCGCTGAGTCAGGCCCGATCCTAACAGTATATGAATTTTAATCGATCGTGTCGCACGTGTTCACAGGTCGCTAATCTAACATAATGTCATTTGAATTAGGCGGTGGCAGGAAACGCGTGTTTTTAACAGGAGATATAATACCAAATAACAGGATACCCAACTACCATCAAACTTCCATAAAACTTCAATCACTTGTAATCACTTGTTTTATTTTTTAACTAACGAAAAGAAATATTAACTGTTAAAGGGAGGGTTAATCATGTGGTTCGTGAATGCATTATATGAATTTAGGAAGAATGCAAGAATGCCGAAAAGAGCTAATCAGTATTGTTCGCAAAAACTTACTAATTTGTTTTCGGAGTGGAGAGAAAGTTACAAAAAATGCAAACAAGCGTGAATATATTTTTATGCATTGACAAGAGGAGTTTGTATCTGACATTGCACATGAAAATGCTTTACAAATTATTGCGTTGGAAGAAAATAGAATGTTTTACTTCGGCAGAGAGAGCTTTTGGTTCACCCGTGCCGACTTGAGTGCGAAATTTGAAATTTAGAAATTATTAAATTAGAGAGAGAGATAGGACGTAAAGGATTTCAGGAGCAGACTAAAACCTCGCGGAAAAAGAAGAAAGGGGAAGACAAAGAACATTACAACAAGAAGAAAGGAAAGAGAAACAACTGTGTGCAGCATCTACATCTTCTGCTGTATCTCTTTCATTGTCTGAAGATTCAGATGACAAACTTCCTAGTTCAAATTAAACCAAATTGTTGAATTTTTAAGAGAGACTTCTGCAAGTACATCAATACGGAATGCTGCAAGCCGTGGAACCAAAAATGTGATTACTTCTAAACTAGTGGCTGTTTTACATAGATGACCGCTAAATGTAAGAGAGTTTGTATGCATCCTTAAGGCGGCAGCAGAGGCACTTGGCCACAATACCCCTCAAAAAACTATATACATCTTCTATTTTCAACTTAATAAATCTTCTATTTTTCGAATCAGACTCGAGAAGAGAACGTTATGAAATAATTAAATCTGCTTTGAAGAATGATATACCTGAAATTCTTACTTATTGGGATGGTAAACTGTTGCCTGCATTAAATATCAGGGACCTGAAAGAAGAAGACTTCCAATTGTTTGGGGAGAGTGAGCACCTCGTCAGGG
This sequence comes from Acheta domesticus, assembly GCA_031308135.1. Taxonomy (NCBI): domain Eukaryota; kingdom Metazoa; phylum Arthropoda; class Insecta; order Orthoptera; family Gryllidae; genus Acheta; species Acheta domesticus. The sequence continues at coordinate 24,595,847 of JAHLJT010009436.1, read as the reverse complement.
TTCCAAAATGGCGGAATTCTTCTGGTAAAGAGCAATCGACCGCTGTTTGGAATGCTTTAAAGGACTGAGGTATAGAAGTCAATGTAAAAATTCTCTGCTGTGACACAACTACATCAAATCTGGACGTTATAAAGGAGAATGTGTCTTTCTTGAAGAAAAATTAGACCGAGAATTGTTCTTTCCGTGACATACACGAACTTATTTTACATTTAATGCCAACAATTTTACTAGTAGCAAAGAGAATGTGGAAATGATTACACTGTTCTACAAAAAAAATTTTTTTTCTATTTCTGGAGAAAAAACTTGTGATTCTGATAATAATTTCCAAGGTGAATCCAAATCTGTTTTCCGTTTTTCTCTGTCAGGGATAGTTTAACCGGAATTCTAATTTTTATCTTACGATACTCTATAAATATAAACTTATTTTTCGGAATTCAAGAAATAGCAATAAAATAATTTACAGTGATCTTGATTATTGATTTCAGTTACATAATCCAACTCTATCATATTAGGAAAGCTGAGGAAGGTGCTGTAAGAGGCAGTATTCACAATATAAATCACTTTGTAGCATGTATTTTAAAGGAAGGTTTACAGAAAAAGAGAAAATGATACACATGTGGCAGCAACTATTTATATATGTTATTTTTTTCTTTTGTAACGAGTGTCTTCCTTGTCTAAAATGATACTCCAGCAATAGTCAGGCAACATTGTAAGCATCCACTTCCCTTTGTACCTTTTTCCATGGTAGATATATCTTTAGGGAATCTCTCTCCGTGTTGGTCCGATTCATCGCTTCAACTCTCTGGGAAGAAGTCAATAAGAGAGTCCATGATATGTACTTTTAAATACATTTTGCAGCCAAGTTCTTGATAAGCTTTGATCATCTTATTCACAATTTACTTGTAATTTTCAGCTCTTTTTCTTCCAAGGACGTTTTCTGACACCTTCTTGAAACATTGCCATATTCGCGCTTCTACGTCAGTGAGGCATGTTTCAAAATTTCTATCTATCTGAAGTTCTCTGATCTGAGGGCCTACAAATACACTTTCTTTTATCTTTGCTGCTGAAAGAGTAGGAAATTTGTCAGCAAGATATGTAAACCCTTCGCCAGTTGGATCCTTCGCCATTACAAATTGTTTATTTAAACCGAGTTTCTTATGAAGAAGTGGTAGAAGGATATCTTCACGAGCTACCAGGCTTTGACGTCGGACATTTTTTCCACCTACTTCCCAATTTCGTTCCGGCCATTTCTTTCTTATGTGGTGGGAATTTCCATCGCGACTATCCCACTCGCAAAGAAAGCAAGTATATTTTGTGTAGCCTTGTTGCATGCCTAATAACAATGCAATTACTTTGAAATCGCTGCATACCTTCCATTTATATTCAATGTATATATTTAATTTGAAAATATTTTCTAAAATGGAACTGGAAGACTTTCAGAGTGTGGCACTGGGCTTTGCGCAGAAGATAGGTCCGGGTAAGCAATGTGTTTCTTTGACTTCTTATTTTTAAAACCTCGAATTTTCGTGCACAGAAATAAGTCTGATATATGGACTTTTGGTTCTCGCCATACCCTAGGTACAGCAAATAACATGGTATTTTCTTTTCCTTTCCATCAATTAATTAATTTACAACAAAAAAAGCGCAACATACTATTCCCGGTTCTTAAAAATGTGAATTCTTGGCAGATGTAGAAAAAGATGTCGGGAGTATCTCGGCAGGAACGCTGACGAGACATTTTCTAGAAAAATCAAAATTATATCATTATAATCTTAAAGTCATGTCATCTTTTTGTCATTTAAGGCTGTATAAAGACATTCTTATTTACTCCTTTCTTTCTTATCAACTTACTTGTCACTTTCTGAACACCACGAAAAACAAAAAAATCACTTTAAATGTTGTCACACTTGAGGCCTCCTGACAGTGACTGTGAGGCTAGGTTTGAGGTAACCAGTGTTTATGAAAGTATACAATCGAGAGAGGCGATTGCAATATTTGAATTAACATTTGACATAAATACAGGAGTCCATGTTGCCAAGTGTTATTTGCAACCTTTCTCTCAATTTACGAGAAATAATGCCTTTTTCATGATATAAAAGTTAAAAGTACTGAAAAACTATCCCTGAACGCGAAATTTTGACTTCAGATATGAACTTCTCATTGCAAATTCAAAATGAATCACATACTTTTATCTCAGAAATAGAACCCTTGTAGAACAGTGTTATTAGCGAGTCCGAGATTAAATATGTATTGGACATGTATGAAAGTGAATTATATAAATCAACCCTGCTAGAAGAATTTCGTGAACTCCCAGAGTTCTCAATCATGTTTTTGGAAGGACAATATGGAAAAAACACTAAAAATACATCATTCCGAGTCGATGCATCGAGCTTGATGGATGGCAAGTGCTATTTATTGTTTTAAAATGCTTCTGCTAAGATCAAAACAAACTATCCAGTGTAATTACATATTTCTTAAGAGATGTCTGAGAAACCGTGGCTTCTGTGCAGATCCGTAAAATCGTATCAAGATATCTGCTTTTAAAAGTTCTAAATCATATGAAAGGATAGATTCCACAACTTCAAACGCAGCTCTAAAGAAATTCACTCACCGTGAGTGGTATTTATCAAAAGAAATGTCTATCCCATCACTCATTGATGATGAAGTACACGAACAAAATCAAAATGGTAGCAATAATTAGCCAAAAAGAATTTACATGAACGGAAAGGAGATATGTTCCTGCATGTGGAGAATTGGATGGAGACTTATATAGTAAGAGTAATTATATCCTTATTACTAATTACCTTTAATTATGAATTCGTTACTATACATCTGCTACTTCAATCATTTCTTTATTTCGATGAAAATAATAGCCGAATTTGTGTGAATCAAAAGCAGATATGTTTTCTTTCCTCAACATGGACGCAAGTTTTATTAACGAACGTCCTTCGACCTGGACAAGAAACTCTCCATATTTAGAAGCTCAAAGGATAGTTATAAAGTTGAAAGCTGTGAACGTCTGTGCTGAATGGGATATTACAATAAATTACTGCAAAATTTTCATGGACTACTTAGTATAGATGAGCAAAAGCAATTTGTGTTGTGTTCAAGAACATCGTTCACTGTACCCAGATTACAAGATACAGACACTGAAAAGAAAGTATTCTAAAGGAAAGTAAAAACCCTAACACAGTCTTCAGAGTGAAAATGTATTAAATTGTAATATAAAATTATGTATTAAACATGAATCAAGTTTTCCACTGACTTAAAACAACAAACACAATAATTTCTAAATTTCAAATTTCGCGCTCAAGTCGGCACGGGTGAACCAAAAGCTCTCTCTGCCAAAGTAAAACATTCTATATTCTTCCAACGCAATAATTTGTAAAGCATTTTCATGTGCAATGTCAGATACAAACTCCTCTTGTCAATGCATAAAAATATATTCACGCTTGTTTGCAGTTTTTGTAACTTTCTCTCCACTCCGAATACAAATTTGTAAGTTTTTGCGAACAATGCTGATTAGCTCTTTTCGGCATTCTTGCATTCTTCCTAAATTCATACAATGCATCCACGAACCACATGATTAACCCTCCCTTTAACAGTTAATATTTCTTTTCGTTAGTTAAAAAATAAAACAAGTGATTACAAGTGATTGAAGTTTTATGGAAGTTTGATGGTAGTTGGGTATCCTGTTATTTGGTATTATATCTCCTGTTAAAAACACGATTTCCTTATTGGGATGAAATTTTCGGCGTTCGGCCTATTGGGTTGAAATTTTATTTTTGAGTACATTTGACTAACTGAAAAATCTTTATGGTGGGGGTGTCCAACTTACAAGGCTTCAAGAGCAACAACTCAAATATTTAACATGGTTGCGGATCATATTTTCATAACTCAGACAATCCCCACCTGACTTCCCCGTATTGTTGATCTCTGCCCTTTGCCCGGCTACTCTGAAACGAAGGGGGGAGGAATGAAACCATGCGTAATATTAGGTCGTACATGCATGACTACAACACATTAAGATAATTGAATTTCTGAATTTATTAGAAAAAAGTCTTTAAATTTAAACTATATTTACATTAAAGGACTGTTGACCCCAGCAGGGCGTATGCTTTACGCGCACTATGTTCTCGCTACACTTGGATGAAAGGGACTTTCACTTCGGCTAATAATCTTTTGCGGGCCACAATAAATGGTACCGCAGGCCGCATGCGGCACGCGGTTCGCCAATTGGATAACCCTAATTTAGGGGATGACCCCCCTCCAAAAACATTTTTTTTCTTTGCTTTTGCAAAATAATGGACACTCTAGTGATACTTCCACCATTAATCCATCTACATAAATGGATATATATTCCTAATTTCGGTTACAAAATAGAGTGAATTTCATCGCCATCCGCACCAATGTTAATCATCTTTGAAATAACACTAATAACTTTATCACGACGTACGTACAAAATTGCATCTAAAAAACTTTCAACACAAATTTTAAATAGGAAATTTGAGACTGTATTGATGTGTTTCCGTAACTTTTACTCCTTTTACTATAGTAAAGTGCCGGCGGAGGGTTAAACACCCGTGCTAAAGTGTTTATGAATAGATATCCAAACCCTAGCTCTAAAGCGCAGACTAGAATGGGTGATGTAACCAGGCAACGTTTCAGACACAGCTCCTGGCAACAATGGAAAACGAAGCCGATACTGAAGGCGTGTCCGAGGAAACATGCACATCAGGCGATTCAAACTTGCCGATAGCAGGCGGCGATCAATTGAGTGTAAGCTACACGCAAAGCAAAAGCGATTCACTTCCAGAGCAAGGAGCAATGACAGAGAACTCCTTCCGCCAAATGTGGATCATTCCTCAGCAGAGGAAATGGAAGTTCGCGGATGCTGTTCTTCAATTCACGTCTCTCGCTGCTTTTCACACTCTCAATTCTGAGGATTACCTTTGCGATTTTCTACACATGCTTTACAGCCCCCGCTGCCTATTTCGTGGGTTCCGCCGTTGGTCGGCATGCAGTGGAGCAATGACTCCATACTCATGCAATTCTTTGGAAAAGGAGGATTTATATGAGTTATTTTTCCGAATAACTTCTACCTTCCCCCGCTGGATAGCAAGATTCTGCACCGACCTACCCGCCGGCTTATGGGGTTTCCCACGACCAGGTATCTCCCACCAGCGGGGAACCACCTCAGCCGGTGCAAGCTCTCAGCTCCTGGTATTCCGGCGTGTGTGGTAGTATAGTGCTTGCATGTGTAAGTGTGTGTGTGTAAGTAAGGGTTAGGGTAGGACAAGGGAGAGGAAGGAAACATCGTGCGCGGTCCGTGGCCCATTTGTTAGGGTACTGCTCCGCCATTGGCGTAATGGTGATCGGAGAAACAATGGAAAACTACCGATCAGAGCAGCCGGCTGCTAGATTTTTCCTCCAGACAGCCACTAAATTTGACTAGGTATGCTAGTGTATAGCTAGTGTCGCAAACCCTGCCATTGTAGGGATTCGAACCCTAGGACCTCTCGTTCAGAGTCACTGCACTGACACCAAGTGATGCCCTGAGCCACCTAAGCTGTTAATAGCCACGAAACGCAAATCTGCAGGCGTATGGGCAATGGAAGGAGGAGAGACTTTGAAGAACCTAATACAGTGGGGTGCCAAATTATTATACTCACGACAAAATTCGTAATTTTCATAATAGATCCAAATATTTTGATTTTTATTATGTATATACATTTTGTAAGTGTTTAAAATGCGTATTTAACCCTGCAGTGGTAACGTGACTTTCTGAAACAAAAGTGGTAACGTGGGGTGTCTCCAGACCCCCACACTCTTTTCATGATATATGCTAAATTATTAAAGAATAAATTAATATAATATTCTTCTTATATTATTAACAACGTTTTGCATGCAATTAAACAATTTATTAAGAATTTAGTTCCTAAGCAACTCTGAGAATTCATCAGGAAAGCATCTAATATTTGGAGTTACTTTTTCTACCGGTCTGCGTGTGTTGTCACGTCCAAACCCGTTTCGTTGCAAAAATTGAAATCTTTTCAAATTCAAAGTGCAATGGAAAATTTCAATACCCATATTATCCACATTCCACAATTGAGCAAGATTTTCGTGCCCTGATTTCACAGATTCAGCCAAAATAGTAGCACAATTACTGCCTTCATTTCCTCTCTGTCAGTCTTACACGTGCTGCGATCATTTTTATTCCTCTCTAAATCCATTTCATTTTTGATGTTGGTGGATTCTGTAATTCAATCAAATTCAAACCAATAAACAAAGAAAACATTATCCTGGTCTTTTGGAATTGCGTGCAGACTGCTTTTTCCTGGGTGGTGAGTACGATATTCTGTTCCTGCTTACAGCAAAAGTAGGCGTATTCTTCACTCCTTTTTTAACATATGAAGTGACCTAAAATGTTCGTAGTACTTCAGTACTATTTCCTAACGTAAAAGTACAGCATGCAATATGTTCCCAAACTAATAGAATGTACGAGACTGAAGACACTTTTGCAAACGTAGAAGGTAACGCGGGGGTCTCTGGGCACCCCAAACAAAACAATAGCTTGCTACACGGATAAAACTCACTAAACTGGCAAACTGAGAGTACACTAAATATGATACAAAAAGAGACAGGTACTAAAGCAATGGTCAGGATAGCCAACATGGGTATCACAACAAACGGGAATAAAAGATCGTGGGGGTCCCACAGACCCCCGCGTTATCACTCCCGGGTTAAACATTTCTTGTTATATTTTTGTTGTTATAACTACTATAATTATTAAAATTTTCTTTTGGCAGCGCTGTGTTAACAAATAGTGTTTTATTGTCTGATGACAGCGTTGGTGCTATTTTTAATTTTTGTAGTTTTTAAGCATTGTTTGGATAAAATCTGGCAAGATAATAACTATTACTGATTGCTGAGATATTATGTTTGATGTTTATTAACTGTTTAAACATTTTAATACTGTACTCCTGTGAAAAATTATTTTATGTTGTGATAACCTCAAGGTGATGTGCTTCAAAGAATGGTTAAAGCTGTGGACTTGATACTAAGAAAGCAAGCAAGAATTTCAATATTGTTACAACATTCCAGTTATAGCCAACGTAAAATTGCTTCATTGGTACGAGTATCTCAGGTCAGTGTGAGAGATATTAACAATAAGGTGAAACGAAATTTCATTATAGCAAGAGTTCCCAAAGGGAAATGTGGTCGAAAAAGTATTACATCTCCGAGAAGTGATAGAGAATTTCATCGTATCACACTAAAAAATTTTACAAAACCTAAAAAGGTGATAAAGGAAGCATTTCCTTTATCACCTCTTTAGGTGTTGTAAGATTCTCTAGCATTAGAGAATGGTGGGATTAGCGTTTCTTTTCGCACACTTCAGAGACGGTTCAAGGAGATGGGAACTTAATATACTTCAAAAACAGACGGACCTGATGCAGAAGTGGGTGGAACAAAACCACTTCATTTTTTCAGCAAAAAAGTCTCAGGCAATCTGATACACTCGTCCCAAAAACAAATACACAAAGCGCTTCTCACCGCCAAAACAAATTACACTACAAACTCAAAAACTGAAGTGGGAGCCTAAGGCAACTTACCTAGGTGTCACTTTTGATCAAAGGAGGCGCTGGCATTTACATGTCAGGCGAATTCGATCAAAACTTGAACAAAGAGTTCAACTCTTACGACCTCTTTTGAGAGAACCTTCACCCCCCTTGGAACTTCAACTGGTACTCTATAAACCGTGTCGCCAACCTGTGGCCACCTTCGCCACAGCGACTGGTATACAGCAACACGAAGTACAAGGATACACTTGAGCTAGTTTACAACAGAGTTCTGCGGCTCATAGCGCGCCCTCCGTTTCGGAAACGGTTGAAAGTCCTCAGGGAGGAACTTGACATCGAGACCTTCACTTAATAGTTAAGAAAGCTCTTTTAACGAAGCCTCTCAAGCCTTTGAAGCCAGCGAAGCACCGGCGGCGCTTAAAAAATTAGCTCGACATGTCCTCATTGTGTGACACAGGAGAAAGCACTCCCCTCGGATATTTTGAGAGCGTAGTGCAACACACACTAACACAAACTCAGCCACAAACATGACTAAACACAAAAACCGATTTGGCAGCTGACTAAAATCCGAGATGAACCTACACTAGCCACTTACACCTAGCAGTAAAACGTGAAATGCGTGCGAACTGCAAACACAAACCACATAAACCATCGGCTAAGCCGAAAAAAAGATGACAGTTCGAGATTTACTGGTGAGCGAGTGTGAGAGTGAAGTTATGAAGACATTGCAAGTGATCTGGTGGCGAATCGTGAAAAACGTTTTGGACTTTTCTTCAGGATTTCCAGCAAGTGTTTTTGTTTTGGACTTCGCGGTACGGTGAATTTGCTTGTCCATGGAACATCTTGAGGGTCTACGGAAAATTGTTGCCGGTACATTATTGTAATGTTATACGGTGAATAAAAATCTGTTTTATGAACTTTATTTATTTTTGCTCACAATAGTAACCAAACTTCGACATCCCAATCCCAACTTTCCTCGCTCCGCCCCGCCACTCAGAGTACCCGCGGTAGCCATCGCCTCCTTTGACCGCTCCAGAAGTGGGGGTGCACTGCAGACGGGTCGTCGGAATTCGGGTTCCCACTGCCGTATTCGCAAGCGTTTTTAGCGGGAACTTTGGAGCGAGCCAGCTGAAAGCCCTGCCAGGCGTAATAGAGCTGTAAAGCACGGGCGTAAAAGCTTGTTTATGGGCCTCGCCGTATCGCGCGGAACAAGGCCTCACGCGGGTGCACAGCGGCGCCGCGACCTCCCTCCCACGCCTCAGAGCCCATCCGCTTCTGCCCAAAGGAGCCTCTGGCTCTCGCCGCCCCTGCGTACACAATAGCGCGACCGTCTCCACTAATACTTTCCCCATACACGATTTTTGGACCGGGAGAGGTGGCCCGGGACGTCAACTGATGTTCCTGCAGTGCCTCTGGCCGGGAGGTCCTAGGTTCCACTCCCGACGGCGATAGGATTCTCGACAATTTCTAGATAGCTAGGTAGAATTCACGCACTGCCTGGAGGAGAATTCTAGAGGCTGGCTGTTATGATCGGTAGTTTTCCGTGGTTTCACCGATCAATACCAGGCAAATGCCGGAGCACCAGCCTAACAGAGAAGCCACGGACCACGCGCGTTCTTTCCGTCCTCTTCCATGTCTTATGCTCACCCGTTGCTTACACACACGTATATGAATTACACTGCTAAATTTGCCGGGAGAACGGTCGGGAGCTTAGAGCTTGTCCCGGCTGAGGTGGTGCCCCGCTTCTGGGAGATACGTTGTTGGGGAAAACCCGCTAGCTCTCCCCGTTAGATGGGAGCCGGATCTCACCACACAGTGGGAGAACATCACCGCCACCTCTCGAGGGAAAAATGCTTTACCCTGATCCTAACAGTTGATGCAAGCGGAATCCCCAATTAATCAAAACATATTTTTTGGACCTCTGTCATCCTATCCGCTAATTGCTGCAATCCACGCGCCTTTTTTTTGTCAAAAACGCCACTGTCCTTACGCCCGTACTTTTGGGCTCCTATCGCCCTTAACCCTTTGCAACCATACCCATCGACCGTACTGTTTCTGAACCGATAGGCATCAATAGTCAGTACAATACAATACAATATTCACGAGATCGCACTACTTCTCGAAATCTTTCAAATTTCCACTAACAAGGAATTGACGAACCGGTGTGTTCACGAAAACGTCCACATGTATCAAACAACGATGTCGGAGCAAGCTCTTAAAGATACTGAGTTATAATTTGTATATTTTTATATACAGTTCTTGTCATGCAAGAACAACCTAGTTTTGTACATATTTATAACATTAATTGTATTTCCATGTTTAATCATTCATTTATAGAGTTACATTCAGCCACAGTTGTTTCACAACGTTGAGCAGTACACAGCTACTCCGCACGATCGAAAATTCTACGAATTGAGCCTACCCGTATCCTCTCACCTGAGCAACGACAGCCTTCTCTCCTTACATTCCTAGTATTATAACTATATATATATATATATATATATATATATATATATATATATATATTGTGACATACAAAACATAGCGGGTTAGATGATTGACAGCGAACGTCAAAAAATAGACATAGACAATAGGCATAATAGACAAGAATAGACATTGAACATACGCGGTTGTTACGGCGTTACTATGGTGCGCGCTCAGCTTGTATATAACAATTGAGCGAACACTGGGTGCCTTAAATGCCAGATCGTGTGGCGAAAATTAATTTTTCATATATTAGATGCCATATTAGTGCCAGTAATTAAGTGCGGGGATGTTGAAAAGTAGTTCTTGCAGTCATATTTCAGTACAGAGAATTTAGGGAAATAATCGAAAGAAGATCGATGACCCCGAGCAGCGGCGAAAGAAGTCCAGAAGAAGCCTGGGTTTGGTTGTACGAGGCGCCATCCCACTACAACTAAGAGAACTCTGGTGTGGTCTAGAAAAAGCTAGCTATGAACTGCGTAAAGGCCATGACCGAATATTTCGTTCAATTTTTAGATGGCAAGTGTGAATAGACAGTTATTAAAAAAGATTGTTGCCAGAAAGTAACGAGGAAAGTACTGGATCTCGAATAAATCTGTTATTCTGTTTGTGTATTATATTTCATGAAATCCAATGAATGCAATTATTATGCAATCTAGCACGCGATTAGTGCAAATTCGCGCTTCCCCGTACGGAGGGCGGATCCAGTGGCAATTTTGCTGATCGCAGGAAAGCGAATTGTTACTGAGCAGCAACCTACAAATAGGCTGAGCTAGCACGGTAACGGACTAATCAACAAATGAATTTGTTCCGTTAATTACTTGGAATTGTTTCCTGGCGCCCAATTTTCATGTCAGTACGTTAGTTAAAATGTTTCAATATAATAGTATGTACGTATGATAAAAATGTGAACCCTTAATATATAATCGTCGCATACTTCACCAAACATTATCAATCTTAATTGTCGAGCAATTTATTAATATGTTCCACTGTCAACATCAATAAAATCATTATTTAAAACGTGCTCCTCCCCCGATAATGCAAGAGCTTATTTATATCTTGATATTGGTAGGTTTGTTGGTAAACAGGTTCAGTTTTTTATGGATGCATAAAAGCATTCAATGTTGGCGCGCGCAACTGAGCAGCGCGCGATGTTAGGTCTCGTCAGGGTAGCGGAAACAGCCTCAAGAACGTGAGCCCAAGGCGAGTCGCTCCTAGTAACGCAGTCACCCGTATAAAAGGAACCATGTGCTGCTAAGTAGACATACTTATCTTGTGAAAGCGCTCCGGAGTGTTGGCAGTTATTATAGTAATTGTCTAAGCCGACTGTCTTCACTACTGGATATCTACCTGGACATTGGTGACTTCGGCTACGAAATGGTAGATCTCCTGGTGACGACGACAGAGATTTCGACTATTGGTGCATCTCCTGGATACCTATATTGCAAAAGGCATTGTTATCGCTACGAGTTGGAAATCTGTAATTGCATAATGTGCACAGTAAACATTCTTAACTCTATTTCTCATGTATTTTTTGGACATAACACAGTTAATTCAGGGATTCTCAGCCTTTTTCTTCCATGGACCCTTTTTTAAAAGAATTGTGTGCTCCCTTAATGACTCCCTTAAGTTATTCTTTATAATACAGAGCGTACATAATCATAACACAAAGAATTGCACATAAATGTCTTAAAGATAACAATTTCGTACACCAATATTGTTGTAAATATCTAGATTTTCAATCGAAGATGCGTCCACATCTGATTTGTTAAGTTTCTAACCTTCATTGTTGTGCAATAGTTACAAAATGTTGAGAGTCTTTTAACTGGCCTTTATATTTCTTCAATACATATTCCAGGGAGCATTTTCTTCCGCGATATAGTATCTATAAATGGTTATAATTTGTTAGATTTTCTAAATATCCTAAGCAGTTGTGTGGCTGCATTTTCGGATACTCCGGTGCAGAAAGTGGAAATGCGGCTCCGATCTGCAAAAATTCTCAAACTTTAGAGTTTTTAATCTCATTGGTTTATGAAAATGGCTGGAAAATGGAGAAAATACGCTTGTAGTGCGATTTGTTTTTCTTTGCTGATATCCGTGTCCGCCAACGTCGTCTGTAAGAGACCAGTTTCAGAGAACCGGTATGGTGTACCGGTCGCACCAGCGCAGCCTACGCTTCTGATCCTAATGATGAACAACGCTTTGAAAGAAGTGGGGCGATTTTGTATATTATTATGTTTTATTGCTTTCTATCTAAAATAATTAATTAACAAATTGATTTAATACTTGCTTTAATCAATGGGATCTTTATTATACCTATCAATCTCCAGCCAATATTCGTAAATAGGTCCCCAATCGACTACTTGAAAATTTCGTCGACCTCCAGGGGATCAGTTCCGACCGCAATGCGAAGCTCGCAAATAATTTGGCACCGCATTGAACGCATTATTTAGGATGTTTGGCAAATTTATTGCCATTCAATTTTAAGTTTGTAGAACCACAAAGTGCATTTGATGCACACATTTTCTTTTGTGACTCTTACTGATGATCTCTGCGTTCTGCATCAAACGCGTGTTGAACTCGCAGTCCGCATGTGAGTGTTTACTCATAGTGCTTATTGGAGTTTCGCGTACGAGCATGTGTTCGTACGTGCAACTTCTAACCACAGTTATGTTTAGTGATAATATTTATTGTCTCTGTCTGGATAACAGAAAGTCTCGGACTCCCGGCCGCGTGGGATAAAAAATTTTCATTTCAAAACAATATAAATTCATAAAAATAAGAATTTATTTTAATTGGTGACCACCTGAAGAAAAATTAAAAATTAAGGGAGCTGGGAAAGTCTAAGCCTCTAAGCCTTCAAAGTTTTGTTCAAAGCGTAAACTCAGAAGAAAGACCCATCAAAAGATAATAGCATTCAAAGAATTTCATTTGAAATATTTCATACAGGAATAATAATGGATTAATAAATAAATTGAACTTAGTTGGTGGGACCACAAAAAACTCAAAGTAACAGTCAAAGAAACACGTCTAAATTTTCAAAATAGTAATGTCTATCCCCACACTCCTTTCTGGATCTGAGAACGGGCTAACAAAAAACCAAGTCAGCCGAATTGATGCCACTAAAATAAAATTTCTCACACATGTGACAGGATACACCCTGAAAGATCGAAAAAGAAGTGACGCTATTCGTCAGTAAATATCACGAGTATCCTTGACAAAATCGAAAGATACATAGAAAATTGGTAGTGACATCTTGACAGAATGGAGGACTGCCGCATTCCGAAAGAACTCACCTACAGACCTCAAGGAAGAAAGAATGTGGATCGCCCAAAGAAATGTTGAAGTGATCAGTTTTCAATCCAGCAATAAAATACTTAAGAGAGGAACGAACCGTTTGATTTAATCCTTGAAGTTGATGATAATGATGACTGCTTAAAAACAAAGCTCGAACCCACCGTGTCCCATATCTCTTCCACCGGACTCCCTCTGAATACTCGACAGTCCTTGCTGGGACATGGAATTAAGGGGCTAGGACGATTCGTTACAATGTTGAGTTACGCGCAAATGAACTCTGTGTTGCAGTCATTTGTTTACTATTTCATTACCTGCGAACTTCTATTTTTGCCGCCTTTAATCTCTTTTTTGCCAGACTGGGGAGTGGGTAGGAACTCATTTACTACCCACATGATCAAGATATATCCAACTTTTTGTTACTAGGGCTCGATAATAAAAGTTTTTTCTAAGAAAAAATCGTTGATTTTCGCCGAACGATTACAAACCCTTATTTTTTCTACGTCCCTAGTAGAGCGAGAAAATAAAACGTAAATAAATAATTTGGAATGTAGATAATCGATTTTTTAAGTGAGTACAGAAGCATTTTTTTATCTCGGTCAAATGATACGACTCGAAATATTGTGGATAAGCACTGATCTTTCGATTCAAATCGAAGAACGATATGAAGACAATATAACGTTTCCGTCGTAATCAATGGACCAAGTGGTCATCCTGGAAAGCCGGGTTTCCGGCCCAACTGGAGGAGCTGGGTTGCATTCAGTCTCTATCGCGCTCCTCTTTGTGACGCCGCCTCCACCTCTACCTTGCCTCTCGTCCGTCGGCTTTCTCACAGCTCCTCGCACCTCCTCATCCATTTCCTTCCCCGTCCTTTCGTCCATTACCTATTTCATTGCTCCACCCGCTAAGATTGCCGCCTTCATCACCTTCTCCATTCCTCCTCTGCCTTCTCCACCGCCTCTTCCATTACCTCTTTCATTGCCCCATTCGTTACCTCGTACATTGCTTCCTCCATCACCTTCTCCATCAACTCTTCTACCTTCTTTTCCTCCATCACCTTCTCCACCAACTCCCCTTCTCTCTATTCCTCCACTGCCTTCTCCACCGCCTCCTCCACTACTGCCTAATCCACCACCGCATTCTCCACCATTGCTTCCTCCACTGCCTCTTTTATGGCTTCCGTTGTCTCAACCATTACCTACTTCATCAGCTCCCTACCCACAAACACTTCTTTTGCCTTCTCCGTCCCCTCTCCCACCTCCATCGCCTCCATTACCATCCTAATTGCCTTTTCCACCGCGTCCGCCTCCACCTCCGGCGCCTGCGCCGCCGCCGCCGCCGCCGCCTTATTTACCGCTGGGGCAATGCGTGGCGGTGCTTTGAGAGTCTTTACTACTTTTTAAAGGCAATAATTTTCGTGAACCAGACGCACGTTATTAATTTAACAAGACGCAAATGTTACTTGTATATTTAACGTACCAGAAATCACGCGATTTACGGCTGTGGACAGGCGCAGCTGCGGGCGATAAATTAGCCGCGGCGGCGGCCGTGGCTGCTTTCGCTCGCGCGCCGCCGCCGCCTCCTGCCAAGCGCACCGCCTCCGCCCACGCGCGCCCACGCACGTTCTCTTCTCTCTTGTGTTTTCGTTTCTCTTCTTTCGCATAAAGCTCTTCTTCTCTCACGCACTCTCTCCCTCTTTCTCCCTCTCTTTCGCCTTCTCTTTCTCCCTCTCTTTCCTTCACTCTCTCTCACTTCCTCTCTTTCCCTCACTCTCCTTTTCTCTGTCACTCTCCTTCTCTCCCTCACTCTCCTTCTCCCCCTCTCTTTCATTCACTCTCCCTCACTCCCTCTTTTTCCCTCAGTCTCCTTCTCACTCTCTGTCTCGCTATCAACCTCTTTCCCCTCTCACTCACTCCGTCTCACACCCTCTCTTTCCCTCCCTCTCCGTCTCTCCCTATCTACCTCTCTCTCCCCTCTCATTCCTTCCCTCTCTCTCCCTCCCTCTCTCTCTTCTTTCCAAATTTCACTTGCTTTCGCCCCTCACGTTGGACGGCTATACGAGTATTCTCAATGCTCTTCCGAGTGCATTTTTGACAAGTTGACCCTCCCGATTTCAGTGATCATATTTGACTCTAATTTCTTCTTTCCTTGAGTTCTCTTCACTCCACCGTCCTTTACATTCCTCCAAATGAGATTGCTTGTTCTCTCCTCCTTCTCTCTTATATTCCAGTAATCTTTTTTCTTTTTCATTCAATGCCTTCATATCAGTTCTCTCTTCGTTCTACCACTTATCGCGTTCCTCTCCTGCCCTTCCCCCACTACGTGCATTTCTTTCCCCCCTTCCCTCCTCCTGTATCCTGCCACTTATCGACTTCGCGCCCCTCATCCGCTTTATTTGTCAGCCACACGAGTTAAAAGGAACAAAATATAGCGCCTCTAAATAATGAAACGACGTGTCTCAACGGGAAATATCTCCCGAGCCTGTCGTGTAGCAGCTCAATAGCGCTGCTTGCTTGAAAGAAATTATTACCGTTAAACTTCAGTGGAAACTCACGCAGCGTGAAGATCTTTATCTGTCAGCCCGGGAGGAAAAAGTGCTGATTTTTTTTCTTCAAAACATTGACCGAGCAGGTGTCCAACAGAGGACGCCCGTTTTACATCGCGATATTTCATTTCGAACGCGCGCGTCGCCCAGGAGGCTGGCTCTGTTACTCGCCTCGCGGATATAAATAGACTGCTAGGACGCGAGACGAAAATTACCGATGCAATTAGTTGGCGCGAACCATGCTTGGAGGGGTGGGCGAGAGGAATGGCGAGACGACGAACGAAAGGGACGACGGGAGGATGAACAAAAGGAAGGGCGGGTGGACGTGTGAGAGAGAGAAGGGGGAGGAGGACGGGTAGGAGGACAACGTGAGGACGGGCGAGATGACTAACGAGAGATTGAGCTAGATTATGGGTGACACGATGGGCGGGTGGAAGGACAGGTGCGCGAAGACGTGCGGGAGGACAGGCAAGAGAACGTGTGGATGGACGGGAGAGAGAATGACAGAAAGTCGTGCAAGATGGGCGAAACGATGGGTGAGAGGATGGGGACGAGGAAGGGCGCGAGAACGGGTGGGAGGACGGATGAGAGGACGGGCAAGAGGACGGACGAGGACACGGCGAGAGGAAGGGCAAGGGGATGGGCGAGAAGACGAGTGAGGTGATGGGCGATAAGAAGAGAGGGTGGACGGGCAATTGGACTGTCAGGGGAGCGGGCGAGAGGCCGCGAAGGGACATGCAAGAAGATGCACCAGAGGACGTGTAAGAAAACATGTGAATGGACAGGAGAGAGAACAGGCAAGAGGTAATGCGAGATGATGGTTTAAAGAACAGGAGTGAGGAAGAGCGATGGGATTGGCAATACGTCGGGCGACATAACGTGCGAACGGACGGGCAAGATGACGGGCGAGAGAACTTGCGAGATGTTGACCGGGACGACGGGCAAAGGGTCTCACGAGAGGACATATTAGTGAACGGGCGAGGTGGGCAAATGTGTGTGAGTGGAAGGTTTGAAAAAACAGGCGAGAGGACGTACAAGAGTTTGTGCTACAGGATAGGCGCTAGGAAGGACGAGGGGAGTTGTAGAAGAGACAGGCGTGAGGACGTGCGTGAAGAGAAGCAAGAGGACATGCGAGAGAACGTACAAGGGACGGGTGCGAGAATAACCTAGGGAAAAAATGAACTAGAGAACGAGGGAAAGAGGGGCGAAAGGACAGACTAGATGACGGGTTGGAGGACGTGATGCCGAGGACGAGGTTAAGAGTATCTGTTGTACTCTGTACTGCTAACGGTAAGTAGTCTTCCAGTGATTTAAATTTGAGTCTCTAAGGCGTATTCATATTCCCTAATTTGAAAAATTTGTTTTTCAGATTATCGTATAATCGAGAACAGCAACAAGGCGTGTCTGTCAGTGGAAACGCTCGCCAGTGGAGGGTTGATGCACAGTTCTTGAAAATACATTGGTGGCCATTGTCTCGAAGAGACATTGGAAACATTTTTGCTCTTCACAAGGTAGTTCCAATAAATTCAAAATTAGACGACTTTTAAGAAAGAGATATAAGAAAATCGCTTTCTAAAATTGTCTACCGTTACGCTATTCTTCACCTATTTGAATCTAATTGACTTTCTGGATATTTATGTATTTGTTGTCCATCACATGAAGCAAAGCGATAGAAAATATTACGCAGTTATCAAAGTCCTTAAAAGTAGAAGAATTAGTGGTAGTGTGACCTTCATTTTACTGATTAATGTTTTGTGTGATCTTCCTATGCTTCATTTTACTTCCGTCGCTCTTTATGCAGTTGATACTGCACTGTTTTCATCTCATAGTAGTATTAAGACAGCCTGTAATACCAAATTCTATATACAAATATCTTAAATACCAACCAATGGAGAATCTCTATTAACTCCCACAAAACTCAAGCAAAACAATATTCACTTTTTCTTGACCATCACAACTTCTCCCTCTAATTATCAAGAATATCAACATTCCTTGGTTCCAACAAAATATACCAGTAAAATATTCAGGACATTTTAGACCGAAATTTAAACTGGAAAACTCGCATTCTATTTTATAAAAATGTTGGTTTGTTTGTTCGTATTTTTTTCGCTGCCGTAGCATTCATCCGATTGCGATAAAACTTTATCAACTTATTGCATGCACTTGCGCGAGAAACATAGCCATAGTACAATGCAAATAAGCGTATGTCCGTCTCACATAGACGTGCATTGATAATGGTTGTCTGCGTTTATGCTGAGTCAATCGCATACCGTGAACAGAACCTCTACGCAACCCGCCGCACCCTTAAAACTTGCATTAAGCGCGTCTTCGCTGCGTATTTTGCCCTGCAATTGTGATATATCGGCCGGAATTATTACTAGAACTTTATCTCGGACAAGTAAATCATATTTCTCCAAGACAGTGTCATAGCTATTGCAGACACTGATCTTGGAGAATTTTGTTAAAACGTTCTCCCTCAAGGGAGACCGTTTTAACAAAAGGATAGTTGACAACTTTGTCCAAACCAGAACATAGAACGTATCCATACTCGCGAGAAAGTCTTTCATCTATTAGAATTTTAGCTAAAGGCAGCCAAGAGCGCAGCCAAAAGTGTGATTAACGATCATATGACTAGCAGCGTGTGAAGTGTAATGCTTCATGCGAAGCTTTGCCGGCTTTGCCGGCCGGTATATTAATAAATAAAACTTATCTTAAAATTTCAAAATTATTTCCTCTAATAAAAATAAATATAAACTACAAATAGAATGCGGTCTTTCAATTTACAAATATATAATCCGTCCTTGTCTTACTTATGCTTGCCCAATTTGGTGTAATGCTTCTTCTACAAATTTGAATAAAAATTGCGGGATCGGTGATATGACGGTCAGCATATCGGGCTGTTGAATCCAAGATTACGGGTTCAAACCCGATCTAAGCGGGTACCGGGAGAGATGGCTCAGCGCATCAACCTGATGTCACTGCAGTCCCTCTGACCGGGAGGTCCTAGGTTCCACTCCCGACGGCGGCAGGATTTTCGACACTAGCTTGTCAGCTAGGTCGAATTCAGCCGCTGTCTGGAGGAGAATTCTAGCGGCCGGCTGCTCTGATCGGTAAGTTTCCGTGGTTTCTCCGATCAACATCAGGCGAATGCCAGAGCAGTACCCAGCGGTAACCAACAAACGGGCCACGGACCGCGCGAGATCTTTCCTTCCTCATCCTTGTCCTATCCTCTCCCTCTTACACACATTAACATGCACTACACTACCACATATACCGGGAGACCGGTCGGGAGCTTACAACTTGTCCTGGCTGGGGCGGTGCTCCACTGGTGGGAGATACTTGGTTGTGGGAGAAACAACGCTAGTCGACGGTAGGTCGGCGCCAGATCGCGTGGAAACACGCACTACACTTACGGGACTAATGACCTGAGCAGTTGACGCGCCCGGAAACACGAATCAATCAACCAAATCGATCTAAGCCGTGGATTTTTAAGGATGAAAAATCCTTCATACGCCTTCCTTCGGAGGGGACATAAAGCTGGCCTTTCCATGTCGTAGATTTACTGATTGTTAACAAATCTTCAAGCCTAAAAAGAAGCCTTTGAGCTAAATTGAAATCACCTGTTTCGTCGCCCCAAATGATACCTTCTTTCTCCGCCAGATGGTGGAAGGTGGGAAGCGAAATTTGTGTCGGAAGAGCGGGCCTGGTGGTCTAATAAAATAAAGCATTAACTAACTAAAAATATTTAAGTTATACAAAATAAAATCTTAAGAAAAACATTAAAAGTTGAATGGTTTAAACATAACTCACTAATTCACGGAAAAATTAATTAAATGTAACTCACCAATTCAAATAGAATCAATAAAATCTTTCATTAAAATCCAATCTCAAAATTTCTTCAATAAATTTCCTAATGCTTCTGCTTCGAAAAATTTCAATTTAGATTTAAATATATGCAACTATTTTCTGGTTTTTGCTTTTCCAAGGATATTTTTCATCCTCCTTAGAATTTAATTCGTACCTAAACAACATATAATTTAAATCAAGAGTTACCTTCTAGTAAACTCATGTTGCATCAATTTTACTACATTTAAAATTGTTGTTCAACATGAAAAATTAATGTACGAACTGAACAGGAAGAAAATAAATTTTAAAAAGGAAAGAATAGCGCCAAGTTGTTTCATTTTTTGTTCGAATAGAGAAAATACGCTTATCCCAGCAAATTCCGATTATTAAAAATATTTTGAAAATTGCAAATCTTTACGGATTAAACTGGAATTTATCGGGAAATAACAAGGACACGGAAGAGGAGGGTATCTATCGGGAACACGGAAGAGGAGGGTAGCTATTATTGGCACTAGAAGGGCAAGCTACAGTGTGGTGGGTGTCGAAGAGGTGAAGAAACGACGCGTTGGAGCAATAGAAAAAGTCATTGCTTCATTTGAATACTTTCCCCGCTTTCCGCCGTCGCTTCCCTAACTATCCTTGTGCTGTGAATAAAATTGTGAATAAAATATTCATCGAAGTCTCCAGGATTGCGCACGAAAACTCACGATTCTTGGAATGAAATTAGCAGACCAACACTCCATGCTTTTGTCTGAGAGATTGCGTTTGCAAACTGGCAGCACTTCACGATATTGTAGTACAGTCTTTAGAGAGTGTTAAATGTCGCTTCTGGAAATTGAAAGTTATAGGTAATGAAACTTCGTTCTTCTTTACTAGTCCTGATCCAAATCAGCCTCGCCTTTCAGAGCATATAAATGGATGTTGGTGTGTACCAAAGCAGTGAAGTCCGACACCTTGTGACCAATCTCCATGAAAGTTGGTACATCTAAGTGTTTTTTCATGGAGAAGGTTTTATGCTGTTCATTTTGTTGTAACTTCAATTGATGTCGCTGCTTCATAAGATGACGATTCATTTCAATTCCCATTCCAACTGTGCTCCATCTGGGCTTCGTTGTTGCTGGACGTTGCCGTGTAACGCGGGGTGAGGCCGAGGAAGATAGGACGGGCAGCTCTTGCGAGAAAGAGACAGGAGCCAGGAAGACAGAGAGAGACAGTCACAGAGATAGGACAGAAAGAGACGGTCACAGAGATAGGACAGAGAGAGACAGGAAAAAAGACAGTGAGAAATACAGAGAGAGAAACAGAGACAGAGAGGGAGATAGGGAGGCAGAGACAGGGAGACGGAAGGAGAGAGAGAGAGACAGAGAATGAGAGAGACAGTGGTAGAGAGAGACAGAGAATTAGAGAGGAAGAGGGAGAGAAAGAGAGCAGGACAACGTGTGTCGGGTTCAGCTAGCCTATACCAATATATAAAGACAGACCTGCCCTGACTTACAGCGCGATAATCTGAATCCACTGAACCAATACCGATGAAACTTTGTACTAGCTTCTTTTAAAGGTTTGGAGTACTATAGGATATGATTTACAATCATAAACCTTAACATATTCACAAAATAATTACTTTTCTGAACATGTTTCGGCTAGCATTACATCATAGATTCAAGAGTGCATCAATGCCCATAGTTAAACTACGCGCCACCTGAGGATGACAACTGAGGCCTACGATGGCGTTCATGAATGTACAGAATTGCGTTTATCTGTAGGATGGGTGAAAACTGTTGATTTTATCGTCAATTGTTTAATGCGAAATGTTTATATTTAAGAATGATTCGGTTTTTCTCCACTCTATAAAAGTAACTTGGATATTGATTTTAATTGCGTCTATGCGTAAATGTATTAAGTGAACAAGAGAGAAGTATACTCAGTCGTATATGGAATGTTTGGAGAACGACATTTTGCTGATGGATGTTTCATATTTTAAAAAGTTATGAATGCACGCATGTATTGTGTTTGAAATAGTTATTGGATTATGATTGGATGATTGGATTATGTGTGATTATTACGTGTTTGCGAGTTCAGCGAGTCAAATGAAAGTTCTTGTGAATGATTTACGTTTTAGGCTGAAACTGTTGACGGATGAATTTTTGTAGGGAAGTATTTTATTGGAGTGTCGAAAGAAAATCTTTGGCTGGTGAAGGAATGATGATTTAAATTGATGAGAGTGAGTTCAGTAAGTTCGGTTCGTTTTAATTGAAGTAAAAGAGTAGTGAGAAATGGAAGTAATTGAATGTGTGTCAAACACTGTTTTTCAAGGTTGTCGAAAGTGGAACAAAAGAGGCTTTATTGTAGGCAACCGAAAAACTTTGGTCAAGCCGGGATCTACTGTGTGATATCGTATTTTTGTAGATATTATAATTGTCTAAGTGGTTAATGGCACATTTACATGAGCCACCAGGACTCTAAAACGCATACTCAAGTTTAATTAAAAGCACTTTATTTGTATTTCAATTGCCTCGGCATGGGGTCAAGGATTAATTTCAAAGTTTTCTTTATAAACGCTGTTTATAACTAAATAAGAAAAAATATGAAAAATAATAAGTTTTACGATGTGGCAACTGATTGAAAGTATGGGAATAATGCCTAAAATTCCACAAAAATAATATGTGAAGGAATGTATTTAAATTTTTGATTAACTTGATTATTTTTAGTTATAAAGTGAGTGAAGTTTGGGGGTGAGAAACCGAATTTAAAAAATATAAATATTTTTATTGAGAAAGCGAGGAAGACAAAATATTTCCAGGTGGGATCAAGAGAGAGAGAGAGAGGTTGGGCAAGACGGAACGGGGATAAAATAGAATGGATACAAGTAGGCTCCGCGACAGGGCGGGAAAGGATGGAATGCCTCTTCCTCTCTAATAACTTATTGTGATAACTACCCCAGCAACGCGGGGTACTTCAGCTAGTAGTATGTACAATTGTTTCCAATCTTATTCCAAAGTGGGAGAACGTTGTACTACACGAAGAAAATCCGTGAGCCTACTAACAATTTTTGTACTTCAGAGCAACAGAGATCTTTTGAGCTTCAGAGCAGCTCTCACTCATTTGATACATACGTCGCAGCTCTGATCATCAAGAGGTCAATATGATTCAAATTTCGGATCTCAGATCTCTGAAAATGTATTTAATAAAATTGTGCTGAAGATTTATGTTGCTGCAAAACTATACAAAATGGCACGTTGCAATCGGAAACTTCCTACCGCCGTGCAATAATTATTCAACACACATCTTACAGTGAACATCTTTTCTCGTTTGTATTTCATTACAAAACATTGCCGAGTATCATTTAGCAATTGTTGTTAGGGATATATAACGTTTTTCTTCGTGTGAAAATTTTTCGTCTTGATTTGATACGACACATTCATTATTAACAATGGTCTTATTTGTAATAGGATTAATGTGTTATGAATGTGAGATTGAGTAAACGGAACGTTTCACTCCACGAAGCATCTTGTTTCCTTCCCTACCTCGTTTGAAGTGCCCTCACCGGCATCTTATTTGTAATCTAACTTGGAATTACATCCCTGTTGGAGGCGCCCCAACGCCTCCCCAGTTGCATGAAGCGCTCTACCAGGCGCGGGAGCAAGCGCCTTCATTCCACCGCGGGAACATTTGTCGACGGCGGCACCGGATTGAGAGAGACACCACGCGACTGTGACTCCCCCCCTCTCGCTGCCATCTCCACCATCACCGCTGCCATCCCCACCATCACCGCTGCCATCCCCACCATCACCGCTGCCATCCCCACCATCACCGCTGTCATCCCCACCATCACCGCTGCCATCCCCACCATCACCGCTGCCATCCCCACCATCACCGCTGCCATCCCCACCATCACCGCTGTCATCCCCACCATCACCGCTGCCATCCCCACCATCGCCGCTGCCATCCCCACCATCACCGCTGCCATCCCCACCATCACCGCTGCCATCCCCACCATCACCGCTGCCATCCCCACCATCACCGCTGCCATCCCCACCATCACCGCTGCCATCCCCACCATCGCCGCTGCCATCCCCACCATCACCGCTGCCATCCCCACCATCACCGCTGCCATCCCCACCATCACCGCTGCCATCCCCACCATCACCGCTGCCATCCCCACCATCACCGCTGCCATCCCCACCATCACCGCTGCCATCCCCACCATCACCGCTGCCATCCCCACCATCACCGCTGCCATCCCCACCATCACCGCTGTCATCCCCACCATCACCGCTGCCATCCCCACCATCACCGCTGCCATCCCCACCATCACCGCTGCCATCCCCACCATCACCGCTGCCATCCCCACCATCACTGCTGTCATCCCCACCATCACCGCTGCCATCCCCACCATCGCCGCTGCCATCCCCACCATCACCGCTGCCATCCCCACCATCACCGCTGCCATCCCCACCATCACCGCTGCCATCCCCACCATCACCGCTGCCATCCCAACCATCACCGCTGTCATCCCCACCATCACCGCTGCCATCCCCACCATCGCCGCTGCCATCCCCACCATCACCGCTGCCATCCCCACCATCACCGCTGCCATCCCCACCATCACCGCTGCCATCCCCACCATCACCGCTGCCATCCCCACCATCACCGCTGCCATCCCCACCATCACCGCTGCCGTCGCCGCCGCCCCCAGAACGTTTCCTTTCGCACGCCGCCGTGCCTTCGCCGCCCCGTTCCGCATTAATGTAATTGACTGCTCCGGGTTTGTTATTGGATCCATAAATTTCGAAGGGTGGGCGTGGGTGTCGGCGAAGACTTATTACGGCGGCGGGGCGCGGAGATGCGGGGCGCGCCGGCGAGGCAGGGGGAGAGAGGGTGCGCAGCGGGGGAAAAGACGGGGAGAGTGAGGGTAGGGAGGATGAAGCATGAGGTTGTGGCGTAAACCATTGCGTGGGGGGAGACTCCGCGACAAGGACACGCGGTCGACCGAGCGCGTGGATAAGCAACGCCACGAAAGGGGTGTGGGGGCGGGAAGGTGGAACACCTGCCGCGGATGATCAGGGGAGACAAGCTTTTGGCAGAGTGGGTGAAGAGAGGGTGTGGAACGCGGAAGAGATGATGTGCAGGCAAGGAGGAGGCAAGGCGAGGGGCCAGGTGAGGTGTCAAGTAGGGCGAGAAGGGATGGTGAGGAAGCGGAATGTGGAGACATTAAGAGATTCATGAGGACGCATGGATAAGAGGCAGGCGGAGGAGGCAGAGACAGGAGACTTGTTGGAGTACATGAGTAGGCAAGGTGGATGCAAAATATCGACGAAGTTTACAACGATAATAATATAAATACGAAACAGGGTCGTCATATAATACATATCACTAACTGGCGTTCTGTGTTCCAATCAGGTGTAAGTGCACAAAGTAAGTCACAAGTATACCAGGGGAGTAATCAGATGCAAGTATTAATCAGGACGTTACTACACTCTCGGAACAAAACCGAACGCAGCACACTGACCAAAAATGTGCCCCGCAAAGACGTCTCGCCGCTTATACGGGCCTCCGGCAGAGAGCGCCCCACACCCTCACTCCAGCGCCCTCCCTGTCGTCCATCTGCGCATCTTCCCCCACCTGCGCCACTCCGCTTCCCCGGCGAGCCATGCCAGTGGGACGAGAGCAGGGAGGCAGGCACCGTGGGTAGGAAGGTCAGAAGAAAGTGGGACGGGAAGGCACGGGGGTGAGCAGGCGGTGACGGGCGGCGGGCGGCCGGGGGCGTGGGGGCGAAAATGTGGCCGCGGGAGGGGAAGGCGGCGGAGGGTCCGAAGGGCGCGTAACAAGACTTGCGTGGGCGTTGGCTTTGCGGGCGCGTACGCACTTCGTCAGCGCCTAGTGACGGTAGCTTTCACGCAGGCGGAGGGGCTCGGTGGGAGAGCACTGACACGGGGTGAGGAGTGTGGTGGTTGGGGGAACGGGTTGGGGGAAGGTTCGGGGTGGGAGAAATCAGGGGAGGAGCGGTCCTCGGCGGAGGTGCGGGGGATTTGGTTAGGTGGCGGGGCCTGGTGGAAGGCAGCGTAGGTGGCTGAGGGCATGAATTGATGTCATTGCAGTGCCTCAGACCGGGAGGAGCTAGGGTTCCACTCACGACGGTGGCAGGATTTTCGACTCTAGCTACATAGTTGGACGAATTCAATCGATGCTTGGAGGTGAATTCTAGCACCGGCTGCTCTGATTGGTAGTTTCCCGAGGTTTCTGTGATCAACAACCAGCGAATGCCGTAGCAGTACCCTAACAACGGGCAATGGACCACGCGCATCTTTCCTCCTCCTTCCTTGTCCTATCCTCACCCCTGATTTACAGTAATCGAGAA
Source organism: Acheta domesticus (assembly GCA_031308135.1). Taxonomy (NCBI): domain Eukaryota; kingdom Metazoa; phylum Arthropoda; class Insecta; order Orthoptera; family Gryllidae; genus Acheta; species Acheta domesticus. Next base: position 24,569,740 of record JAHLJT010009436.1, on the reverse strand, counting down.
CAGCATTATTCACATGCATGTTTCTTTAATTAAAATGTGTATTGTAAGTTTAATTAAAAGCGCAGTGAAACAAAACAACGCGGGCTCCTTGAATTTCGATATTTATGTCTTGGCCGTTTTCATTCCCTTGATGACTTAATTCATACGCATGTGTATTCATGTCTGATTTTCGATACGATTTGTAACTCTCACAATAACTTTAAGTGACGATACTAGAGCAACATAAGTCACTATTGAAAACTATCCCTAATCTCCAACTTCACATCTTGAACTGACACTTCGAGCATTAACAGCAAGCGCTCCATCCCATCTGGCTGGCTGGAGAATATACTTTAAAGAGCGATGCCGTCTTCCTCATAGAAGAATCTCACAAAAAAAACCGTTTACCGAGCTGAACAAAAACCGAATAGTTCTACAGTGTAAGATCGAGATTGCCTAATGAAGAAAGCCTGTGAGTAGAGTCACGTTCCAACGACCTTCAAAAATCCGCGACGCGAAGAAGAGGAGAAAAGTTGCGTTCGCCGCCGCCACCTCAGTTGCGGAGGTGGTTATCTCAGACGCCACCGCTGCGGTTGCCGCATCCGCCCAGGGGTAATGGGCGTGCGGCGGGGGTGGGGGGAGGGGGCGCGTTCACGCTCCGGCGCCCCGCCGCTTGTTGCGCCCGCAGCGTTAACTGGCCTCCCTTAATTCGCGGTAATTAAAAAGCCGCTTGCGCGGAGAGCGGCGACGGCGGCCGCGGCGCCGCCCCCCGGCAGCCGCCCGCGCAGTGCGCCCGACACTTCCCGCCCGCCCCGAAACTCCTTAGGCGTTGAAAGGCTTACTTCCAAAGTGATGTCGGCTTAGGAGGTTTAGAACATCAATTCATGTCACTGCTGTGCCTCTGACCGGGAGGTCCTAGAGTTCCACTCCCGAAGATGGGAGAATTTTCGACACTAGCGAAGTTGAATTCAACAGCTGTCTGGAGGCGAACTGGTGCGGCCGTCTCTTCTGATCCGTGGTGGTCCGTGATTTCTCCGATCAACACCAGGCGAATGCCGGAGCAGTACCCTAACGAACCGGCCATGAACTGCGTGAGATTTTTCCTTCCTCTTCCTTGTCATATCCTCACCCTTACACGTTTACACTTACATGCACCTGTGCTACACGTACATGTTCCCAACAGTCGGGAGACCAGTTGCTAACTTACAGCTTGTACCGGCTGGGGCAATACCCTGTTCGTGAGAGGTAACTCGGGGGAAAAACCCGCAAACCGACGAGTAAGTTGGCATCAGATCTCGTCATTCAGCGAAGGAAGATCACCATTACCTCCAGCGATAAAAATATGCACTACAGTTTCGAGATTAATGAACTTAGCAGTTGGCATGCCCGAATTACTCATCAGCCCATCAGTCAATCCAATGTGATGTATCTCAACTGCCATTTCTTTCTAGTTTTACGTATCAATATTTAAAGCAGTAGACCCGACTTTGCGTTTAGAAAGGAATTTGAACTTTCTATCTTTCATGTAAAGCGATAATCTCGAAATTTGGGAGATTTTCGCTTTAAATGAAAGGTACTGAGCCCGTGATGTTTTATCACTAGCTATTATTAAACGGTTGTATAGTAAAGACTCTAAATTTTAATAATGTAATAAAATTAAGAGAATGAATTCTTATCTTCGGTCATTTTTTCATTATGTCATTTTTAAGACCAACTACAATACAGTTTACAATATCCTTGCATCATAAGGCAACAGACGACGAATACTGAGATTTTTTAAGTTCGCAGATTGACTGTAAATACAAAGATTGGTTAGTGTATATAAACGCAGTGTCCAGCAGTCGTCACACACATTTGTCCCTTTACTACATCTTTTCAGTAATCGTATGAATAATTACATCCATAATTTTCTGTGAAGCATTATGTTGATAATGGAAGGTGTCTAGCAAGATATCTTTGTAAACCTCACTCATTTCATTATTTTGGAGAATAAGTAGCGAACGCCATGAAAACTTTTCTGGATGTTTTTGATTCTCTTTACGTATTCGTGAGTAGTGCTTTTCTGCTGTAACATTTCTACAGTTCTTTCTTTTGTGCAATGTAATCTCAGGACTTCAGCTAAAATCTTCTTCAGTGGCTTCTCCTTCGTTGGGACAAATATATTCAAAAATTGCTTTTCCCTTGTGTTAAAGTGTATCTGAAATTCATTGAATTCTACCTTAAACTGAAAGGCTGAATGTGAATGCCATTCCTTCTTAAAATATTGTTTCACGGAGATGTCATTTTCATAAATAATAAAGGTTCCAATTGTGTGATGAGTGCGGTGAGAGAGGGGGACAAGTTTTTTGTGCTAACGCGTGCGCCAACTATTTATTGGTTCCGCGAGTGTAGTGTGTGTTTAAGCTCACAGGTGGTGGCATTCCTCCCCCGACGAGAGATCTGCCACTGAACTGCACATCGCCTTTTGGAATTTCCCCTCATGTATCACCCTCATCGAGGTCATGCAGCAGTCGGAACAAATTCTAATCTCGCGACTGATCTCCTGACATGTCTGGTAGTGTAGTACATACAAATATTATACAGCATATGCATTTATGTGTGTGTGTAATGTGTGTATATATGTGTGTGTGTAATGTGTGTATATGTGTATACGTGTGTGTGTAAGTAAGGGTGAATTGATGATAAGGATGAGGAGAGGACGATTTCGCATGGTCCGATTCTTAGAATACTGCTCCGGTAACCGTCTAGTGTCGATGAGAGAAAACCCGGAAACAGGTAATCAGAGCAACCGATATCTAGATTCTTCTCAAACAGTGGTGGGATACGCCTAGCTGAATAGGTAGTGTCAAAAATCCGGGTCTGGTCCCCCTGTCAGAGATGCTGCAGTGGTTCCAGGTCGGTGAACACAAAAAGGCTAATAAAATCGTCCCTGAGAGCATGACTTCAAAAGACCATATTATGTACTGAAAATATCATATTATGTATGAAAAATTTTGGGTCTTGGCAATTTGCAGCACGTTAAAATATTAGAGAAAGGATAATTATGAATGAAAATTAATTTGATGAATTATTATGTAGAACTCTATGTGAAAGACGTTTAAATTAGATCATGAATTTAAATAAAAACATTTCATTAGCATAATGTTTTATTAACTGATTTCAGAGGAATGTCGTTTGCTTGGCAGGCGCGGCACGGTGCGGCCCACTGCGCGCCCGGGGCTCTTCAAGGGGAAGCCCCTCTCGCCGCCAGCGCTGAATTATTGAGCGCGCCCTCTAAAAAGCGGCGTCCGGGAGCTAATGCGCGCGAGATTAAAGAAGGCGCCCCGCGGCCACGGCCCCGCGGGGAGGCAGGCGCCCGCAGCGGCGACGCGGGGCGCAGCGGGCGGCGGCGGGCGCGTGGGTGGCGGGCACGAGGCGGGTGGGTGGTGAGCGCGGGGCGGGTGCGGGGCGGGCGAGGGACGGGAGGGGGAGGGCTCTGGGAGGGTGGGGGCGGGCGCGGGACAGGTGGGCACGGGTGGGGGTGGGCGCGGGGCGGTTGGGGGTGGGCACGGGGCGCGACCGCGCGGGGGGGGGCAGCGTTGGGCGTGGCGGGCGCGAGGCGGGCGGGGCAGAGCGTGGCCGACGCAGGGCGGGCTCCAGACGGGCGCGGGGCGGGCATGGGTCGGGCATGGGGCGAGCATGGGGCACGGCGGGACAGGGCGGGAACGGGAGCGGGCGGGCATGGGTCGGGCATAGGACGAGCACGGGGCATGGCGGAAAAGGGTGGGGGGAGCGGAAGCGGGGGGGGGCACGGGTCGAGCATGGGACGAGCACGGGGCACGGCGGGACAAGGCGGGAGGGAGCGGGAGCGGGGGGCACGGGTTGGGCATGGGACGAGCACGGGACGGGACAAGGCGGGAGGGAGCGGGAGCGGGCATGGGGCGGAATGGGGCAGAGTGTGGTGGAGCGGGATGGGAGCGTGGCGTGGCGGGGTATGGCAGGGCGTTGGGCGAGAGCGAGCGGCGGACGGAACGGGCGTAGTGGGCAGGGCGGGAGCGAAGGAGTGAGTGGGTGGGGAGGCCTGCAGCAAGTGGCGTTTGGACAGGCGGGTAGGCGGTGTGCGGGTAGGCAGGCAGATGGTTGGACGGGCGGGTAGATAGGGCGAACGGAGCGGACGAGGTTGGCTAGGGAAGGGATAAAGCCAACGGCGGAGCGGGCGGAGTGGACTGAGCGGTTAGCGAGGTAAATGTATACCTAGACAAAGTTGTCTAATCTGTGAGGTAAATAAATACCTGGCCAAAGATGCCAAATCTGTGAGGTAAATAAATACCTAGGCAAAGCTGTCTAATGAGAGAGGTAAATAAATGCTTGGAAAAAGCAGCCTAATCAGTGATGTAAGTAAGTACCTGGTAAAAGCCGTGTAATCAGTGAGATGCATAAATACCTGAATAAGCTGTCTAATCAGTGAGGTAAATAAAAACCTGGGAAAAGCTGTGTAACCAGTGAGGTAAATATATACCTGAAGAAAGTTGTTTCAATAGTGATGTTGAAATTGATGCATCCCACCGAAAGGAGTATTTCCATTAGCAATATGCATTTTTATTTCAAGATAATTTTCCAATTGTTTTTACTATTTCAAAAATGTGCATGTAGGCATTCGAAGTTCAATTGTCTTCCCCTACAATAATTCCGCCATAAATCCACTCCTGTTCATTTCTGGAACAAATAGCGAAATAATGCAATCTCGCCGAAATGTATTTATAATTTCATCACTAGCAAAGTTTTCGTTAAACTAGACCACCTACGAGAATGGAGTAGTTCTCGTTCGGCGCGTTATTAACTTAAGAAGAGAGAAAAAGCGAAGAGAAACATACATTTACTATTGAATATCTATTATTAGTTTTTGTGACTGCAAACTTCGGAAAACAATCCGTCTCAATATTTCACTGTAATTTGTTTTTGTTTTTCAGCGAATCACTAGGTACACAAAAACACGGTTAATTTAATATTGTAGGTGAATTATATGTAGCAAAATGAGAAAATGCCTAATGAATACAAAGTAGATTGTGGAAGTATTGCTCGTTTTTTTCGGGAGCAGAGGAACCCAGAACATGTATTTCCGTTGTAAACTTGATCGATTTTCGCAGCTTTGCTTATATTTCACTTTCACTATGTACTATATTACTTTTGGTCAAGACCAGGCAAGAACAAATGGTCTCGTATCCACACACACTGTAATTACACTTATTTCCGTTTTTCTGTGAGGGTATCTCAGCCGCATATTTCTTGCTTCATATGACATTTTTTGTTTACAGCTATTAAGTATGTGTTGTCTCTCAGAGCTGTAAATACGTTATTTTCTGCTCCCCAGCATGTAACAAGTAGGCAGCGTCACAGCGTAGACCCTTTACGTGTATTCGAGTGAATGATACCCAGAAATGCAGCGGCCTCGGCCCGAACAGCCGCGCCAAGCCTCAGCCAATCAACCATAGCTGCCGGACTGAATGTTCTGAAATCTTTCGAATCCGTCAGTTCGATTGGGTAAACCGTCCCCACCTTCTTCAATTCCCTTATGCTTTTTCAGGTCTGCAAAATTAACTTACAATCAGATACGAAATCTTCTCCATATGCAGACCACTGTAACGTCGTACTCAGCCAACACTTTTCTTGTTGCATTTGCCGTTACAATTACTGTAGCTACTTATTTTTTACTTTCCCGTATACGTACGTATACACGGAGTGATATACATAGTATAGGGAAAGTTATGTAATGCTGCGCGAAAAAATGGCCAATTTTCGGCGGAAAAAAATTAATTGTCGGGCCGTGAAAACGAATAAGTGGATAAAACCAGTTGCTAAATTAAGAAAAAAAAATCCTCTATCTCGTGGTGTGGTCAAAATCCATGATTTGTTGCTTCTTTATACTTAAAAATCGATTGACGGCATTCCGTCCGTCTGTCCGTCTGTGGTCAACGCTAGCGCCTAAACCGTTCGGTCGATTTTCTTCAAAATTGATATTCCCCAGTCGATCTGATTCTAGTCGAAGCTTTGTGATTTGAAAAAGATTCTTTAAAATTTGGGGGGACTTTATATGAAGCCCCCCGGGGATTTTCAACATTTTCTCAAAAACGGCTCCAAATTTTTTCTTTAAATTTCTTGTATGAATAGAGGAAAATACACTTTTTAACATGGCATAGGTCCGACTTTCACGTACAGCTCTCTCTCGAAAATTGTGAAAGTTTGAATTTTTTTCGGCGTCTTTCTCCAACTACAAAATTGAAGATAGAGATTTTTTCTTCAAATAAAATTTGTTCTGCATATTGAGTTCTTTCATAAAGGTCATGTAAATGTTTCTCAAAATTTTAGTAGTTTTCGTGCAATATTGGGTGCAATATGTGCAATTTTAAAAAATTACAAAAACAAGATTTTCTCAAAAATGACTCCAAATGTTTTCTTTAAACCTTTGGTAGGGATAGTGGTAAATGTACTCTATGAGATGACATAAAAGCCATATTGCTCTATAGGTTGGATTTTTCAAAAATTACAAAAATTTAAATCTTTTCACATGTTTCTCATGTCGATAATATTCACATTATTGGCGATTTTTTCCCATTATATTTACGAGTATATATGCTTTAAATAATGTCAAGTAAAGTTTCTCGAAAACACTACCGTTTTCTGTGAAAAGTAGCTCAAAATTTCGCATTTTCAGAAACGCTCAGACGCCATTTTCTCATATATGGCTGCAAATATTTTCTTCAAACTTTTGTAACGGATACATTACACTCTTTAGTATAGCGTAAAGTTTATTTTGAGTTTTTTTGTTTTTTCAAAAATTACATAATTGTAATTTTTTTGAAAGATTTCTCACATCTTTAATATGCATATTACCAGCAATTGGTAAACATTATTATATTTGTGAGTGTAAGTGCTTCAAATAACGTAAAATAAAGTATTTTGAAAACTCAAATATTTTCTGTAAAAATTAGCTTCAAATTTTGCATTTTTAGTAGCGCTAAAACGCCATTTTCTCTTAAACGGCACATCATTTTTAAAAGAAAATTGCCATTTATGACTAGGTTTTGTGTTCTTTAATATTCTAAAATTAATATTTCCGTTCCACCAATAGGAAACCGAAAAATTAAGAAAATGACAAAAAAATGTACTTTTGGCGATGATAGATGGTAGCTGGCAAGAAAGAGTATGTGGCAATTCCGAAGAGCTAGCGAAGACCCAAGGAAAGAGAAAACTAATACGGAAAAGTCTATGCCATTCTGTAGCACCACTAGTTTCCTTTCAGTTAATCAGGTTCATTTAAAAAAATATAAAGATGTATTTATTTATGAGGGCAGATGATTCAACGGCATACCCTGCACATCTGAATGGTGGCAACTTACCGTTCAATTACATTTACAAAACAATTCCAAGTTTCCAAAATAAAACAAGAATATTTATTAACAACCCAAAACAATACTATTTATTTACAACCCAAAACAATAATAATATGAACATAAATAAATGGAAAAGTAAAAACTTCTTAGAATTTAACAATTCTCTATCTCAGTTCATTCGTACTTCCGCATACCAAAACCTTGTTCACATTCATATATTATCTCACTTCCATAGTCTGAAGCTACCAACTCTCCAACGTGTACAGTCCGTATTTTCAATTTCAATATTCAATCGTTCATATTTGAATAGACATTCTCCACTGTACACTCCGCACGTCCAACTTTCGTCTGCTTGTTTATTTCTTCACTCATATGGCAGTTTGCTGTTGCCTTGGTGTTCAACACATCAGTCCAAGGCGGTCGTGTCCACACAAGAATATCCTCCGAATACACCAATTCTATGCCGTGTTGACTCGTTATAACTACAATTGCCTCTTTCCAATTTAGAGTAATAATATTATTATTTAAAGTGATATTCATTAATTGCGCAAGGTCATGGCTTCCTCTCCTAGTTTTAGAATTTTCTTTTGTTATCCCTCGGTACCTACGGATTTATTTTTCATAATTTTCCCCATCCTTTTTCGAATAATTTTTCCATCGACTCGAAAGGTTTCTATTTAAGTTCCTTCGGTTTGAAAACAGAAGCGAAATGTCTATTAAAACAAGCCGCCTGTTCACTGTCTTCTGTGCCTACTTCGTAGATCGCTGGAATACGTTCTTTGTTTTCTTTCTTACCTCTCAAATACTTGAATAAATTTTGCAAACAATATATTTTCAATAGATCGTTTAGAATTGATTTCAAGTAATTTTCTTGGGTTTACAACTTAAATGCTAGTAATTCTTTAGATAATCGTAGAGAATTATTGTTTTGCTCCGTATTTATGTTACGTTTGCTAATCGCTTTCCTAACATGCTTTTTGAGTCGCCTCACTTCTTTGTTGCAGAACACAGGATCTGAGTTGCTTTCCATAGTTTCTTACCATTTCTTACCATAGTTTCTTACTAAGCACAAATTTTGCTATGCATTCTCAAATGATGTCCTTAAAATTCGTCCATATCTGTTCTATAGTACATCCGCTAGAAGTCCAAGTTGAAAAATTTCTTCGTGATACAGCCATATTCCATGTTTTATGGGTCTTGATACCGAAAATTCGATCGACGGCAAAACGTTTGTCCGACTGTTTGTATGTCCATATGTAAACAACGCTAGCGGCTAAAGCGTTCAGTCAATTTTCTCCAAAATTGATATTCTCCAATTGATCTGGTTGATGACGCAGACCCTTGAATTTGAAACTGACATTTTAATTTTGGGGATTCTTTACATGAAGCCCCTGGGACATTTCCCAAATTTTCAAACAAATGGAGATAAATTATTTTATTAAATTTTCTTGTTGGATAGTGTGAAGATCGTTTAAGAAAATGGTGTATGTCTTATTTTCATAAAAAACTCTAATTTTTTGAAAATTCAAAAAATTCAAATTTTTTTGGCGTCTTCCTACAACTACAATTATGTAGGTAGAGATTTTCCCCTCTAATGAAATCTGTTACTTAATGATAAATTTTGAAATAAGGTTATGTGCAATTTATCGAAAATCTGAGTACTTGTCGTGGAATTTTGCGTGAAACTACGGCCTTCTCACCCGTACGTGCTGTTTTAGCACCACTAGTTTAGAAAGACTCCTTTGTGACAGCTAATTCCAGGAATTACTTCACACGTAAGACGTTAATCCACCAGTCTAATAGGAAAAACGTCCAGTATTGCATTCGCAGGTCGGTTTGGTCACTGCTTGTATTAAGCCATTGTCGCAAACCAACACGTTTATGAGGCTTTGGGCGGCGCCTTCAGCCTCTGCAATAATGACGTTTTTTTGCGCTTTCCCTGACCACGCGGGTTCTCTCTACAAGCCTTTGCAACGGTTCGTGTTCACCTTGCTGTGATCTATATGCGCCTATTATTTCCCATTGATTTTTTAAAAAATTTTCCCGCAGTCTCGAATGACTTCACCTATTATTTCAAATTTGCCATCCACCCATGCCTCCAGTGCTTCAGACTTGTCTTTTATAAACACTCCCACCAATACGATGGACTCTATCACGTCTGAATGTTAAAAAAAATTGTCTGAAGATTTCAGCACCTCTCACGAGCTTTCAGCTCCTTCCTTCGTATTTCCGCATTGGGCCATGATTCCGTTCCTATCACATCAGTATTATAAAATTCAACCATGTTCCAGAAATAAACAGTTTTATTATACAGGATGTCCGGGGAGGAAACGTCGAAACTTGGAAAATAAGCTCTTAAAACAATTCTAAGCATATTTTGTCTAATAAACTACGTGGATATTCCGAATGGTTGAGCCGCAATGAGCACTCGAAAGTTGGTTTGAAAAAATGATTTCTAGGCAAAAATTTGCATTATGGAAGCATAGAAACACTCGAGAAACATGTAAATTGTTTATTATTTACAAAAGAAATTAGTATATTTGCTCAGAGAGGAAAATTAAGCGAGAAATAAAAAAGCAGTCGAATTGTGTAAATTGGGTGCTTTTTTCATTTTTCGCTCTATTTATCTTTCTGAACAATTAGGTTCATTTCTTTTGTAAATAATAAACAATTTATATGTTTTTGGAGTGTTTCTATGCTTCTATAATGCAAATATTTGCTTAGAAATTAATTTTTCAAACCAACTTTTGGGTGCTTACTGCGGCTGAACCATTCGGAATATCCCCGTAGTTTATTAGATGAAATACACTTAGAATTGTCTTAAGAGCTTATTTTCCAAGTTTCGATGTTTCCTCCCCGGACACACTGTATACACTCCTACAATTAATCTGCAAAAGTACCAGAGTCTCACCTTCTGCATAATTCCGTATTGCAATGCCGCCGTCTCTCGCCACCGTCCCCGCGTCATTCTCCGGCGATTGGTCGCCGTTCGTCCCCGCCACGCCGTCACCGCGTAACTGTCCGTCGCCGACGCGTCGCTGTCCCTCGACGCCATTGTCGCGCTGCCGTCCGTCGCCGATATTCCCACGGAAACCATCATAAAAGATCCGACACCCCTTGCCGCCATCGCCTTGCGGTCTCACCAGCCTGCTCCGAGAAGTTTCGGGCCTCTTGTGTGCGAGAAGAGTCCTCTCAACTTTGTGGACCCTGAGTGATGTACAGGTGCGTCACGACCGAAATCGCTGTCCTGCCACCACGAATTTGGGTCCGCAAACAAGACATTCCTCGTCTCTGTCCCCCTCTCATACTCTGCCCCCTCTACAACTCATACAAGCGGTTGATTATTTCAGTCCGTGAGTGCATTGGCTTCCGCGGCCGGAGTCAGTACTTACATGGCTATCCGGGAGACGCTGCGTCCAAGGCACAGGTGCCAACGTTTCGGCCGCCATGCTGTGACCTTCATCTGGGCGTAGAATGCCCTACTATGCCCTGATGAAGGTCGCAGCATGGCGGCCGAAACGTTGGCACCTGTGCCTTGGACGCGGCGTCTCCTGGATGGCCATGTAAGTACTATATCTGTCCGTCTCCACGGCATGCCACGCCACCTGAGATTTTCATTTGCCATTTTCATTTGCTTTCAAATTTACCAACCTAAACTTTACCAACCTAAACCTGATTGGGGTGTATCGAGGAGGCATAGGGACATGAGACATAGTTGACGGCGGTCATAGCAATCGCGGGCGATAGAAAACCTGGCGGATAGCGGGAAGGCGTCATTGAAAGGAGAACACGAAACGCCGGAACCTCGTGGCCGATGCGGAAGCTCTGTTAAAGCTACGGGGCGCTGAAAAAGTCACAATCAAGTGAGCTACAAAAAAAGATTGGTTGTGGTGAGTTTCGATGGGTAGATTGTAATTTAAATGGAATGAAAAATCTCAGGCGGCGTGGTATGCCATGAAAACGAATTGATATAGTCAACCGCATGTATGAATGGGTGGCACACACGAGGAATGTCGTTTTTGTTCACCCAGCGTAAGTTCCCTTGCAGCCTACCTCCCTCGCACGTCTCACAGAGCTCTTCGCAGCTAATTTGTAAGTTTCGAATTGACGAGGGTGAATTTTCGGATCGTTGGGAGTGACGATCACCCAATCACCTCAAACCTCAGTGTCTTGTGATATTCACCGCCCACGCTCGATGATTAAATGTTAATACTCGGCCATCTGGAATTGTTCCTGCTTCGAGGAAAGACATGGCTCGCAATGGCGACGCGGCGCTCTCTTCACTTGGACCGGATGGGGGCTGAGGCCGCATGGCACCCTCCCCGAACTCTGCTGGCCTTGATAAAGAGAATGACATGCAGGTAGGCTTTGATGCGGCGCCGCGGTGGCTGCTAGCTTTCGAAATAAAGATTTTGTTCATTACCTCCCATTACGGGCAAAGGCCTCCTGACGAAGGGAAAACGAATCACCATTTCCTACTAAGAAATGGTTAGGTTGTCTAATTAATATTCACAGAACACAATTCTTAGTCACAAGTCACAGTTTATAGTTCTTAGAGTCTCTGGTTCGGCGTGGTCCAGGGATTTCCTCGTTTATTCTTCTTGCGTTGTCTTGTGTTCTTAAGTCTTCTTGTATTCTTTTCTGTTCTTGTGTCTCACGTTCTTGCCTTGTGTCTTGCGGATTTAGCGTTTACCAGATAGTTCGGTTTCCAGCTAATTGTGACCAACCTGCTGACTTTTTATTTCATCTAACCACCATGTCCTTAGTCTTCCTCTGTTCCTCCAACCTATTCTTGGACACCATACTGTTGATTCGTATGACCATGTATCTTGGCGTAATCTCATAATATGTGCGGTCCAACTTAATAAATGTCACCTGACTGCAATGTAACGCGCTGTGCCGCCACAACATTGAAAAATAAAATTGGGCTCCAACTTCATTAGCGATTGTTCTAGATGCAGTTTAAGATGTTTCTCGACAAAAGCTGTAAAAATAAATCGCAACTTCCTTTTACAAATTTTTATCTATGCAGGAAAAAATGCAGAGAAAAGCAAGGGTGTTAAACTGAAACTAAACTAAACTAAAAAACAAAGTTAAGGACTTCCGAGCATCTCCTTTAAAAAAATTTCTTCTTCAAAGACAGCCTTATTGAAAGTGTTGCTTTATGTCGGATGCTCTTTATTCTGAGCGGTGCCAACACTTATTTTTTCACCAGTTCAACTTGCATCCCCTCTTTTATGAGCTTCGCTAAGAGTAGTCAATCTTCCTTGCAACTCTCGCCAACGCGTAAAAGGTACTCAAGTCAACAAAATAAAGAACAGCCATGCCGTCGGTCTTCAGGACAGGCGACGGGTGTGTATCCGTTAAAAATTCCCCCGCATCGCCGCCTGCTGCTCCCCCGAAAAATACCACTTCGTTCCGGCCCATTTCCTTCGCATTTAGCGCGCTTTACAAACTTTCCCTTCCGAAATATTTTACCTCCTTTTTACGGTTAGGTTTGGCGGCCGCGGCGGGGGAGCGGTAGGCCACCTGCGCACCCACATTGCGGGCGGCCGCGCGCGCGCGTACGGAAGATGGCGGCCGCTTCTCTCCGGGCAGGGGGCGCTGCGAGCGGCTGATGCGCACCCGGGGGAAGGGGCCGGCTTTTGCGCGGTTCGCAGGGGCCGTGCGGAGGCTGTAATTCTGCGGAGTACGCCGGGAAAGTTCACTGCTTCGTGAAAGGGCAATGACTTACCGGTTAGTGACTAGTTGTGCACGTAATTTTAAAAACAAAACCCATGGGGGAATTGGAATGGGGAAACAGGGCGAAAGGAGAATTGTAGAATTGGCGTATACCTAAAATAAAGTGACATTAAACACTGTGAAATACGAAGAACAATTTATAGAAATGTTCTTTAAAAATAATATAATCATTAGTGGCGGCTGGTGCCCCAACAGACTGGAGGTTTTATCTCCATCGAATGACGGAAATGTAATTTCCAAAATATCAAAATACGATGTTAGCATTTCAAATTAATTAAAACTAAGTTAAATAAAAGTCTATATTGAAACAGTACTTACATAATTTCACTATTTACATAAAACACTATTGCTTCGACATGTTTCACACAAAAAAATTATTTTATTTTCAAAGTTTCACTGCCCTGGATTATTTTGTAATAAAGATCCTTACAAACGTATTCCCACCAGCGCTCTCCCCGACCGTAACTGCAGGCGGAAATATGTATTTACCGTGGGAGGCAGAAAGGGACTTACTTCCTGAATGGCCAACATTACAAAAAGAATTTTACACTTCAAGTATACACAGCATTGAAAATCAAGTGTACATTCTGAATCAATAGATCTAATATGAAATGAAAACAAATTCTTTAAAAATGGTAAATAATGCATTAAATGCCGTCCAATAATTGACTGAAATTGAATACTTTCAATAACAAGCTAAATTCATAAAATTACGTTGAAGCGAGTTAGACGAAGCCAGAATATTGGTATTCCTCTGAGACTCCCTTGGTTACCGCGCCATCATCTGGTTACGCCACCAAAAGGCCGCACGTTCCCGTGTTAAATGGAAGAGCCAAAGGCTAACTGCAGTAAACCTAGTAATATAGCCAAGATCATAGTGCAATATCTGGCAAGGAACCAGACACAGGAGAGGGCGCCAATTGGACGCCCTTTGGTTTCAAAATGATTTCATATACATCGATATTGCTGCAATAGCTTGAATATTGAATGTCATTAAAAAGAAATTGTATATTCCTAAGATATTAGATATTTTCGATTATCTGGGGGTTGTGCAACCGTGCAACCTAAGCACGAGTCGCCTCTGATAATCACTATTGCAGTTGGTAGTTCGGACATTCTTATAGTAAGCACCAACAAATTATATACTATACCAATATATACCAATATATACTAGTGCAAATTACGTTTACAATGAAAATTTCTTATCTTAGAGCCTCCGACGGGTATTAACACATGTATTTGTATTACCTTTCCTCCATGTATTGCAATTAGAGAGGTAAACAACTGGAACCATAAAAATATCTGTAATTTTCTGTCCTAAAACACGTGTTAAATTTTGAATTGTAACTTTACACACATACAAGGATTAAGGTCTATTAGTGCTGTTCCAAAAATTGTTAAGATTGGTGCAAGTAGAGAGAAGATGTGCTATTTTGTACCCGAAAATTGGGATGTTATTGGAGAGAAGTGGGAGAAGGGTGAAGAAAAGACGACGAACAGGTGGGCAATAGGTGGGGAAATGAAGGGGACAGGCGAGGGCAGAGGATAGCAAGTTTGGGTCGAATTATGTTTCTCATTCTAAAACATAAGATCTTGCATTTTGAGTTACATTCTTGAATATTTAGTTTTTTGCGAGCTCACACTCCACAACATAGCTGATCCAATAGTGCAGAACTCTAAAATATAGGGAAAATTAAATTGGGGGCAAAAGATTGAAAAAATCTGGAGAAAAAGATTGAAAGAAAAACTAATAATGCTACAACAGCAAATAATTTCTCATATAATTGATGTCGGTCAGCTAATATTATGATGTTGCACATTACACATTACGTTTTTCGCAAAGATCTCGAAAACTAGGAGTCACATCGAAAAACGGACTTCACCAGTGAATTCACCATGATATTCAATGCTAGGATGCAGATATCCAGAAAATTCGGGTTAACTTCGAAAATCGAAAAATGTTTCCGTTTTTCGTGAATATCTCGAAAACTAAGAGTCGGATCGAAAACAAAAGCCAAATTTGGCCGCCCAACCTACGGTCATGGTTTTCGCGAATTTCTGGAAAACTTGGAGTCGGATCGAAAAACGGACTTCACCAGTGAATTTGCCATGAAATTCCGTGGTAGGACGCAGATCTCCAGTACATTTGTGTAAACTTAAAAACTCTAAACATTTTTCTTTTTTTGCGATAATCTCGAAAACTAAGAGTCGGATCGAAATACGGTCTTCACCAGTGAATTCGCCATGAAATTCCATGCTAGGACGCAGATTTCCTGAACAGATTTCCAGATTTCCAGTTTTAGCATCCGACGCGTAGTTTTCGAGATATTCGCGAAAAAAGTAACCGTGGGTTGGGCGACCAAATTTGGCCCATTTTTTCGATCCGTCACTTACGTTGGGAACTATTGGCGAAAAACGGAAAATTTTTCGATTTTCGAAGTTTACCCGAATGTTTTGGAAATCTGCGTCCTAGCGCGGAATTTCGTGGCAAATTGACTGATGAAGTCCGATTTTCGATCCGACTCTTATTTTTAAGATAATACCGAAAAAACCGGACCGTAGGTTGGACGACCTAATTTGGTCCAATTTTTCGATCCGAATCTTAGTTTTCGAAGTATTCGCGAAAAAACGGAAAACAATTTTTGATTTTCAATGTTCACCCGAATGGTTCTGGAAATCTGTGTCCTAGCACGGATATTCATAGCGAATTCACTGGTGAATTCTGTTTTTCGATCCACCTCTTAGTTTTCCAGAAATTCGCGAAAAAGAAGTAACGACCAAAAGTTGGGCGACCAAATTTGGCCCAATTTTTCGATCCGACTCTTACGAAATATTCACGAAAAACGGACAAAAATTTCGATTTTCGCAGTTAACCCGAATGTTCTTGAAAACTGCGTACTAGCACTGAATTTTGTGACGTCGTCATAGGATGAGGAAGAACACAGACACGGAGTTGACTGTACATATTTATTTACAAGTTTATTACACTATATACACTCCTAAGGAACACTTCTAAGGAACGCTGCTCTCCACAGCACTCCGACTCCTGAGACGAGCCGCCTCAGTATTTACTAAGAGAACCCCAGCTCGCTACACCAGCGCCGCCCTTGGTCTCTTGTCCCGTGGCGAAAAGCCACGCCTCGCAAGACACTGCTCGCGATCACCTCCGCACATCGCTACGGTCAAAACTCGACTCCCAGGAAGCTTATTCCACCCGCCTCCCTTGCGAGGCATCACGTGACCGACCTCCCACGCACAAAGCGTCATTTCCGCTCGAGATTTGGGCTGGCTGCAGAAGGAGCGTGGCGTCCATCTGCGAACGATTTCTGTCGTCACACATCACTAGTGCGAACGGACAGCCGCCTTCTCAGACACGCCCCCAGCGGAGAGAGACCCTCGAGAGACCCCGGGGGGTCCGTCCGCCCCTGCGCGGCACGGGAGGACCAACCCCTCCCCCTTGCACGACTTGTGCGGTCGGTCGCGCCCAGTGCTGTGACGCTACAATCTCTCCCATACTTGGGGCGAAATTTTTTTTCGCAGACTTTATTAGTCACAGAGAAAAAATTTCCCGGATTGTACGCCGACCGCTCATTAAATCCCTGGTCTCGTGATGCTAACTTTATAGAGTTAGCTATTTATCACCTATAATACCGTTTCACAAAGCTATGAATTTTCTATAACTAAATTTTCTTATCAAATTTTGATTACATAAATATTCTACTCCTTTTACACTATGCTTTACCTAGTACCATTTCACATATATATCAATATACGTTTATATACACAGTGATGTACGTTTATATACACTCATATCAGTTTCTCACACTTTAATGACTTTTTGCCCCAAATACAACAACAACATCCATAAATTTGAATTTAACCCAGGTGTCCTCCAAAATATTACAATTTTATCGTATGATCATAACCTTGGGCCTTATGTTAACAATACCACAAAACTTTGTCCTAGAAGAAAAACACATTACATTCAATAACACTCTTAAACTAAAGTATTTACAATTTTATACAATTGCACCGTTTTTTTTTACATTTAGGTTCCACTGTCGTGGTGTCCCCTTGCACTCGCGTAGACCACTCCAGGCTAGTACATGCGACTCAGTGCATCCACATTGACATGCTCTGTCCCTTTTTTGTGAACAATGGTGATGTCGTATTGTTGCAGTAACAGTGACCAGCGCATTAATCTAGGATTATTCCCAGTAGAATTTCTTAGCCATACCAGCGGATTATGGTCTGTCTCTATTTTTATGGCGACCTGCCCATCCAAATAATATTTGAGCTTTTGGAGACCCCATATATTATTCCTAAACATTCTTTTTCCGATGTACAAAATTTGGATTCCGCTGGTGTAAGCTTCCTATTAAGCTGGTGTATATAAATACAATACCGGATGTTCATCTCCTACATCGTCTTTTTGAGCTAAAATTATGCCCAACCCTCTATCTGACGCATCTGATTGAAGTATGAATTTTTTTGTGAAGTCCGGTGCTTTCACCACTGCGTCGCCGCAGAGCGCGTCTCTTAACTGACAGAATGCTTCTTGGCATTCGTCTGTCCATGTTACCCTACCTTGCCGCTCTCGTCCGCGTAACAAGTCAGTCAACGGTGCTGCCTTTTCCGCGAACCCATAGATGAACTTGCGGTAATAGCCAGATAGACCTAAAAACGCGCGAACTTGCTTTTTGGTTCTCGGTACTGGAAAGTCTCGGATTGCCTTCACCTTCGCCTCGACTGGTCTGAGCTCGCCATTTCCGACCACATATCCCAAATATTGCACATGTGTACGTGCATACTTGCATTTCGCCGGTTGGACAGTAAGTTTTGCCTGCTGCAAAATTCTAAGTACGATGTCAAGATGGCGCACATGTTCCTGCCAAGTATTGCTAAATACTGCAATATCATCCAGATAAGGCAAAGCGAACTCTTGACATTCCCGTAAAAGAGATGCCATCATACGACTGCATTGATACGGCCCATTACGTATTCCGAATGGTAGTCGCAACGGCCTATAGGTGCCGAAACTCGTAACAAACGCAGCGTATCTCTGTGCTCTGGCGGTGAGACCTATCTGCCAGTAGCACTTGGCCAAATCGAGTGTTGTGATAATTTTTGCTGCAGCGACGGTCTCGATTCTTTCGTCCATGTTGGGTAATGGGTAGTACTCTGTTTTAATGATTTGGTTTAAGCGCCGGTAATCTATGCACGCGCGAGGTTTTTTGCCCGGCATCTCGACCAGAATCATTGGCGATGTAAAATCAGATTCGCCAACCTCTATAATGCCTTCCTTGAGCATCTTAGTGATTTCGTCCTTTAAGATTTTTGTTTGCCTAGGCGACATTCTATAAGGCGCGCTCCTAACTGTTTGCGTATGATCAGTGAGCTCTACATCCATTGTTATGACGTCAGTTAGTCCTGGTTTTTCCGAAAAAATGTCTTTGTATTTGAAAATGACATCTTTCAATGCTGCCCGAAATTCCGGCTCCACCTGGGTGCCTTCAAGCAATGATTCAATATCAAAATCACTTGAGTCTAATTTCAAAGCGTACCGGTCCAGCTCGTCTTCTTCCTCCACCGTCTCCTCTGACGCGATACCAAGGAAGTTGACGTACTCGGTCCGTTGATGATACCGCTTCAACATGTTTACGTGGTACACCATTGCATCTTTTTTCCCCGGCATTTGTACCACGTAGTTAGTTTCCGAAATTTGTTCTTTAATTTCGCCCGGACCAACCCACTGAACTGCCAACTTCCGCGTTTTGTTCGGGGCCAAAACTAGCACTTTGTCTCCCGTCACAAACGTCCTATGAATAGCCATCCGGTCGTACCAAACCTTACGTTTCTCTTGTTCCGACGCCATTCGCTGATGAGCTAACTCTCGTGTTTGCTTTAATCGGTTTATTAATTTGAAGACGTGCTCGACAACCGGATTCTCCTGCTCTTCTGCACCTGCCAAGTGCTCATACAGGAGCGTGATGGGCGTACGCAGATTTCTGCCGTACACAAGTTCGGCCGGTGAGAACCCTAGACTTTCGTGTACGGTCGTTCGCAGCGCGAACATAATAGCTGGGAGCTGTTTCTCCCACTCTGTCCCGGCCTCCAAGCACAGCACCTTCATCAATCTATTCATGGTGCGGTGTACCCTCTCGATCGCGTTGCTCTGCGGGTGGTACGGTGAACTGCGTACTAAGCGGATCCCGAACCGTTCCGCGAATTCTGCCGTCAACGCGCTCGTAAAGCATGTCCCTTGATCGGTTTGCATTTCCCGCGGAAACCCTATCCTGCTAAATAGTTCTAGTAAGGCTTCAATGACTGTTGCTGACGACAAATCCTTTATGGCTTTAGCTTCCGGAAATCTGGACGCGAGGCACATTGCAGTGAGGATATATTTGTTACCGGATTCTGACTCAGGGAAGGGCCCGCACGCATCAATATTAATTTTTGCAAATACTTCCGAGACGACGGGAACGAGTTTCAGAGGCGATTTCTTTTTGTCGCCTGCTCGACCTACCCTCTGGCAGCTGTCGCAGGTGCGCACGTAACTCTCCATATCCTTGAAGCAATTTGGCCAATAAAAATACTTGGCCATGGAGTCCTTACTTTTGGTGACACCTAGATGTGCATTCGCTGTTTCATGACAGACCTTCAACACAGTACTACGGTAGATCTTGGGCATCACAATCATTTCGTAGCACTCGCCGCGTTTACTCTGTCGGGCCCGAAACAACAATCCGCCCCTTTCGAAGTAGCCACTTCTTTCTGAGCCGACTCCCCTGGCTACCTCTGTTAATCCCTTGATTTCATCGTCTTCCTGCTGTGCGGTTGCGAACGCCAGTTTATCAATTTTTAATAAATTTACTATACCTGCGTCTAACTCTGCCGCATCATTTTCCTCGACGTCTTCGCCCGGCAACGCTTCTTCCGCTCCGTCCGTGACGTTATCGGACGCCGGCGGCAGCTCTTCACACTCTCGGCTTTCCGGGGCCTCCACACGCGTCATTCCGTGACTCTGCGACCTGGTCTGTACCGCACATGCAAGTTGTGGTTCAACAAACCCCCCTTGAACCTCATCCATCAAGGTGGCCGTACGGTTACTTAATAAATAATAATCGAACTGGCAATTACTATTCGCTACGGGCGCCTTTGTAACGAACCGGCCGAAGGGTCCTTCTAACGTGACGCGCGCCACCGGCAGATTCCTTGGTTCTGAATCCAGTGGTTGCATCACCCACACGGATTCCCCCGTCATTTGGTCATCCGTTACGTGTTTGCCACTTACGATATCATAAGTAGCGCCAGAATCACGAAGAATGTTAACACAAAAATTATTTACCCTTCCGACGCATGTGAACGGTTTTAACAATGCTTGACCTTGCGTTTCGGCTACGCGATTTATTCTTTCCACGGCCTTACGCTCCGGGCATTGCCTACGAAAATGACCTGCTTCCCCACACTTAAAACATTTGGCCGCCTTAGGCCTTTCAAATTCGGCCGTGTGGTTAACGTTCGATTCTGGCTGTTTTGAGGCTCGAGGCGCGCCTTCCGTCACCTGGTCCACCCGTTTTACCTGCGTGTTCTCTTTGCTAGTAAACTTAGTAAAGCTACGTTTCCAGCCTGCTCGGTTGTTCTCATAGCAATCGAATTTCTTGGCTAGCTCGAGAGACGACGCAAGATCTCCCCACTCATCGATAAAGTGGTCACGCATCTCCGCCGGTACCCTCCGCTTTAATTGGTCCGTAACCATTAAATCTAAGAGCTCGTGGAATTCAGTAATCTTAAGCCCCGCTACCCATTCCTTGCAATAGTTATTTAATTCTCGCGCGTATACATTCCACGTGGTTCCCGCACGCCTTTGGTGCGATGTGAATAATTGTCGGAATCTTTCGGCGTTAAATTTAAACATTTCTAACAGCCGCGTTTTTGCTTCCTCATATTCTACGCCTCCCGTTCCCGAATCAAGCATCAACCATGAATTTACCTGATTAGGCAATAATGCCATGAGATTTGTCACCCATTCAGATTCAGGTATTCCCAATTGCCCTACCTGTGCTTCGAACACACTAAGGAACATTGTAATATCATCATTTTCGCCCTTAAACCGATCCATGACGTTTTTGATTTGAACATTTGCCTTCGTTGCGATACTGGTACTACCTACCGATTCCCGTCCCGTGACTGCCGTCGTGATACGTAACTTTTCTAACTCATGCTGCCGTTCCTGCTCCACGCGTTGCCGTTCCTGCTCCACGCGTTGCCGTTCCTGCTCCGCGCGTTCTCGTTCGCGTTCTCGTTCGCGTTCTTCAATGAGGATTTCCTTAGTCGCTTCGGCGAGCTCCCGTACCAGTTCCTCCTCATATTCCGCGCTATTGACAATTATTTGCTTTAGTGCAACAACCGTTTCGTCACCTGAAAGCGTTTCCCCCATCTCTTTGGCCACTCGAACCAACACCTCCTTCCTGAATCCCGCAAGATACGACATACTGCCTGAATTAATCCCGGCGAGTACAAAAAGACACACTTACGTACAGGGAGCCCTCGGTGCCGCTTGCGCTGATGTGACCCAGGGTTGAGTCGGAGACACTTGTAGACGTCCTTCCTTCCTTCAGGGTTCGGACCAGTCTTCTTTCTTGGTGCTTCCGTTGCCGACGCGTAATTTAATGTTTCCTCGCGCTTCACTGGTGCTGCGACAGCTTCCGCTGAGTTCCGTTACTGCTGCATATTCCCTCGTACGCACCCGTAGCCGCACTATTCACAACTTGGTACTTGCTGCCGTAATTAATGTTAGTTCAACACGACTGTGTGAACCAATTAATGCATTACTGGTCACTCGCGTGGATGTCCGTTGTCACTGCTTCCACCATTTAATGTTTTAATAGTCACCACCCAATGAATCGCTGCCACCATTTAATGCCAGTTTGGTGGGCAACAATGTTCCTCGTGGGCTTCGTTATAACCGCTGCCACCATTTAATGTTTCCTCGTCTGTGACGTCGTCATAGGATGAGGAAGAACACAGACACGGAGTTGACTGTACATATTTATTTACAAGTTTATTACACTATATACACTCCTAAGGAACACTTCTAAGGAACGCTGCTCTCCACAGCACTCCGACTCCTGAGACGAGCCGCCTCAGTATTTACTAAGAGAACCCCAGCTCGCTACACCAGCGCCGCCCTTGGTCTCTTGTCCCGTGGCGAAAAGCCACGCCTCGCAAGACACTGCTCGCGATCACCTCCGCACATCGCTACGGTCAAAACTCGACTCCCAGGAAGCTTATTCCACCCGCCTCCCTTGCGAGGCATCACGTGACCGACCTCCCACGCACAAAGCGTCATTTCCGCTCGAGATTTGGGCTGGCTGCAGAAGGAGCGTGGCGTCCATCTGCGAACGATTTCTGTCGTCACACATCACTAGTGCGAACGGACAGCCGCCTTCTCAGACACGCCCCCAGCGGAGAGAGACCCTCGAGAGACCCCGGGGGGTCCGTCCGCCCCTGCGCGGCACGGGAGGACCAACCCCTCCCCCTTGCACGACTTGTGCGGTCGGTCGCGCCCAGTGCTGTGACGCTAAAATTTCATAGCAAATTCACTGGTGAAGTCTACCATTCGATCCGACCCTTAGTTTTCGAGATGTTCCCGAAAAGCGAGACCGTTGATTAGGCGACCAAATTTGGCCCATGTTTTCCATCCGACACTTAGTTTTAGAACTATTCGCGAAAAACACAAAAATTCTGATTATCGATTATAACCCGAATGTTCTGGAAATATGCATCCTATCACGATATTTCATGACAAATTCACTGGAGAAGTGAAATTTTCGTCGATAGGCGAAATTTCGCATTTTTCTTCCCCAAAAGAATGCGCAGAAAATGCACTTTTCTGCAAAATTATGCAAACTATTTCTATTCAGGAAGTAAAATACGAATTTAAAATTTAATATTCAATGAAAAATTCCAATTTGTACCGCATTTCGACGAGAAATGAGCCATGAAACGAAATTTTCAAAAATAGGCCAAAAGTGACCGATTTGGTTTACCGCGATTTTCTCGAAAATTAACATTCTGATTGAAAAACGGATTTCAGCAATGAACTCGCCATGCGTATCATGGCCGGGACCTTGAATTTCAGAGGATTCGAAATTCCGTCAAATTTTCGTCGATCGACGAAATTTCGCATTTTTGGCTTGCCCTAACAATGGGCAGAAAATACACTTTTCTGCAAAATTGCAAACGATTTATATTCAGGAAATCAAATACGAATTTAAAATTTTCTATTCATTGAACAAATTCCAATTTTTACCGCATTTCGACGAGAAATGAGCCATGAAACGAAATTTTAAAAAATTGGCCAAAAGTGGCCGATTTCGCATTTTACCGATTTTCTCGAAAACTAACACTCCGATTGAAAAACGGACTTCACCAATACACTCGCCATGTGATTTCCGGGCCGGGACGTTGATGTTCAGAGGATTCAAAATTCCGTCAAAAATCACCATTTTTCGTCGATCTCGACGAAATTATGCAATTTTGGCTTGCCGAAAAGAATGTACAGTAAATGCACTTCTCTTCAAAATTATGCAGAAGATGCAGGAAACGATTCAGGTATAAAATACGAATTTGAAATGTTTTTTTCAATGAAAAAATTCCAATTTTTACCGCATTTCGACGAGAAATGAGCAATGAAACGAAATTTTAAAAAATTGGACAAAAGTAGCCGATTTTGTTTTTCACGATTTTCTCGAAAACTAACACTCTGTTTGAAAAACGGACTTCACCAATGAACTAGACATGCGTTGCCGGGCCGGGACGTTGATTTTCAGATGATTCAAAATTCCGTCCAAAATCGCCAATTTTCGTCGATTGTGGATCGTTGAAATTTCGCATTTTTGGCTTGCCCAAAACAACGGGCAGAAAATGCACTTTTCTGCAAATTTATGCAAACTATTTCTATTCTGGAAGTAAAATACGAATTTAAAATTTTATATTCAATAAGAAATTCCGATTTTAAAGAATTTCGACGATAAATGAGCCATGAATCGAAATTTTAAAAAAGTGGCCAAATATGGCCGATTTTGTTTTCGTGATTTTCTCTCGAAAATTAACACTGGTTGAAAAACGGACTTTAACAATGAACTGGTCATGCATTTACGGGCCAGGACGTTTATTTTCAGAGGGTTCGAAATTCCTTTCAAATTCGATATATTTCATCGATCGACCAAAGAATGGGCAGAAAATGCACTCCTCTGCAAAATTGTGCAAACTATTTCTATATAGGAAGTAAAACAGAATTTAAAATTTTAAATACAATGAAGAAAATCCAATTTTTACTGCATTTCGACGAGAAATGAGCCAGGAATCAAAATTTTAAAAAATTGGCCAAAGTGGCCGATTTCGTTTTTCTTGATTTTCTCGAAAACTAACACTGATTGAAAAAAGGACTTCACAAATAAACTCGCCATGCGTTTCCGGGCCGGGACGTTGATTTTCAGAGGAATCGAAATTCCGACCAAAATCGCAATTTTCGTCGTTTTGTGCAATTAAAAAATGCGAAATTTCGATGGAATTTCGCATTTTTAGCTTGCACAAAAGAATGAGCAGGAAATGTATTTTTCTGCAAATTTATGCTAACGATTTCTATTCTGGAAGCAAAATTCGAAGTACAACTTTTGTATTCGATGAAAAAACCCAATTTTTACCGCATTTCAACGGGATATGAGCCAAGAAACGAAATTTTAAAAAAATGGCCAAAAGTTGCCGATACAGTTTTTCGCGATTTTCTGGAAAACTAACAATCTGATTGAAAAAACGGACTTCACCAATGAACTGGCCATGCGTTTCCTGGCCGGGACGTTTATTTTCAGAGGATTCGAAATTCTGGCCAAACTCGCCAATTTTCGTCGATCGACGATATTTCGATATTTTGGCTTGCCTAAAAGAATAGCCAAAAATGCACGTTTCTGCAAAGTGTTTGCGCACGACTTCTATTCAGGACATAAAATACGAATTTTAAATTTTGTTTTCAATGAAAAAAATCCAATTTTTATCGCATTTCCACGAGAAATGAGCCATTTTGTTTTTCGCGATTTTTCTGAAAACTAACAATCTAATTGAAAAACGGACTTCACCAATGAACTCGTCATGGGTTTCCGGACCGGAGTGTTAATTTTCAGAGGATTCGAAGTTCCGGCCAAAATCGAAAATTTTCATCGATTTAATTCGACAAAATTTTACTTTTTCGGCTTGCCCAAAGAATGGGCAGAAATTGAATTTTTCTACAAAATTATGCAAACGATTCGGCCAAAAGTGGCCGTTATCGATTTACGCGATTATCTCGAAATTTAACATTCTGATTGAAAAACAGACTTCACCAATGAACTCGCCATGCGCTTCCCGACCGGGTCGTTGATTTTCAGAGGATTCGAATTTCCGGCCAAAATCGCCAATTTTCGTCGATCGACGAAATCGATCATGGATCGACGATATTTTGCTTTTTCGGATTTTTCGGATATTCATTAAAGAAAATACGAAATTGACCATTCCGGCCACATTTCGACAAAATTTTCCTTTTTCGGCTTCCCCAAGAATAGGCAGAAAATGAATTTTTCTGCAAAATTAAGCAAACGATATCTGTTCAGGAAGTAAAATACGAATTTAAAACATTGTATTCAATGAAAAAATTCCAATTTTTACCGCATTTCGACGATAATAGAGCCAATATTCAAAATTTTAAAAAAAATTAATCAAAGTGGCCGATTTCGCTTTTCTTGATATTCTCGAAAAATAACACTCTGATTCAAAAACAGACTTGACCTATGAACTCGCCATGCGCTTCCCCGCCGGAACGTTGATTTTTACAAAATTCCAAATTACGACAAAAAACGCCAATTTTCGTCGATTTTTGCGGCGACGACATTTTGCTTTTTCGGCTTGCCCAAAAAGGGGCAGAAAATGAATTTTTCTTCAAAATTATGCAAACGATTTCTATTCAGGAAGTAAAATACAAATTTAAAATTTTGAATTAAATGAAAAAATTCCCATTTTACGCATTTCCATGTTAAATGAAGTATTGGAAATTCCGGGCAAAATCGAAAATATTAGTCGATCCATTGATCGTCGAAATTTTGCTTTTTCAGCTTGCCCCAAAATGGCCAGAAAATGAATTTTTCTGCAAAAGTATGCAAACGTTTTTTATTCAGGAAGTAAAATACGAATTTAAATATTTTATTGATTGAAAAAATTCCAATTTTTACCACATTTCCACGAAAAATGAGCCATGAAACGAAATACCAAAATATTGGCCAAATGTGGCTGATATAGTTTTTCGCGATTATCTCGAAACCTAACACTCTCATTGAAAAACAGACTTCACCAATGAACTCGCCATGCGCTTACCGGCTTGGACGTTGATTTTCAGAGGATTCGAAATTCCGGCAAAAATGGCCAATTTTCAGCGATCTTCGTCGAAATTTTTCTTTTTCGGCTTGCCCAAAGAATGGGCAGAAAATAAATTTTTCTGCAAAATTATGCAAACGATTTCTGTTCAAGATGTAAAATACGAATTTAAAATTTTGTATTAAATGAAAAAATTCCTATTTTTTCCGCATTTCCACAAGAAATAGGCCATTAAACGAAATTTTAATAAGTTGGCCAAAAGTGGCCGATATCGTTTTTCGCGATTATCTCTAAAACTAATACTCTGATTGAAATACAGACTTCACCAATGAACTCGCCAAACGCTTCCTGGCCGGGTCGTTGATTTTCAGAGGATTCGAATTTCCGGCCAAAATTGCCAATTTTCGTCGATTCATGGATCGACGAAATTTTGCTTTTTCGGCTATTCAATAAAGAAAATACGAAATCGGCCATTCCAGCCACATTTCGACGAAAATTTCCTTTTTCGGCTTGGCCAAAGAATGGGCAAAAAATGATTTTTTTCTGCAAAATTAAGCAAACGAATTCTATTCGTGAATAAAATACGAATTTAAAATTTTATATTCATTAAAAATATCCAAATTTTACCACATTTCGACAGGAAAAGTGCCAATATTCAAAATTTTTAAAAACTAACCAAAGTGGGCGATTTCGCTTTTCTTGATTCACTCGAATACTAACACTCTGATTGAAAAACAGACTTCACCAATGAAATCGCCATGCGTTTCCGGGCCTGGATTTGATTTTCAGAGGATTCGAAATTCCGGCGAAAATCGATAATATTAGTCCATCGTCGAAATTTTGCTTTTTCGGCTTGCCCAAAGAATGGGCAGAAATTAAATTTTTCTACAAAATTATGCAAACGATTTCTATTCAGGAAGTAAAATACGAATTTAAAATTTTGTATTAATTGAAAAAATTCCAATTTTTACCGCATTTCGACGAGAAATGAAACGAAAGTTTAAAAAAATTGGTTAAAAGTGGCCGATTTCGTTTTTCACGATTTTGTCGAAAAATAACACACTGATTGATAAACGCACTTCAGCAATGAATTCGCCATGCGTTTCCGGGCCGGGACGTTGATTTTCAGAGGATTCGATTTTTCGTTCAAAATCCCTAATTTTCGTCAATTTTGTGGAAATTTTTCGTTGGCTTAAATGAATGGGCAGTAAATGCACTTTTTTGCAAATTTATGCCAATAATTTTTTGGGTTTTGATTGAAATTTAACACTCTGATTGAAAAGCAAACTGCGTCCTAGCACGGAATTTAATGGTTAATTCACTGGTTTAGTCCGTTTTTTCGATCCGACTCTTAGTTTTCGAGATATTCGCGATAAACGGAAAAATGTTTCGATTTTCGCAGTTTATTTGAATGTTCTGGATATCTGCGTCCTAGCACGGAATTTCTTGGTGAATACACTTGTGAAGTGGGTTTTTCGATTTGATTCTTAATTTTCGAGGCGATTGCGAGAAACATGACCGTTGGTTGGACGATCAAATTTGACCCATTTTTTGGATAATACTGTTAGTTTTCGAGGATATTTGCGAAAAACGGAAAATTTTTTAGATTATCGAAGTGAACTTCAATGTTCTGGTAATCTGAGTTCTAGCACGGCGAATTTAATGGCGAATTCAACCTTGAGGTCCGAATTTCGGCCTGACTCTTTAGTTTTTAAATATTCCGCAAAACGTGAACATAGGTTGGGCGACACATTTGCCCTAATTTTTTGATCGGACTCTTAGTTTTCGAGATTTGACGAAACGGGAACATATTTCGATTTTCGGTTTTCACTGGAAGGTTCTGAAAATCTGGGTTTTAGTTCGGAATATCATGGCGAATTCACTGGTTAAGTCCGTTTTGCGATGCGACTGTTAATTTGTCGAGATATTCGCTAAAAACGGAATTTATTTTTTAATTTTCGAAGTTAACTCGAATGTTTGGGAAATCTGCGTCCTAGTACGGAATTTCATGGCGAATTCACTGGTGAAGTTTGTTTTTCGATCCGACTCTTAATTTTCGAGATATTGCGAAAAACGTGACCGTAGGTTCGGCGACCAAATTTGCCCCTTTTTTCTATCCGACACTTAGATTTCGAGATATTTGCGAAATACGGAAAAATTTTTCGATTTTGGAAGTTAACCCGCATTTTCTGGAATTCTGCTTCTTAGCACGGAATTTCATGGCGAATTCACTTGTGAGATTCTTCTTTGGAA
Source organism: Acheta domesticus (assembly GCA_031308135.1). Classification (NCBI taxonomy): domain Eukaryota; kingdom Metazoa; phylum Arthropoda; class Insecta; order Orthoptera; family Gryllidae; genus Acheta; species Acheta domesticus. The sequence goes on along the minus strand of JAHLJT010009436.1, from coordinate 24,540,989 downwards.
CCAACTCTTAGTTTTCTAGAAATTCGCGAAAAACAAGACCGTACGTTGAGCGACCATATTTGGCCCAATTTTTTGATCCGACTCTTAGTTTTCGAGATATCCGCGAAAAAAGAGAAATTTTTTTTACTTTTTCGAAGTTAACCCGATTGTCTTGGAAATCTGCGTACTAGCACGAATTATAATGGTGAAATCCTTTTCTCGATCCGACTCCTAGTTTTCCAGAAATTTGGAATGATCAATGGTTTTTACGTGTTCTTGGTAAATGCGGCATATATCATCTTGGGAAATTTTGAGAACTGATTTATTATAATGTCGTGTTCTCAGGGCCTGATCTTGGACAGCTATTACAAGTGGTTCTGATTCTGGCTTTATTCTTCCCCTTTTAAGCCACATAAATGATCTTTATTGATCTGCACTTTGTCCATTCTTTTTCGATATTGTCCATGGAGTAGTTTGTCTCTTCACGATTTCTTTAACATTTTTTGTGTCTCACATTTCATGTTTAGTAGTATCAGAAGTTCAGTGTCTGCGTTATTCCGCGTATCTTGCAGAGATTTCTTTGCAATGATTCTTGCTACACTAACAATGCTTCTGTTTCCCATTCTTCGTTCAGATTTCATGATGTGCCTCTTTAGAGGGTCATCTTGATACACTACATACTTTCCCATTCCAACTATTGCATTGTGCTCGGAGGCTTCAAATTGTCTGAGGTTCTTCTCTATGTGTCTGTTCATTTTGTCAGCTATGGCTGCAGTTATAACTTTGTACAGTATTGGCAGACAAGTGATTGGCCTGTAGTTCTTCTTCTTCGTCTTATTATTATTATTATTATTATTATTATTATTATTATTATTATTATTATTATTATTGTATTCACTAGAGCCACTGTTACTAATTGTTATTAAATTAGATGTACAGTTATTAAATAATGTTATAAATATATAGCTATTTCTATTAAATTAATACTTGAATTGTGGCGCGTTCCGGGACCAAATATTGTGTAAATGAAGCACTGAATTGCTTATATGCACATATACTATATCATAAGGTAAGAAAATACCAGTTTCAATGTATCCTCTTTCCCAGCGAAGATCAAGAAAGAAGAGGCCACTGTGATCTTCGTCCACAGACTGCTGCCATCATAGAAACACTGTTGAGGAGCCATTGGAGCGTGGCGGCCCGCACCTGCGAATCGCGCTGTCGAGGTGTCCCCGCTGCCACCGCTCCGAGCGGAAGAAACCGTGACCGCAGCCTTAGGCGTCTCCGCCCCGCCCCGCCCCGCCCTGCCCCGCCCCGCCCAACCGCTGTATTCCCCCCTCAGGACGCTGGCAGGCTGAGGGCGGAAAAAACGAAGCCTCGCTCAAACGCGCGACCGGGAGAGATGGCTCAGTGCATCAACCTGATGTCACCGCAGTCTTTCTGACCCGGAGGTCCTAGGTTCGAGTCCCGACGGCGGCAGGATTTTCGACACTAGCTTGTCAGCTGGGTCGAATTCAGTCGCTGTCTGGAGGAGAACTCTAGCGGCCGGCTGCTCTGATCGGTAGTTTCCGTGGTTTCTCCGATCAACACCAGGCGAATGCCGGAGCAGTACCCTAACAAACGGGCCACGGACCGCGCGCGATCTTCCCTTCCTCTTCCTTGTCATATCCTCTCCTCTTACACACACACTTACACTAACATGCACTACACTACCACACATGCCGGGAGACTGGTCGGGAGCTTACAGCTTGTCCCGGCTGGGGCGGTGCCCAGCTGGTGGGAGATACCTAGTTGAAGGGAAACCCCCGCTAGTCGACGGTAGGTCGGCGCCAGATCTCACCATCCAGCGGGGAAAATATCATCGCCACCTCCCGAGAAAAACACGCACTACACTTACGGGACTAATGACCTGAGTAGTTGACGCGCCCGGAAACATCAATCAATCAAAAATCAAACGCGCGACCGCACAGAGGCTGTCAATCCACGACGCAACCCTCCCCAACTCTCACCTTCCCGACCTCTCCGTCACTCCCCGAGCCGCCCATCCTCATTGATTGATTAGTGATTCCGGGCGGGTCAATGGCTAAGGTCATTGGTCCCTACCGGAAGAGGTGCCTCAGGCGTCTAACCGGGAGGGTCGAGGTTTGAGTCCCGACGTTGGAAGGATTTTCGTCACTACTTACATAGCTAGGTCGAATTCAGTCGCTGTCTGGAGGAGAATTCTAGCGGCCGACCATTCTAAGCTGTAGTTTTTTGTGGTTTCTCCGATCAACCAAGCGAATGCCGGGCCAACACCCTAACAAACGGACCGCGCGATCTTTCCTTCGCATTCCTTATCCTATTCTCACCCCTTCCTTACATACTGTGGCGTCGTGGTAGCTAAATAACGACACAGACACGAGCTCTATGTACAAATTGGTTTATTTACAGAATGTACAAATTTACAGCTCTGGGGTTATGTTCGCCAGTACCTCCCACGCGCCTGCTCCCCGTCCCTAGGGCTAGTGCATCCCCCACCTTCCGCTTTACCGCGCCGGTGGCCGACACCGTTTCGCACACGCCGCGCCTCAAGGACCGCACTCCCGTCTCGGGCGAGCATGCACGTCTACACCCGAGGTGCTCTGACAACGAACTGCCGCCTCTGTTAACTTACTTCGGCGGTCGGCTTCCGCCCTCTAAAGACCGGCCGGACCACATGTCGCGCACTGGGTCCGGTGTCCCTGCCCGCTCCTCTTGCGTCACGGGGGGTAGCAAGGAATTTTCCACTTTCCAGTGCCTTTGTCTGTCCCATGTATCCATCAGCCTCCGTGCCCGGCCGTTTGAAAATCTGGCTGGCATGTGCGGACGTTACAATACATTTATACACCTACATGCACTACACTAACACTCATGCCGGGTGACCTGTCGGGAGCTTAGGGCTTCTTCCGGCTGGAGCGGTGCCCCGTTGGAGGGAGATACCTAGTGGGAGTAAACCCTGCTAGCCGACAGTACGTCAGAGCCGGATCTTCAGGAATCACTAATCAATCAATCAATTAACAGTACCGTAAGTCTAGTGCATGTTGGGGGTGCACCGTGGGAGATGGCGGTGGCGTTCCCCCGTTGACCCAATCCTCGTCCCTCCGGGCACATCACCGCGGGACGCACCCCTCCGCGCCTATCCCATTCGGGCCCTCCCCTTCCACCCGCCCACGCGAGGCAAGCAGAAAAAGCCCGTCGAGAGTCGGCGCGCCCTTATCGCCACTCGCGGCTGAAGCTACGAGTAGCCGTCAGGCGCTTGGCACTTTCGGAACAGTCGCCAGACCCTTGCCACCACTGCGCCGATTTTAGTGTTTTAGTAAGTCGATAATTTAAATTATAATTTTTTCCATTTTTAATCAACATAATCGTTCTCTTTGTGGTCTATCATCATATTAAAGTAATAAAATGCCCAAATTAATTAATTAAAAAAATGCGTAATAGTAATTTGTGACAATAATGCAACGTATGTAAAATTAAGTACCTTTGGAGTGTTATAAATCCCTAGGTAAATTGCTCCTCACGGCAAACATTTGGAAATAAATTAAATCTTGAACATTTTGAGAAAATACGAAGATTTCAAATGAGCAAAAGTTAGGCGTTGAGCCCACTATTTATTATTAAGGTTAACCAGTCAAAATTGACGGGGAGAAATCAAACTTTCACATCAACGATTAATTAAGGAAGGCAATATTTCTTAAAAATGAAATGAAGAGCGAGTTGCTTTCCTGTCATTTCAAATTCTTTTCTTGTAAATTTTTCCTCGTCAAATTGTTCTGGGAAATACTCTCAATCATAAAAACATTTTTTAAAATTTGTGTCAGGCTACCTACGTAAAGTTCGCTAAGGTAAAAGCTGAGCAATCTAAAACTGCACACTTTTTCGAAAGATTGATCTGTGACTTACTGGTATGGACGAAGTCATTTAGTGCACGTTTGAACTATCTATTGCAATCTTTCATCAGCAAATCTTAAACACTTTGTCAGCATTTTCTTCCTTCTGGAAATTCAGCAAACTGCGCAATTGGCACCAGTAATGTCAGACGTACGACAATTATTACTTTACACTTTACTACTTCTGATTTCTGTCCATCCGAAACATATTTGCTATATCCGAAACATATTTGCATATCCTTCAAACATAAGTAATGGTATTGTAAACATAGGTAACGGCCGACCAGCAACCGTTGCATACAAGTCTAGAGCGCGGCCAGGAGTTATTCAATGCCGACAGAAGCTAAGTTCGGAGAGGGAGAATCACAGTCGCAATGCACAGAGAATCGCCCGCGCAAGACTTGAAAAATGTGCCGGGGAACCTCCAAGATATGCAAATCGACACACGCGTCGAAGCAAGATTTCTCAGAAAATCGGGGGCTTCACCTCACACATATCGGAGACGACCAATGACTTCAACGATACGGGATGAGGACGAGTCATAATTACGCTATTAAACAGAGTTGATGAGAGATGGGAAGCTGAGGAAGGCGGTGATGCAGTGAGATTAGGGAGGAGGCAAAAGGGAGAAAGATGTGAGTGCTTGTGGTAGACAGACGTCCAACAGTGCACGTAACGAAACGAGAGTGACACTAGGGCTCGAGGGGGAAAAACGTGTTACAGGCAGGGACCGAAAAGGTATTGAATACCGGTAAAAATACCGGTAAAATACCGGTATTTTTTCATACCGGTATAAAATACCTTTATTCTTTTATACCGGTAAAATACCTTTATAGGACGTCTATACCGGTATGGACGTCCATAAAGGTTATACCGGTATTATACCGGTATTTTCAATGGAAATAGTGCCGCGTGCCCCACACACGCGCCACAAACGCGTGCCACACGCGCTCGCGGCAAACCCACGCGCGAGCTAACCACACGCGCGCGCCCACACACGCGCGCGCCAAACACACGCGCCCCAAACACACGCGCCCCAAACACATGCGCGCGCCAACACGTGCGCGCATCAAACACGCGCGCCGAACAAACGCGCGATCCGAACAAACGAGCGCGCCGAACAGACGCGCGATCCGAACAAACGCGCGATTCGAACAAACGCGCGCGCCGAACAAACGCGCGATCCGAACAAACACGCTAGCCGGACAAACGCGCGCGTCGAACACACGCGCGCGCCGAACACACGTGCGCGCCGAACAAACGCGCCCGCCGAAAAAACGCGCGCGCCGAAAAAACGCGCGCGCCGAACAAACGCGCGCGCCGAACAAACGCGCGATTCGAACAAACGCGCGCCCGGAACAAACGCGATCCGAACAAACGCGCGCGCCGAACAAAATCGCGCACCGAACAAAATCGCGCACCGAACAAACGCGCGATCCGAACACACGCGCGCGCCGAACAAACGCGCGATCCGAACAAACGCGCGCGCCGAACAAACGCGATCCGAACAAACGCGCGCCGAACAAAATCGCGCCCCGAACAAACGCGCGCGCCGAACAAACGCGCGATTCGAACACACGCGCGCGCCGATCAAACGCGCGATCCGAATAAACGCGCGCGCCGAACAAACGCGCGATCCGAATAAACGCGCGATCCGAACAAACGCGCGATCCGAACAAACGCGCTAGCCGAACAAACGCGCGATCCGAACCCACGCGCGCGCCGAACAAACGCGCGCGCCGAACAAACGCGCGCGTCGAACAAACGCGCGCGCCGAACAAACGCGCGAGCCGAATAAACGCGAGCGCCTAACACACGCTTGCACCTCTCACACGCGCGCTACACACTTTTGCGCTATACACTCACGCTCTATGCACCCACGCGCTATATACACTCGCTCTTTCTTTCTCTTTCTCTCTTTCGTTCTCTTTCGATTTCTCTCTCTCTCTCTCTCTCTCTCTCACACACACACAGTACACATTCGGCAAAGCGTTAGTTGGGGCCTACGGTCAAACATCCTTCTCTCATATTTCAATTCTACTCACTGCGAAAAGAAATTAATAGCGTGGAGTATGTAGGTCGAGTGCGTTATCCTCTGCCGAACCGGAGACGCTCGTGGGTCGAAACGCTGACCTCCGGAAACTGCCTACGCAACGGCGCAGCCCTCGCAGTTCTTACAAAGGGGAACTGATTCCGAGAATCGGAATGCGCCAAGGAACGTTGCGTGAAGTCTTATCAACCGATGTCAGATTTCTGTCGCCTTCCTTCTTTCACAACTGATGTCGAAGGTCATATCCTGGCAGAGGCCGCAGGCCCGACCACGCGCGGCGATGTCTGCACTTCCAGAGGCATTTGTTTTAAAAACTACTTGCCATACTTCACAGCACTTAAATTTCATATTTATGAGTTTTGAGGGTGAGGATAGGACAAGGAAGAGGAAGGAAAGATCGCGCGCGGGCCGAGGAGAATTCTAGCGGCCGGCTGCTCTGATCGGTAGTTTTCCTTGGTTTCTCCGAACAATATCAGAGGAATGCCGGAGCAGTACCCTAATAGACGGGCCACAGACCGCGCGCGATCTTTTCTTCCTCTTGTCCTATCCTCACCCCTTCACTTACACTTACACTAACATGCATTACACTGCCATACATGCCGGAAGACCGTGCGGGAGCTTTTGCCGGCTGGAGAGGGGGGCGCTGGTGGGAGATACCTGGTTGAGGGAAATCCCGCTAATCGACGGTACGTCGGCGCCTGATCTTACCATGCAATGAGGAAGATCACTGCCACCTCTCGTAGAAAACGCCCTGCACTTACGGGGTTAGCAATTGCCGCGCTCGGAATCACTTATAATCATTCAATCGTTAATAGGAACACACTCTGACTAGTCACCTGAGGTCTAATAGTGTAGAGCGTGAAAGAGTGTGTATTTAAGGCGAAAGGATTAGGAGCAAAAGATAATGTCCGATCAGTGGCCCGTTCGGGCTCCCACACGCGCGCGTTGGCGCCCAACCCACGCGCGTTCGCGTCCCCACACGCGCGTTCGCGCTCCCACACGCACGTTCGCGCTCCCACACGCGCGTTCGCGCTCCCACACGCGCGTTCGCGCTCCCACACGCGCGTTCGCGCTCCCACACGCGCGTTCGCGCTCCCACACGCGCGTTCGCGCTCCCACACGCGCGTTCGCGCTCCCACACGCGCGTTCGCGCTCCCACACGCGCGTTCGCGCTCCCACACGCGCGTTCGCGCTCCCACACGCGCGTTCGCGCTCCCACACGCGCGTTCCCGCTCCCACACGCGCGTTCGCGCTCCCACACGCGCGTTCGTGCGCCCACACGCGCGCGCGACCCCACGCGCGTTTGCGCCCCGACACGCGCGTTCGTTCCCTTACACGCTCGCACGACTCCACAAGCGCGTTCGCGCTCCCACACGCGCGTTCGTGCGCCCACACGCGCGCGCGATCCCACGCGCGTTTGCGCCCCGTCACGCGCGTTCGTTTCCTTACACGCTCGCACGACTCCACAAGCGCGTTCGTTCCCTTACACGCTCGCACGACTCCACAAGCGCGTTCGCGCTCCCACACGCGCGTTCGCGCGCCCACACGTCAGATTGTTTCCCTTCGAAACCTGTATGATTCTACTGAAATACCGGTATTTTGTCATGAAAATACCGGTATTTTCATGAGAAAATACCGGTAAAATACCTCTAAATAGAGGTATTTTACCGGTATAGACGTCGAATAAAGGTAAAATACCTCTAAAAATACCGGTACTTGACGTCTTATACCGGTATTTTTTAAGGTATTTTGAATAAAGGTATAATAGAGGTAAAGGTATTTCTATACCGGTATAAATACCTTTACCGCTATTATTTCGGTATTCGGTCCCTGGTTACAGGCCATGAGTTCGTGATAGGGGCGTATCAGAGATTACGTACGTCGTGAACTGTGTGATAACGGATTCTAGTCCGGGCTGTGGAGCATACGAGAGTGCTGATTGTGGATGAATGGACTGGTGCTGAGTTGACTGTGCGGAATAGAGGAGTGAGAGGGATATATATCAATGAGGACGAGGGCGTGATTGGAGGACGAGAACGCGGACAGGGAGCGACAGCGTCACTCTGATAGAGGATCCTTCACACCTGGGAGGAGCCAATGCCCTCCAAATGACGAGGCGGCGCATCCAGACGCTGCAACTACAAACCAACAGCAAATAAGAACACCAGAGTTCGTGAGAATTGGTAGTGACGCGCAGTTCTGGAGCGAATAAGTGTGCTCATATCAGTTACCCTCAATCCCAAGCGAGGTAAGTTCACCCTGCATTTCCCAGGTTAAGCAACAGTAGAAATAAACCTCGCCCCGATTCCCGCTAGACTTGAATTCACGTGTGGAATTGTGCTGCTGGCTGAGAGATTCCAGAACACAGCGGCCTCCTTCGGAGTCCGCCCCTGCAGCCGCGGACACGAAAAAGCCGCAATTGGGCAGCAAATAGGTCAGCGCTAACAATATGAACAAATCAACATCTTCTTCCGGGCTAGGGGGCCGTGGTCTATTGGAAATTATAGACCACGGCCCTCTAGCCCGGAAGAAGATGTTGATTACAACTCCGGCCGTGAAAGCCTACATTGTTATATAATACGAACAAAGTCAAGTGTTTTTACTTTCTCGCTCTTAAGAAGGAACTTCTTAAGAAGAGAATGTTATGTAATGCTCCGCGAAAAAACGGCGGATTTTCGGCAGAAAAACCTTATTACAGGGCCCTGGTAACGAAAACGTTGATAAATCCAGTTGCTAACTTTAGAGAACAAAATCCTCTAATACGTGATGCAGGCAGAATGCATGTTTTATGACTCCTTGATAAACTCTCTTTTATTGCTCTTGAAAAATTGGGTTATTTTTTTGTGAATTTGGAAAAACTTTTAAAAATTGAACATCCAGAATCAATAAATAACATTTGTCACAACGCAAAAAATCGGCACGAGTTCACTGCAAGCATTTTTCAGGCTTTCTTCTCTCTTCAAAAGAACATTTCGCCTTCAGACTCTGGAATTCGTCTGAACTCGTGTATACTCGGATGATTTTGACACCTACAAATTTTCTTTTTCTCGAATATTCTCTTGAAAATGAATAGAATTACCATCCCAACACTGTGACTGCAACAGAGGCGGCTATTCAGGAGATGTGGTGAAGTGGCACTTCACCAATTATTCATATTTAAGTCTATTTTCCTTATCACCAATTACAAGTATGTTGCTTTTAATGCAAGGCTGTTATTTCTCGCTGTGGAGTAGACAGAAAGTTATGTAATGCTGAACAAAAATACGGTGAATTTTCGGCAGGAAAAAAAACTCATTATTGCCGGGCTCTGGTGACGAAACGTGGATTAATTCCGTTACTAAATTTAGAAAAAAAATACTTTGTGTAGCCAGAGTCCATGTTTTGTGGATCCTTGATAGCAAAACAATCGATTGATGGCAAAACGTTTGTCCGTCGGTGTGTCTGCCCGTGCGTCTCTGAACAACGCCAGCCTCTAAACCGTTCAGTCAATTTTCTGCAAAATTGATATTTCCCGATCGATCTGGCTGATGTCGCGGGCCCTTGCAGTTGAAATCAATATTTTTAATTTTTGGGTTACTTTACATGACGCCCCTGGAACATTTTCCAAATTTTCAAAAAAAAATGGCTTCATCGTTTTTATTACATTTTGTTGTTGGATAGTGTGAAGGACATTAAAAATAATGGTGTAGATCTAATGTTCGTTAAAAACCTTGATTTTTCGAAAATTGTAAAAGTTCAAAATTTTTCGATGTCTTCCTACAACTATAATTAAGAAGATAGAGATTTTTTTCTAATGAAATCTGTTCCTTAAAAATAGATTTTAAAATAAGGTTATGTAAAATTTTTCGAAAATCTGAGTACTTTTCGCGTAATTTTGTGTGAAAATACGGGCGAGAAAGTATGTGCTGGTTTTGAATAGCAACCCTTCTGAACTCTAGTGAGCAGTTGAAACTCACGAAGGCGGCGGATGAGTGCGCCACCTGCCACGCCGGCCTTAGAAATGAAGTGAGCCGCCTCCTAAAGCGCCTCCACATTTAGGGTGCGGACCGATTGAGATGGCTTAGGTATTTACTAATGTCACTGCGGTGCCTATGACCTGAAGATCCTAGTGATCGAGTTCTGACGATGAAAGGTTTTTCGACACTAGCAAGGTAACTAAGTCGAATTCAATCGCTGTCTGGAGGAGAATTCTAGCAGCCGGCTGCGGGGCGAATGCCGAAGCAGTACTCTAATAAACGGGCCACGGACCGCGCGCTATCTTGTCTTATCCTCTCCCTCTACTTACACACAATTACACTGACGTGCAATACACTACCGCACATGTCAGGCGACAGCCAGTTTAAATAAAATGAAAGATATTATGAGCAGCCCGTTTTTACCTGTGAAAGAAAGCTTTTGATGAGAGCTTGTGCTACGAAATAAATTTGCATCCTTCAAAAGTCCTTCCTTATGTGTTGAGATTTATCCAAAGACTAAACATTTTTGTTCTGAGGAGAGCAGGAGACAACTATTTTACCAACGCAACAGGATGACCTACCTGCTGTAAGTTATTGGGGTAAAAGAGATCGGAATTCTCAGAAGGAAAGTAAGAAATACCACTTATTTTAAACTGAAGGTATCACGGAAATACAAGCTACAGCCACAAGAAAAAAATATAATAATCCGAATAAGAAGAGTCATTCAGAGAGTGTAGTACATCAGCGACCGCCGGAGGACTTCTTTGAAAACGGGCACTCAGCGCGTTAAGCCTAACGCATAACGCGAGAGAAAGAATGTGACATCGTACAGCACTCAACGGAAGCAGGCAACGAGCACTCGCGGTCCCCATAGCCCTGAGCGAAAAGAATTTTCAAAGTTCGATTGTAATGTAATACTGAAGTAGACATTTAGAGAAACTGTTTTAAATACAGGTTTTTATAAAAAAATTGTTTCTTCAACGGGCTCTAATATTTCATTATCAAATTATTTCCCTTGCCGACTGGTTTGACCGATCTCTTCGGTTCAAACGCGTTTACATCATATGTCGTCAAATGAATCGTTGACATTTACAGTATCTGGTCCTGGTTACTTGATCTAAAAGTCGTTCTCTCATTTCGAAGGAGATTGAATGCGCATCCTCTGGTTTTTAGAAAACTCCTAAGACAGATGTATTCAGCGCGTGAAGGCGTCGCCAGTGAAACGAATTTGACAAGATTTGCCCTTTTGCTTATCAGCAGAATTGGCAGTGTAGATTACCAACACATCGATCCATCTTTCCGGAAAAACCTGTCAAAAGGAGAATTCTTGAGTGCAACTCTCTCGGATTCACTGCCGGAGCAAGAGGACAAGTCCTTTGATGGGTAGCGCGCACCGGAAGTGGGCAAAACATTCTGGAGACGACAGCGGAGAGCGTAAAACACGCACTGCCCACACCACATGCACCTCGCGAAAGCTTTCGCTACACCCCGCCTCCACACCCCTCTCCATGCCATGCCCCGCCCCTGCCCACCCCGCCCCGCCCCGCCTCGCTCCGCCCCGCTCTGCTCGCTCCGCCTTCTTCCGCCCCTCTCCGCCCCGTCTCGCTCCGCCTCGCCCCACCCCACCCAACCCCGCTCCTCTCCAACCCGCCCTACCCCGCTCCACCCCGCCCTGCTCCTCCCCGCCCCGCTCCGCCTCGCCATGCCCCGCTCTGCCCCGCTCCGCCCCGCCCTGCCCCCCTCCGCTCTGCCCGTCCCGCCGCGACCCGCCTCTCCCTCACCCCGCCCCTCCCCGTCCCGCCCCGCCCCTCCCCGTCCTGCCCCGCCCCGCCCCGACCTGACTCGCCCCGCCTCTCCTCTCCTCTTCGCGCCGCGAGGGGCCGCTCGCCGACAAAGTTACACGAGCGACTCCTCCCCGAAATAGACACACGCCCTCTCCGCCCCCTCCCCCCGGAGGTCTCCTCTTCTTTTCCTCTCCACCCTCCGCCCCCTTCCGCCCTCGGCCCCTCCGCCCTCGCCCCGCCGTTCAACGACGGCGATAAAGCTCAGCTCGAGCGCGGCGAAGACGCGGGAGCTGGCGCTACATTTTTGAACGCGCTCCAACCCGCCTCGGCCGGAGCAGGGGCCCTGTTTGTCACTGTCCCATTTGCCACTACACTTTATTTTCAGAGCTCCCCAGAAATATATAGGATCTCGAGTCAAAGCACTAAATTTTCCCTGCATGTTTAATTTCCCACCTGAGACATTAATCTCCGTGGACGTAAAGCCAAGGAGAGCCGCCGCCAGCGCTAGCGCCGCGGCGGTGGGCGGACGAAGGCGTATTATGTTTCCCTGTGAGGCAAAGAGGGCGGCACCGCCTTGGAATGCGACCCGATGGCATTAATCCGAGTCAGAGCGCAAACTGTGAACGTCCATGCGCCTTCCAACGCACGATGTGAATGTATTACTGACAAATTCATCGTCTTTTAATGGATGGATTGTCCGCTCATCCGCTGGTAGAAGAATATCTGCTGCATTCGAAATGAACTTTTCGCATCCTGTCGTTAGTAATGTTGCACTCTAAGCAATTCATTATCCTTATTGCCTGGACATTTAGTTGAGAGGAAACTTTCACTCCCAATACAAATTTCATTTTTGCTTCACGATTTTGAGAAAATAATGCGACAGGCGTAAACTAATCTTATCATCATATATCATAATAATCATCATTCGTGAGGCTTGATGATTAAACTGTGATGGTAAATTCGTACTAAGAACTTTGAAACCCACGATCAACATAAAAACCAGAACTATTTTCGATCAACGATGAAGAAAATGGAGAATTCTTTTAGATATTTTAGTGTAGCATAAAACCACCTTCTACTTCAAACTTTAAAGAATATAATTAAATGATTTTTAAGCTGTTCAAAGAATTTCCCCGTCAGGAATAGAACCCAGATCTCCCGGTATAATTATATATTAGCTGTTAGATATAAAGTCGGCATGGTGGACTTGCAAATGCAATACAGGAAGCACATTCCATCAATATTTGTAACATTGCGACAAGGTGAATATGCTACTTAATGAATAGAACCAACAGCCCTTGCCTGTCCCGCCTTCACTCGTGCAAGCTGTTGGCCTCGCGCCGCAGAGGGAAACCCAGCACGCGGTCGGGGAGGGGGCGGGGCGGGGAGCCATCTTTCTTTCCGCCGCCGCCGCCGCCGCCGCTGCCGCCACTGCGCGCGTTTTTAAGCGCCTTCTCCACGCCGCCGCCCGCGCCGCCGCCGCCGCCGTTGCAGTATTTATCGCGGTTCGCGCGTCCCGCTCCGAGTCGCCCCTGACGGCGCGGCCCGCCCCCGCATGAATCTCCTGAAGCTTCGCTCCGCCGCAGCTGAGCCCACAGGATACGCACACCCCTCACTCGCTCCCATCCCCGCAGTGCCCCGCCCCACCTCACCCTGCCACGCCTCTGGCCCCCCGCCCAGCCTCTGGCCCAGCCCCCGCCTTGCACCCCCCTACCCCGCCCTGCCCCTGGCCCTGCCCCCTCTGCCCTGTCCCCGCTCTGCCCCTCGCTCTGCCCCCCGCCCTGCCCCCGCCCTCCCCCGCCCTGCCACCCGCCCTGCCCCACGCCCTGTCCCCCGCCCTGCACCCCGCCCTGCCCCCGCCCTGCCACGGCCCTGCCACCCGCCCTGCCACCCGCCCTGCCACCCGCCCTGCCACCCTCCCTGTCACCCGCCCTGCCACCCGCCCTGCCACCCGCCCTGCCACCCGCCCTGCCACCCGCCCTGCCACCCGCCCTACCACCCGCCCTGCCACCCGCCCTGCCACCCTCCCTGCCACCCGCCTTACCACCCGCCCTACCACCCGCCCTACCACCCGCCCTGCCACCCGCCCTGCCCTACCCCCTACCTCGCCACCCCACCCGCTCACTAGTCTCACTGAGCCCCTCTCGTCCTCTTTTCTGCATACCTCGCCATTCTTCCCCTCCACTTTCCTTCTTGGCCTTCTACCTTTCTCTCTCCTCACACTTTCTTCAATTCTCCTTTCCCTGAGATCTCTCCCGCTCTTCTTTCACCCCATCCCTCACCTTGAACTTTTCCGCCCTTTCCCAGCCACCTACCGTCTCCCTTCCTCTTATCTCAACCGCTTCTCTTCCCCTACGGGTTCCCCTCTCTTCTCCTTCACCCTAATCCTCCACCTCTTCCTTCCCCTCCCCTCTTTCACAGCTTTCCTCGCTTCCTCCACTTTTCCTTGCCTTTCTTCTTCCTCTCACTCTCTCTTCCTTTTCTTCCACATTCCTTCCGTTCCTTGTCGCATCTAACTTCTCTGCTCCTCATTCAGTGAGGTGTATTAACCCCCCTCCCCGACCCCCTCCCCACTGCTTTCACGTCTTCATTCCCTCTCCTTCGCTTCGCCCACTCGCAGTCTTCAGCCCCGCGCACCCCCTCCCCCGCCGTCCAGGCCGTCCCGCGGCGGCATGCCAGACCCATTCCACACGCTGATTTATGGCTGTTTCCGAAGTTCCGTGTAAGGATTGTACACATAAATATTTTAAGTGCTCGTAAGGTGACTTACATGCTTATGATAGATAGTGCAGTATTCCCGCAATAGACGCTTTCCGTTTTTTATTATACTTTCTGAGATGGTGAGATGAAGCACCAATCATACATGACTTGTAACTTAAATTATCACAATCTTCAAGTATTAGGAAAGGTTTGTTATAATATTTCAGTTTAAAATTCATAACTACGATTCCAGAAATAGTTGATAAAACTGGAAATTACATCTGTACATGTAGCCATTGCAATGAGCACTACTTTTCGCAAAAATAAATAAGAAATGTTCAAATATTAAAGTAAATTTGAGTAATCATTTACCGTTAACTTATGAAGACTTTCTCAAAAATGGTACAATGTCTCAGTTTTCTTAAAAGCTTTTTGAAGAAAGATCTGTCTTCAGTGCCGTCGGTTTTGAAGTAAAATAAAACCATCTCCAGTGCGTCTAACTGAAAAATGAACAATCTTAGACCAGATTGGACCCAAGCAGAGCTCATAAGTGTATCCAGTTAACCAGGTATCTCCCACCAACAGGGCACCGCCCCAGCCGGGACAAGCTCTAAGCTCCCGACTGGTCTCCCGGCATGTGTGGTAGTGTAGTGCATGTTAGTGTGCGTGTGTGTGTGTGTGTGTGTGTGTGTGTGTGTGAAAGGAGTGAGGATAGGATAAGGAAGGGGAAGGAAAGTTCGCGCGCGGTCCGAGGCCCGTTTGTTAGGGTACTGCTCCAGCATTCGCCTGGTGTTGATCGGAGAAACCACGGAAAACTACAGATCAGAGCAGCCGGCCACTAGGATTCTCCTCCCGATAGCGACTGAATTCGATCTAGCTGAAAAGCCAATGTCGAGAATCCTGCTACCTTCGGGACTCGAACCTAGGAACCTCCCGGTCAAAGGGACTGCAGTGACATCAGTTGATGGACTGTGCCATCTCCCACGGTTTTGAGAGTAAAGTACAGTACTACTCCACCATACGCGTTATTTTTATGTACGCACGCGTCTAGTTTTGATTTTGAGGATAAATAAAAATAATTTATTAATGACTCTTGAAATTGATCCTAAAAAGACTGCATTGAGAGAGAAATGTAACCCGGAGTATTTATAGTTTCTATAAGTTACCTTCCATACACGGGCCCCTGAATGCATTTTGATATATTATAAGCGGATGATTTAATCCCGTATTACATTGTCTCTGACAAAGTCTTCCCAAAATTTTCCAAATTTTGTGTCCTGTTGCATAGATATCTACCATTGGGCGTCTTCACTTAGTCTGTCCAATAGGAGGTGTAGTGATGGTAGTTACGAATACAGCGTCCTATTTCTTGTTCATTGATGAATAGTGATTCTAATTCATCTACTGCTTCTATTTTTTGTACAATAACTGGGTTTCATCCTAGTCGTAATCCGAATAACTCTCTATTTCACGTCTTCCAAAGTAGCTGGCCATATATTTCAAAGTTATGGTTTTCATTTCACTATGAAAAGAGTGTCATCCAACCAAAGTCATTTTTTGTTCACCTTTTTGTGTCCGTACACTACATACTATCCGATGCGAATCCTGTGAATCTGCGGTCAGGAGAATCCGAGGGCCATTTTAAAATAACACACATAAACGCAATGGAAAAAACGGGTTCAGAATTCCCAACAAGTCCCATTGGGACGTTAAGTTGAAGAGTATTTGATATTGTAACTCGACATTCGTAAGTTGCGAGTTTAGTCCTCGAGTTTAAAATATCGGACATTTTACATTGAACGGACAAATTCGCGGCAAAAAATGAAGAAACGGTCGAATCTGCTCTTAAAAGATGGCGAATTCAGCCTCGATCATTCCAAAGAAGACGCTTAAAATGAGTAAAAACGCAAAATCGATAGGAAACAGCTGAAATGGCGAAATATGTTCAAAAGTACACCAAAATATTTCACCTTCCAAAGTGGAACCCTCTTACAATCCCCCAAAACTAAATTGCAAGAATTCGTAAATAGACTGTACGAAAAAAGAATAGTTAACAGGATAACGGAGCCCGGACATATATTTGTTACCCCCTCTGGTTTAACGCTGTATACGCTTTGTAAAAATGACCTTAATAGCCGTACGTCTGATGACACTGGCGTCAATTTTGCAGTACTATGAATTCTGAAATGAAGAAAGTCCCATCAAAACGTTTAAATATAGCGGTTACATGTACCCAATAAAGGTAATAAATGTGCAATATCATTTGTCTTCTTGTCTCTGAGAATGTCTTCCCCAAAATCGGCAGGAAATAGCTGAAATGGCGGTTCTTCATTCTCACCAACAAGCATGAGTAGGGGGATCTTTCGACAAAATTTGTGTGTACCCTGCTTTTTACGTGGTCAAATTTCAAATTTCGTCTCTTTAGAGGGCGCCTCTCTTTTCTCTTTAGAGAGCTTCGTAATATTAATATATATAAAATTAATATAAATATATTCATATATATTAATTTTTACAAAATTTATGTATAAATTTTAAAAAATGTAAAAGATTTATAAATTTAAAATATTCTTAAAATGATACAAAATCAACTTGCACTACATTTTGTTTTAAGAAATAGAACACTGCGTTCTTTTATTCAAATTTAATTTGTTTAATTTCCTCCGGACATTTTGCAATGGCTCCCCCTTGTGTAACAATTTCGTTGAGGAGCGAACGAATCGGTCGGATATGTCGCGGCCTTGCGTCTGCGAGAGCTTCCGAGCCGCGCCGTCATGGCGCCACCTGCCAGCTGCCAGCACAGCGCTGTGCACAACCATTGCTCTCAGTGGCAAATGACGCACAAGAGCACGCGGGATTGGGACACGATTACAATGAAAGTGACAACAAAAATTACTTACAAATATCACTGTGTTAATTCCACAGAAGATGCAATACGTGTAAAGCGATTCGAGCTCGATCATCTCGAAACCTAAACCAGTGCGGCGAGAGCCGTGACGCTAGAGAAAAAGGAGCCAAGTTGAGAAGGGCAATCAGAATTACTTTACGCGTGAACAAGCATGGAGAAACCAATACCTCACTCAAGAAACTGAGAAACGTTAGTTTATAAAATTTGACCAATGTCTGATACGCCGCTACATTATGTTGCCGTATTCATTTACTATTGGGGGGAAAACCAAACAATTGAAATAAACAGGTGAAATACGAAAATATAATAATTAAGATTTGCCATCAGAAAAATATTATCATTTGAAGACACTCCAAAAAGTACAATATATACATACTTTGATCAAAGAATAAAAACGTCTGGAATTGATGACAAATATCTGGTGAAGAAAATAAAGAAATGAGAAGTCACACACGAAACAAGTGGTGTTACGACATCACGTACATTCTATTAAAATTGATATCGGTCAAGTAATATTATTCCATTCTACTAACATAAAACCCGTCACCATTACTCCGCTGCTGTTAGAAACAAATCTAACATTCTTTTTGTTTCTTCTGTAACTTCAACGTATGAATATAATGTTTTAGCAATGCCTTATGAAATGACTCTGGTAAAAAAAAGTCTGAAATTTCTTACCAGTTTTGTGAGATATATCACTCTAATAATGCACTGACAATCTTCTAAAAACCGAATAATTTCATTCAATTTTAAGAAGTACATTGCAATGACTATTCAGCCCGTGTATCAAAGCTCCGCCTAGCTTTTAAATTACTAAATAATAATGTAAAGTAATGCTTATAATATACTAGTTTGGATATATTAAATTATTACTAATAATATAGTATATCTTTTATATTGTAAATAACAAGACAACATAGGCTTTTTACTTTCTCGCACTTCCTAAGAAGATAAAGTATTGTAATCGTGCGCCGGAAAACGGCGAATTTTCGGCCGAATTTCTTATTGCCGGACCCTGGTAACGAAAAAGAGGATAAATACTGTTTCTATGTGTAGTAAAGTACATCCTCTAATATGTTGTGTAGTCAGAATGCATCTTTTCTGGGCCCTTGATACTGAAAAATCGATTAAGGGCAAAATGTCTGTCCGTCCATGGTCAACGCTTGCGCCTTCGGCCGATTTTCTCCAGAATTAATTTTCCTCGATTGATTTGAACGAACTTGAGGTATTGGGAGTTTAAAACGGATATTTTGATTGAAAGTACTTCACATTTTTCCAAAAATGACACCAAATTTATTTACTAAACTTTGTCCTCGAATAGCGTAAAAGAGGTTTGAGATAGCGGTGCAGATCTCATGATCGTTGAAATCTCTGATTTTTCGAAAAATTGCAGAAGTACAATTTTTAGGGTGAATTGCTACAACTATAATATTGAAGATAAGATTTGTTTCCTCAATGAAATATGTTCTCTAAAGACAGATCCCGAAATAAGATCATGCTCAATTTTTGGAAAACACGTAATTTTTTTGCAAGATCAGGAATATCGCCATTAAAACATCACGTTGAACGCCGGAGGAGAAGTATACCGGCAACCGGCAGGTAGGTGGTTGTGGTAAGAGGGCAGCTGTAAGGTAAAATTTTAACGCATGCGCAGTGAATGTTTTCTCTAGGCGGATCACTTGCTGATCGAATGATTTGCTACGTGCGTAGCATTGTTGCTTTTCATATCACGAGTCAATCTGGAATGAATATTGTAATCAAGATTGCAATAGTGATCTATCGTTGTGTGGCGATCTATTGTTTGATATGGTTTGCAATAAACTCGTTGTAACGTGTTAACAGCAACAGTATTGTGAATTTCGTACATGAAGACCGTTGTTTTTCTTGTCTTTCAAGTTAGCATTACTCGAGAATGCTTCAATTTGTGAAAGGCCCGCATTCGCGCGTCAGAAGAGAGGAGGCGCTGCATCCACTAGTTCATCACATCTACGCAGTTAGTGTATTAAATCGCGTCCCCGACAGTCGGCATTAGCTCATTTATTCGAACGTCAGGCGCCACAAAAGGACGCCAACTCACCTCTCGCGGAGAGCGCCTGCGGGGGGAGGGGGGGTTGCTTCATTAGGCTCTTTGTGTCGCAGCGGCCGCCCCTCCCCCTCCCCCCTCCCATCGCCATCCGCGCCGCACCGCGCTACCCCTCCCCCCATATTTCACAATTTGGTTATTGTTTGTAAACAGCAATAACTCTCTCTATGGAAATGAGGTGTCCGAAATAAACGCATCATTTATATTTAATAAGTGAATCTAATTGGACACGTTTGTATAAATCACATCTCGTACAATCTAATTTCGGCCAGAGATTGTAATAAAATATCGCTAATTTTATCGAGGGAGGGCGGGCGGCCGGCCGAAGGGTGATGCGCGGCGTGCGCGCGCGCGTTCTGCGCGGGGCGGGGGCGGCGGCGGGGGCGGCGGCGGTGGCGGCGGCGGGGGCGGCGGCGGGGGCGGCAGAGGCGAGGGCGAATCACGAGCAGTAACGAATGGTCGCTGCGAAATATAATAAGCCATATTTTTTTAGTTCAATGGCCGTGGCTGTTTTCCTAAATATATATCACGGCGCCGAACGCACCGGAACGCGCCTCGCTGCGCGCTTTTTTACGGAAGCGGATAAAAAAGGGCTGACGAATGAAGTATTGTAGCCATAAAATAAAATTAGAAGTCATATACAGCGAAATTGGATACACACCTCTCGCATTCAATTAGCTAGCGGACATGACGCCCGTTGAGTTATGGAGGCGATAAAAAACTGCGCCATGAAACAGTGGGCGGGCTGTCGCAGCCGGGGCCGCGGGCGGGGGTGGGGCCGTGGGGGCGATGGGGGCGGCGAGGGTGACGCGCGCCCGGCGCAACGCAGCCCCCACCCCCCAAACCCCCAGCGAATGCACGCAGAGGCAATGCGCAGGTGGGGATGCCATCGCCAGGCCAAGAGCGACGCGCCGCGCGAAAGGTCGCCCCGGGACACCTGGGCCTGAGGCGGCGTTTGGGCGGCTTCAGTTCACTTCAGCTCAAGTCAATTGCCTCTTATTTATCGTGGCGAGTCTCAGGCCGTCAGGCCTGCTCTGGGCGGAGCGGGGCGCAGCGAGACGGAATGAGTCAGGGTCAATGCTGCTCTTCTCCCTGACCACGCAAATGTCGCTTCACTGTTTTCGCTATCTAGCAGCGAAAGAAAATATAACTCGGACGGCAAAACAGGAGGTCAAAATTTAGCTCAGGGGTTTCTTTTAGGCTGGAGGATATTTTCCGTGCAGTATATCTACAACATGGAACAGACGGTTTTACTTCCCCTCCAAAGGAAGACATATGAAGGATTACTTTTGGTTTTCGATATGATTTCAACCCGCGAATTTGAGTATGACATTCGTATATGCTAACGGGTTGGATGCGATGGCAAGGTTGATTCATGTTTCTGTGCGACTCAGCTTCTAAGGTCATTTAATTCTATAAGTGCAGTGCATGATTTTATCGCGGAAGGAGGCAGTAATCTTCCTCTACTGAATGTCGAGATCTAGCGGCGACTTACACGTCGTCTACATCCAACCTGGTATCTCCCAACAGCAGGGGACCACTACACTCGGGACAAGCTCTATGTTCCCGACAAGCTCTATGTTCCCGCTCTATCATGTGTAGTAATGTGAATTTTTTAAGTAAGGGATGAGGATAGGACAGAAGGAGGAGGAAGGAAAGATCGCACACGATCCTTGGCCCGTTTGTGGCCGTACTGCTCCGGCATTCGCCAGATGTTGGTCGGAATACTACCGACGGAATACTACAGAATACTACCGACAAGAGTAGCGAGACGCTAGGAATCTCCTCCAAGCAGGGGCTGAATTCGACCTATCAAGCCAGTGTTGAAAATCCTGGCCCCATCGAGACTCGAACCCTAGGCCCTTCCGGTCAGAAGCACTGCAGTGACATCAATAGATGCCCTGAGCCAAGCTGGTGCGGTTGTCACGAGAGATGACGAGCTGAAGGGCCGCTTCGGGTGCAAGCAGTAGTACCACTTATGTGGTAGCACAACCAAGCAGCTCGAGGTGTAAAGGGTGCGCGTCCGCACGACCTGATCTCTCGCCCCGCGGCTTCCGCGCCTATCACTTCTTTCCCAACCCTCAATTCACCGCATACTTTGGGTGGAGCGGGGTCCAGCGGGGCGGAGTGGAGCAAGATGAACGGAGCGGGCCGGAACACAGGGGAGTTTGGGGGCGGGGAGGGCGAAGTTGTTGTTGTTTTTTTCAAATATTTTTTCTTCCTATTCAACATTAATGTTTTACAGAGAATTTCAATATATTTTCTAACAGTTTGGGATGATCCCGCAGTCATCAGGCAGGCAAGTAACCTTCATGCATGAGATGTAACGAATTAAGTAATTTTGATTTTAATCGTTCATTTAATTTTAATATTATTTATAATTTTAATTTTCGAGTTCCCTGAATATTCATGGTGGACGGAGCATATCTTTTGGATATGGGGAATGTATGTGGCAATTTCGTTTTGATTTACCGAATCTGAATGTGTTAGTACAGGGGAATGCTGAGAGATTGGAGAAGAAGTTTGTGGTGAGATTTTTCATGAATTGTTCAAGAGGTTCAATTTGTAATTCTTTATGAATTTGCGTGTTTGCAAATAAACAATAAGCTATAAGCTTTACAATTATCTCCGTAGACATTTATTTTCTATTACTTGTATTTTCTATTACAAGTATTTTTTTTCAAGGAATGAGGCAGGGCGAGCGGGGTTATGGCGGAACGGAGGGAAACGGGACGGCAGAGTGGGATGTATCGGGACTGACCGGGAGGGGGGAGCGGGGAAGGGCGGGGCGGAGCGGGATGGGGTAAGGCAGTGGCAGCACTGGGTGTGGGTGGAAAAGTGCGGGTGAGGGGCGAGGGGTGGGGGAGATTGAGAGTGAGGTCGCCGAACGCACGCTGTCCTCCGCGCCTGCGTGATGGAAATCTCTTGCTCCAATGGCAATGGATTATTTCGGACTAGCTGGTTTTTGCGCGCTTTAGACAAACATTTATTCTGTCGGGTGAGCGTTACCGCTATTATTTTACACCGGCGTATCAAGATGTATCACGATGGAAAAATATTACTAAATCTCCATTTTTCCGATTTCTACTTTTTTTTCGCGATTGTATAAAAGGCAATGAGCCACATCGAGGTATGTGCTGTTCATCACTATCGATATCCATGTCTAAAATGTAAATCTTCAGTTAAAGAAAGCTACTTTTAACTTGGTCTCTTTTTTTGAAAAATTAAAATGAAAAGCATCAAGTTCTATTTAAACAGTTGCTAATCAGTCGTTTTTGTGAGTTAAGACTCGGAAGTCGAAGGATATTTTACAAAAAAAATCTTATTTTGAAAGTAAACAAGTTGGAATAAACAGTCTACTACAGAGTACATTCAACGCATTTAAATGAACATTATTTAAAAGATGTGTCTTTAAAGCTAACACACACGGATCTTCAGACTATTCAGAAAAATGCTTTCATTTTACAATTCGTGATGGTGATGATTTCTCTCTCTTGCTAGATTTTACTCTCATATTTTTAACCTAACTTGAGAGGAGTATCATGACTGTGTAAATATATGTTCAAATAGTTGTTATTAAGCTTATGTAAATAAATATTGTTTAACAATGCGTAAAATGATTTCTATTAATGTTTGCTAATGCTCGTCAGAATAATTCTCCTAGCGTTCCATTCCTTTGCGAACATTTGCGAAGCCTTTCAATCAAGCCAACTACGATGATTTTACTGTCAGAAGTGTATTTGACTCACTGACATTGGTAGCGAGTAAACTATTTATCAACATGCACTTACGTATTTATTTTCTAGAGCAGTTAGTTATGCAAATAGAAGCTAATTATGTTTCTTCAGTTTCGGAAAAGAGATCAAAATGTGTCCTGATTTAAGATGAAAATGCGGTGTTAAATGAAATTTCATTTTCATCCATCTTGAAACAGGGGAAACACTGTCATATTTTGTGCACTGTTTACTGACTTTCAATGGATGCAAATGCTACATGCTGGAAGCTTTTTGTAGTACATCTACGGTTGACTTTGGTACTAAGAATAAAAAGAATTCGGAAGATAAAACGCATGTCTGCGTTTTCGGCGTTGACTAGTGCAACATTTTCTGTCATACCGAGAAAGATGTTCCTTCAATTTTATTTGATTCGATTTGATTTTAGGTCAGGCAGATTTTGCCATTGGAGATATTACTTTTTTTCTGAAACATGTCTGGGTCGTCTCTCTCGATCAAAAACTGTTTTAGACCAAAGTTATGTATTTTTTAGTGTAGAATCCGAATCTGGAATAATTAGTGGGGTTCCTATTTAAGATTTCAAAGTCGGCTCCCGCCTCACCCTCAAGGGGCAAGCGGGGAAATTTGATTTTAAGTCTGACAGATGTGCCCCTGAAAGCACTATTAAAAATGCCTTTGACAGTTTTTCACGTTGCATATTTTTCGAGTTATTTTGATTTATTTATTTATTTAATTACCCACACCAGGGCAAAGCCCCAATTACAGTAGGCATTACAAGAAAAAACATATCAAACATACAAAACAATATTACCAAACATTAACTTTGTTAAGTTAACTTTGTCAAGTTAAATGGGCCATCCTGTATATTTAAAGTCCTATGTGCTAGTAACGTGTATAAAACTTATTGGCTTAGGTAAATCTGTTCATCATGACATTTCAAATAAGAACAATACTGATCCACCAACATGTTCATTTTGTGTATACAATAAATTGACCATGCACTGAAGCGCTTAACAAAACAATATTAGCTTCATTATTTGGTCTGAAGTGCTAGATCCTGTGGATCTTGAAATGTGAATAATAGAAACCAACGACTCCCAGAATTTTTTTATTTGCTTAGACACAAATATTTTTAGATTAATTAATTTTTGCCTATTTTTTGTAGGAGCAATTAATATGCGAAACAACAGCATTAGTCTTCATATGTAAAGGATCATTGCTTACTTACATGCCACTGCACTAATTTCCTTCTCATATTGGAGAAAAAAGGTTCAACAGGATTGACCCAAAGTATACAAACATTTTCCACTTCGCCAATTTGATCATGGGAGCTGTATAAATAACTAAATTGAGAGTCATAATGAAAAGCTGCCCCACTACCTAGAGAATTATTCAAATTTGCTTCCCTGCTTGCAGTATTATTTTCAATGGTGCGAGTATGTTCTTTAGCAAAATGCTCTTGCCTCTGAGTGGCCGATTCAGAATATTTATAGACTGCCCATTTCTTAGCACTTATCGTCTATTTTGACAACTGTGACTTTCGTTTTGGCGTTGTTTCAAACAATTTAGTGTTCACAAATTTATGTAAAAGAAGAGATTGTAGGATGATGTGTATAAAGGAGACGCTGTGTGATATGTATAAATTGTACATTATTATACTTTTTACTCTTATAACCTACCTCAATTTTCAAACACTTTGAAACTCATAGTGTGTTCTTGCCATTGTTTTTATATAACATGGACTAAAAACAATACATGTACATTGACATTCTTTACTAATTTGGTCCCGACTTTCTTTCAAATGTTCCACCAAAGTTCAGAACTAACAAATCACCAATCATGGAGCTAGTATTCAAAGTTCCATGCCACCACACAGACTTTACATAGCCTTATTCAAACCCCAATGCAATTCGCATTGATGCACTCTTGAATCTATGATGTAAAGCTAGGCGAAAAATGTTCAGACATGTAATTATTTTGAAAATATATTAATGTTGATGGTTACAAAACATAGCCCATAGTACTCCAAACCTTTAAAGGAAGCTAGCACAAAAGTATTCATCGGTTTTGGTTCAGTAGATTCACAAATCATTGCACTGTAAGTCAACGCACTTGTGTCTTTATGGAACAATATATAGAATCTAGAGAGAGAGAGATTAAAATTCAATGTTTATATACCAAATAGGTAAATAAGATGACCGAAAAGATTTTTAGGACCCACTACCATTATTTTACGGAAAAAATCGCGAAATTTGAGAACAAAGCTTAAATTGCTTTCTAAACGAAAACATTTACCGCTTTAAATGTGTAAGTAATTATGTTTCCATTTGATCGGCTCAGATCATCAAGTGTGCTCTTCCGCCATTACAGTACAAAATGCCACGACAAATTTATATTCGCTGAAAATGCAAACAAGGAAACACTACGGCATACGGCGTCGGACAATTGAGAAAATCCGAAAAAAAAACCCTGATCAGAACGGCGTCATTTGACCGAACGCTTGACCCAACACAGCATACTCTCTTCATCGCATTCCTGCTCTTGCGTTGCATTCACAGTACGCCAGGCGAATCGACAGCCCATAACGCAGGCAGCGTCCCAAGCATCTCCGCTGTCCGGAGACCACCACAGCTTCCAAAGGCCGCTGGTCCCCGTGGTAAAAACCCGGCTCCCAACATGACTCGGCGCAGGGCGGGCAGTGGGGGGTGGGGGTGGGACTTGAAAGCGGGAGGCGGCCCTCCCTCGAGCCGGCCGCCCCCACAAAGCACGTCTTAATTGATTTCTTTCGGCGCTGTTTGCTCGGGTGAGGAGCCGCGCTGGAGCGGCAAATTGCCGGAGATCCGCGTCCCGTCGCGCCGCGCCGCGTCGCGTCGCCCTGTCGCCGCACAAAGCCACGACGTGACGTGACGGCGCGGCGCGGCGCGGCGCGTCGACCGCTGCAGTAGTCGCCGTCGCGGCAGACCTACGTTCACTATTTCACTCACCAAATTTCAGGCAATAGAGTGTAAGAATTTGATTTTTTTATTGATTGATTAGTGATTCAGGGGGGACAACTACTGATGTCGTTAGTCCCGTAAGTGTAGTGCATTTTTCCTCTGGAGTCGGCGGTGATCTTCTCCTGCTTGATGGTGAGATCCGGCACGGAGTTACCTTCGTCCAGCGGGGTTTTCCCAACCAAGGATCCCCCACCAGCGTGGCACCGCCCCAGATGGGACAAGCTGTAAGTTCCCGACCGATCTCCCGCCATGTATGGTGGTGTAGACCACGTAAGTGTTTGTGTAAGTAAACCATGAGGATAGGACAGGTAAGAGGAAGGGAACATCGCGCGCTGTCTGAGGCCCGTTTGTTAGGGTACTGCTCCAGCATTCCTCTGACATCGATTGGAAAATGACTAGAGCCGGCTGGCTGTAACTCTCCTCTAGACACCGACTGGAATTCGACCTAACTATAAAGTTAGTATCGAAAATCCTACCACTGGGACTCGAACCTAGGACCTCCCGGTCAGAGGCACTGCCGTGACATCAGTTGATGCCCTGATCCTTTACTGGTTTAAGAATTGAAACCTTACCTACCAATTAGAGATGGCTTACCCAAACATAATTATCAGTTCTTGATATTCTTAATATTCCATGGCCTTTTGTGCGTCAATTGTTGCCAGTTTGAAAGTAAAATGTTACAGTCAAGGTTTGGTTCAACTCCTGATGATGGAATAGGCCAAACTATTTACGAATATAAATGAAGTAACACAATTAACAATAGAAAATATGTTTAGACATATTTTGAGAGCTTTTGAAAAAAATTAAAAAACAACCACATTTATGACAAATCAGAAGATAGCGAGTATTATAAAATATCGAAGCATGGATGTAATGAAATTGGAGGGACAAGATTACAAAGATATTAACATGAAAACTATGAATTCATCATCTACATTAAAAATTGGCAAAAAAACACTTTTCCTTCAAGCTTAAACTTTGAAAGCTGTATTTATTAAGTGTATTTAAATACTTTCCTTGTCTATTTGGTAATGTTTCTTTTCTTGTTCGTTTTATGTTATTTACATTTCTTTGCAATACAATCTGAATATACACAAATTACGTTTATTAATATGATATTAAGTTATATTAACGAAATTTCATTCGTGAAATAGTCCTATTAAATTCCACTCATGAGTTATTGGTTTCAATTCGTCCAATAGAGTTTTAAAATAAACCAACCACGGGCGCCTGAAATCGAAAAGTTCACATGTGTACGTTTCGTAAACTTCTTAACGCAGATGACGTTCAAATGTTTCGAAAAATTAATAGTCCCTCCAAACCAGAAACTTCTGTTATCAAAATAGCGTCTGAAACACTCCACAAAGAAACATTTTTTTCAGTATTTCCTATGTTGATCATATTAAATCGACTGAGGACTATTACTTGGAAAATAGTCTAACCGAATTCCACTTGTGGTCTGAAAATTTCAAATCACTAGGGAAAATAAGTAATCTTATCTGTGATTTGTGTAACCCACGATGTCACATAAGCATTGATGATCGCAGCGAAACTCCAGGGCAGAATGGGTGAGGAGACACGAGGGGAGGCTGAGTAGGACGAGCAATGGTCGATGTGCTCAAGCGAGGTGAGGCCAGGAGGAGAAAAGCGGGACAGGCCGGAGCAGGGCAAAGTGAGATGATGAGGGTGAGAAATAAAAGCACTTCTTAGTATACTCAGGATAGAACCCGTTCATTTTTCTTCTCTAATAAATTATTTTAATAAATAAATGCCGGCAAAGCTGGTCGATTGATTGATATTTCTGGATTCGTCAACTGCTACGGTCATTAGTCCGTTTAATATTATTCCGTTTGCGCAGTGAAAGTTTAAACACAGGAGGTGGCAGTGTTCCTCCACTGCTGGCTGATGATATGGTGAAGCGACGCCGCCCTGGGCCGCTGGCCGCTTCCGCTTTCACTTCGCCCGGGTCGAGCAGGCATGGCTTCCAGATGTGCAGGCTGACCGCTCGCCACCCCCCGCACCTCCTGTGAGTGACCCGAACGAAAGCAACGCCACCCCGCTGCCGTAGGATGGACTGGCCCGGCAGTATATAAAGGCGGCGTACGGCCACCGAGTTTGTCGCTTGTTTACCGCTCTTCGTGAGCATGGTGTGATCGCCGGCGTCCCCACTCCGCGGTTGCCCTGGGGTTGACCAAGGCGGGAATCGACGCAAGGCTGAGGCAAGCGACCCACCGCCAGCCTATCTGCCTTTACTTCCGCCTTTGCCGCCGCCGCCACCGCTGCCTACCACCTCTCCCCCACCCTCCTCATAACCGACCGACTGAGTGCTGGATTGCGTAGCCTCTGTTAAGATGTGACAATGTACTTGCAACCAGGGCTTATAATAATGCTAATAGCCAATCAGGAGTTCGTCTTTCTCCCGCCACATACTCCCTCCCATCTATGTCCTCACGACAATGAGATCCGGCACCGACCTAAACAGCGCTTGCAGACGAATTTCCCTCGTCGACGTATTTCCTCTAGCAGGACACTTTCCCAGTCAGAAACAAAATGTAATCTCCTGACTAGTCTCCCAATAGGAAGATATGGGACCAAGCTAAATACCTAGTGCACGAAATCCTCCAATCGACGAAATTCGACCAAGGACCTCTCGGTCAGAGTCGTTGCAGAGACTGCGGCACTGTTGGTTGCGAGCTAAAATCATCCAGTCCGGGGAATCCTGGGTAATGAGATAGTTAGTGACAAACGTCCACATTAAGTATACGAAAAAAGTAAAGTTTTTAATATTCAATGAAAAAGTATTGTCTTAACAGATTCTACGTTGTCCCAATGGAAAATTCAAGCTGCAGCGGGTGGGCGGGAAGGCCCCTCTAGAGGCGGATGACCGGGTCGCCGTCCAGCTTGGCGAGCGCTGGCAGCCGCTTGATGACCTCCGCCTTCCACGCCGCCTCCTCCATGTGCTCCACCAGGGGGTTCCCCAGGAACAGCAGCTCCTCCAGCCGAGGGCACTCCGCCAGCCGGTTCACCTGCGCAGCGCAACCACCCACGCACTCAGAGCCACGTCCCGTCATTCATGTTACCCGAAGTTACAACTGCACAATACATGGAGTTTTCAATATACTTGGATTATACTCGGATGCTTCGAGAGGAATGGTATACATTTTAGAAAGTGCGACAATGGTATATTCCGGACACGTATACATGAAGCGTGCATATACTGCGAGCAAAACAAATGCCGCAAATGCAACTGGCGCAAATTGATTGATTGGTGATTCCGGGTGCTTCAACTGTCAAGGTCATTAGTCCCGTAGTACATGCTTTTCATCGCCAGGTGGCGGTGATCCTGCCCTGCTGGATGGTGAGACCCGGCACCAACCTACTGTCGATTATTAGTATTCTCCCCAACCAGTTATCTCCCATCGGCGAGGCACCGCCTCAGTCAAGACAAGCTTTAAGCTTCCAACCGGTCTCCTGCTATGTGTGGTAGTGTAGTGTATGTAGGTGTAAGTGTAAGTAAGGATAAAACAAAGAAGTGATAGTGTAACCGCTTTCACTACTTGGTTACAAAAGTAAATCTTTAATTTACTTATTCCGTGACAAGCTTCTGCACCGTCACGCAAACCTGGGATTATTTCTAATCAAAGGTAAAATTCCCTGTCAGGGGTGGGTTCGTCATGGTTCAACTAATTACCAATTAGCAAGTAAACACAGTTCATTAGTTTGAAACAATATGGAACGTATATTCTAATGAATGAAATATGATCTACAACTGTATTTACAAATTTTACCTATGTTCTCAATATTTTTCCCATTAAATCCTGGTAGCTACCTTTCCTACCTAAACTGCAGTTATGATTTTCTAATGTAATCTTAACTTTGATCCTGTGCTTTCTAATAATAACTTATACACACGGAGATACACTTTACATAACAAAAATCACTAATAAAACACACGAAATACAATTCAAATAATGATCCTGAAAAAGAAATACATGCACACACAATGTTCAAAATTTTTTAACACCTTTGAATCAATTAATAATATAACACTTAATTCTTACAATTGAAATTTGGCTCATCCTTAGCCTTTCAGTATAAAAAAAATTTTCGTTTGACAAAGTCTTTAGCCAGTCCCTCAAATGCTATTATGAAATAAATAGTCGGACGGCTTTTCTCCCATTCAGTATTTCATACAGCTCACTTTTGCTAAGTGTTATTTATACTCTTAAATCAATTATACGTGAATTCAGTTAAATAGTTTTATGTAAGAACACAATTTTTACATTATTCACAAGAAATATCTGAATCTGATTCTAATTACGACTTTAAAAGAAAAAGAAATGACTCGACTAATTACCAAGACAACTGTTCTGTGAAATTCTAATTTGAAATTTCGTGAAAGTTCTTTCGGTATTTGTTTAACTCACGACCGGTGACCTCCCGAAGAATACTCTGCGCTGCGTAGCCGGCTGCAAAACGGCGTCCACGCCTAGTGACAAACGTAAATTGGTTACAATTAGACCAAGTTCATCACTGGGTCGCTGGATTTCTGCACCGCTCCGTGTTGCCTGCCGCGTTGAAAAGTGGGATGCCTCCGAGCGCCGTCTCTCATTGCTTAGCGACGTTTTACCATCGATCACTCCAAGATGATGGTCGCATAAGAATGCAAGTTGAGAGCTTCCAATTATGACTTCGTAATGGTAATGAGCCAAACTAGTTGTAATATCAAACTGAGTTCTTATAATTCTTGAGATTCAATAAGTTCATTTCAAGAATGAGATTTCCGAAAATAATACAGACTTTCTTATACGTCGTAGCCTACTACGTGTCGCTCGTCGTCTACGCCGTGCACAAAAAAATTAACTGTTCATCTCGGCGGCTCAAACACGATAAGAAGAGAATTCTTTTGACTGCTCACCTCGGCGACTCGAACTAGAATAGGGTTGAATTCTCTCTACATCAGTTCATGCCGTTTCCGTTTGTTCCCCAAAAGTTTCTGATTGGTTACTATCAGAGTGCGTTCTTAAATGAAACTCCTGGCTGTCGCCATCTCTACGCCACCAGAGAAACTATTAGTTAATAATATGGTGTCGAGTTTTCTCTTCTATTTTTATCCTTGGTTTCAAATGTAATCGACAATTAGCGGTTACAATAGAACAAAGAAGGGCGGAACGCGCGCGGTCTGTGGCCCTTTTGTTAGACTACTGCTCCGGCATTCACCTGCTGTTGATTGGAGAAACCACGGAAAACTACCGATCAGAGAGGTCGACCGCTAGAATTCTCCTCCAGACAGCGACTGAATTCGAATTAGCTATCAAGCTAGTGTGGAAAATCCTGCCACCGTTGGGACTCGAACTTGGGACCTTCTAAGAAGAGGCACTACAGTGACATCAGTTGATGCACTGAGCCACCTCTCCTGGTGGATCTGGCACAAAAATGGCCTTTCCCTGAGACGCGGTCAACATTTAAGCACATGGTGGTGATTGACCAAATGACACTCGTCGTCAAATGCCAGAAGATGTTAACCCAGATCAGATGATGGCCGTACTTGCACCCACCAGCCCCTATCTGTCTTACTTTTCACGGGCATAATTTCAGATAAAAAAGCAATTTGGCAATGCCGTCCAGAAGAATACAAAAGGCAATCGCAGAATAACCAGATAGGTGTGAATCTTTGACCAGATGATCCTACAAAATTCAAGGTGACAGAGATAAACTTTCATGCCGCCTGGATCACTCTACCCCCAAGTTCATCACTGAAAATGCAAAATATTTAAAAGCAAAGCTTGGCGTGAATAGATTATTAAGTTCTTTAAAACAGGTGCGTGTCACAAGAATACACGGATTATCCCTAAGGGACACCTCTCGAAAATGTCGAGAAATTTTCAAGTAGAACTTCCCTCTGCTCGTCTTTGTAGGAGCATTGATCACATCACGTCAGTATTGCGGAATAGTCGACGCGTGTATGTAAGTTCTAAACAAGTCTTGGGATATCACACCTCATGTATATGGTTGAGTTCTAGTTGTGTGAGAAGTACAAGATAGCGTTTAGTCTATACTAATCAATCACAATATGTGTGTTCAGTAATGACATTTCAAAGGAGTTAGGCGTTCACAAATTCACCACTCAGAAGATCCGACAAGAAACTAAATCTCTAATATTCAACTCCCAATATATATTTCTCTCACTGTAGATACGTAATGTCGTCTAGACGGCGGTGGGGCAGCTGGTGCTACTTGCCAAAGATCCAGATTAAATGGGGCACTAAAAGTTGTTTCTCATACAATTATAATTCAAATTAACCGATACAAGTTATTTTTGTTAAAAAATACAAGACACAAAGGACAGTGCCACAACCGTTTGAACAATTAAAAGACAGACGAACAACATGTTTACACCACGGGTGACCTAGTCATAATGGGAAAGGAAAGTCCGAGCCAGCCGCTATCTCAATAGCAGAGAGCAGAAGAGGAGGGAGGGGGGAATCAATGAAACAAGAAATATGATTAGACTACTATGATTGTCGGCAAACTAATTTTTTTAAAACAATGTTCAAAATAACTTGGAAGACGAGGATTACAATACCACTTTCAGTTTTGTGATAAAATTGAACTACAAGTCGTTTTGGGTATTTCCGTCCTCCATGTACAAGTATCTTCGCCATCGGAGCACCGCCCGAGCTTGGATTGATTGATTGACCGGACTCCCGGCAGCTATCGTGTAGTGCATGTAAGTGTGTGTGTATATATAAGGATAGAACAAGAAA
This sequence comes from Acheta domesticus, assembly GCA_031308135.1. NCBI lineage: Eukaryota > Metazoa > Arthropoda > Insecta > Orthoptera > Gryllidae > Acheta > Acheta domesticus. The sequence goes on along the minus strand of JAHLJT010009436.1, from coordinate 24,508,127 downwards.
GGAATGATCGCGCGTGGCCCGTTTGCTTCAGCATTCACCTGATATTGATAGGAGAAACCACGGAAAACTACCGATCAGAGTAGCTGGCCGCTAGAATTCTCCTCCACAACAGTGACAGAACTCGACCTAACTATCAAGCAAGTCACGAAAATCCTGCCACCTTCGGGACTCGAACCTTCCGGTCAACGGCACTGCAGTGACATCAGTTGGTGCTCTGTGCCATCTCTTCTGGTCCGAGCGTGGAGAATCTCAAAGCTCTCGACATGTGAGGTAGCGTAGTTAATGTGGAAGTGTATGTGCATGTAGAAGTATATGAGAAAGGGGGCAAGGAGATGAGCATGGAAAGATAGCATGCGGTCCTGCGTCCGTTTTTTAACGTAAAAGCGCCGGTGTTCCGTTGGTGTTGATCGGAGAAATGGTCGAAATCTATCGATCAGTGCAGCCGGCCGGTAGAACTCCCTTCCAGGTACCTAGCTAGTGTCGAAAACCCACCCTCGGAACTGGAATCTTCCCGGTGAGACACACAACAGTGACAACAGTTATTGCTTCTCAGTAGAGACCGGATTTTTATGTAATTACATATTTTTTATCTTTCTACTTGCCGTTCTCAAAACTGTAATCTTGGCGTCACCATCTTAACACAATATCCAGTTTTCTCGTTACATATTTTTACATATTTGATACTATACAGCAAAATATTTTACATATTTTGTTATTTTCTCAACATATTTTCTTTATTCTGTCAATTTTCTTATATATTTTTATGAAAAGAGGTATTTTCAAAAAATTCAGCATTTGTCATATGTTATTTCTGCGTACTGTACTCGAAGTACGCTACGAAATATGCGGTCGGATGTTCTCACAGTCCGTCGCGCCTGCTTCAGTTATCTCAGTGGCGGGAATTGCGCGTCAGCGACTGACTTCATTTTCACCTTTAGGTGTGAAAAATATCATTAATGCCACGTTTGGTGACCTTTAACCTCAATTCCCAAGAAACTTTGGCGATCACTGTCGTGTAAAACTTCGATGAGAATATTGCATTCTGCAGTGATTGTTTGCTGGTCGTAGTTATCGCCACTTTGTACGATGGCTTCTATTGCGTCTAGTCTGGCTGTTAAACTGTTTAGCAATTTGTGAAGCTTTCTTACTACTGATGGGAAAGTTAAATGGAAGTGTCCGTCAACTTGTACCTTCCAAATGATTTTTAAACGTTTGTATTGTTTTTAAAATGTGTAAAGGGAATATTTTATAAATCTAAGTTCATAATATGCAAAAGTGTTTTATAACTAGGGTATTTCAATATTACATATTATATCCGATTTTACATATATTTACATATTCTTACTGTTTTCATTACATATTTATGTACATATTTTGACGTTTCATACTACAGATTTTTCTGGTTTCCACTTCTCAGCCATGTCAGCCAGTGAATCCTCTGTGAATGACAGGTCTTTTAAACAATATCAAAATACGAGTTAATATTAAATTCTCGGTCCTCTTCATCAGATCAATATTGTAACATTGATATCAGATATCTACATTTTGTAATTTACTTAAGAGTTGTGCTGCTAACATTATCTAGTCTTAAAAAGGGAATGTTTTATCAAACTATTTATCAAACTTATCTCTTCTGAAGGTATCCTTTTTGCTATCGTATGAACATTTTTCTTGATCACGGTCTTATCCTTCAAATTCAATGTATTATTTTTGTCTTGTTCACTTCCAAGACATTTCGTCCTTCCTCTATAAAAACTGATTGCATAATCAAAATGTTCAAATACATGAAACTATAATTATACTACATAAACCTTCATACATGATATTATGAACAAGTGTTACAGAGACTCCTCGAGAGAATCGACACGAGACACTTAACCCATTTGTAAGTTAAGAGCTGCCTGGAATAACAACTAAGCTATTGTAAAATCATAGCTCTGGCCTCGACGGACCACACAAGTCTTGCAGGGGGAGGGGTTGGTCCTCTGGTGCCGGGCTTGCGGCGGCCGGACCTCTGGGGGTCTCTCGGAGGGTGCGAGCGGGAGCGTGCCTTGGAAGGCGGGTGTCAGTTCGCGCAAAGGTTGATATGTGACGACAGAACTCGGCCTGCAGATGGCGGTAGGCCCCAATTTGCACCCGGCCAAAAATTCAGTAATGAGATGGCGCTTTCAGCGTCGGAGGTCGGTCACGTGATGCCTCGCAACAGACGCTAGTAGGGAAAACTGCTAGGCATTCGAGTTTCAGCCGAATCGAGGTGCCGATGCACATGGTCACCCGTGAGGGGGGTTAATCGTGAGCAGCGTCTTGCGAGGCGTGGCTTTCGCCACGGGCAAGAGGCTACGGGTGGCGCTAATGTTAGCGAGCAAGGATTCTCTTGGGTGAGACTGAGGCGGCTTGCCCCAAGAGGAGTGCTGCGCAGTGTAGCGTAAAAACTTCCTTAGGAGTGTAAATACTGTGTAGTGAATGACTGTAAATAAACATGTACAGAAAACTCAGTGTCTGTGTACTTCCTCATCTCACGCCGACGTCGTCACACTATCTTTCGACACGTCTAGCAAATACTACACAAGGAATTACACGCAGCGCAGTTTAAGAAGAAGCACTAAACACGTTTTCGCTTACCTCGCTCCACTCTTTAATGTTGTTGTAGCCAATATAGAACACTTTCAAGGCCTTCATTTCATGAATACCCTTTAGGGATACCAGAATATTGTACGACATCCACAATTCTTCCAATGTATTCCCTAGAGCCTCGATACCCGACAGAGTTTTGATTTGATTCCTGGCGAGACTTAATATTTTCAAGTTCTTCAGAGAATTCACCCCTGCTATCTTGTCGATCTGATTGGATGACAGTGATAACTTGGTACAGTTAACTAAAACACTGAGGGAGTTGTCCATCTTCTGGATTGGAGGAGTCTGAAAACATAAGCTCACGTCGATGGCGTCCTCTAGCGGTGTCTTGTTTGTTTCTTCCCATTTCTTCAAAGCATCTTTGCAGGATGTCATTGTACGAGTAACACAGGATAAAACTGTTTTAATTAATACGAACAATTTTGGAAATGCGCCAGGTTTGTTCCTAACGATTCATAGATTGAAACTAGATAATTTTGCAGAGTGAAATTTATCGTGATCACTGCATATTTTAGATTTGTAGTATCAAAACAAGTTAGTCTTTTGTTAATAGTAGACACAAACACAAGGGTGTAAATAATACTGAAGATACTGATTATGCCAAGTAATTCCATAGATTTATTATTTGTTCTGGTAAATATACTGACAAGATAGGATGAATGTAATTATGAAAAATTGCAAGGAAAATAAATTTATTGAAATATTTATTCTACTTTTTTGCAGAAATATTCAGCCAGAATGTAAAAGGCAGATGTTAATTTCCTTTTCCACACGAATATATTCAGAATAATTTGTCCCGCCAAATACGTACCCTTAATAATCCCAGCAGCTGTCTTAAGAACTCATTGATTTGAATGTATGAAGACAAACAGATTTACAAACTGTGAAATAACATGTACATTTCTCATATCTGGGACATCCCATTCAGTCCTCTCTGATAGTTTCTCATAATTTCATAAAGATGTCCTCTTCGCAAAAAGTTATTTGGGGTTTTCTTAGCTCTTTTCTATTCTGATCTTCTTTCTCATTGTTCGTTATGAAATAGTGAAATGTAACACATTAGGTTCATAGGTTAGTTTTTAGGTCCATCTTAGTTTTCGTTTGAACATTTTTGGAATTTTAAACGCATCAAGGATGACATGAAATATTTTCCCCAAGATATATATATATATATATATATATATATATATATATCACACAGATTATCTTTCATCGCCAGAATATGTCGGATTACTGAGAAAAAAGTATATTCTTCAGTAATTTCAAATCTCTCAGCAAAAGGTTTGCTTTTAAAGTTAGTGGAAGACAAGGAATTCATTTCATTCTAAAGAATGAGCTTTCTGTCAGAGGAGTGATCGAAAGCATTATATTACTTCAAATAAATTTGAAATATCGCATTCCCTTGCGTCAATGTTAATAGGTTTATGGAAATGTTAGACTTATCAATTGCATACGTACACGTTTCCGATAACCGTTCTTTCTTTAGCACCGAATATTCAAGATTAAAAAGTAATCACAGTTTTGTGATATTCAAAAATTCCTGATAAAATCAAAAATCAAAAAAATGGAACAAATCAATTGAGGCTATTAAGGAAGTGAACAATTAATGAAATGTTAAAAAAATTAATTGTAGGTGCCTGCAGGTGGTCTGGGAAGAGGGTGGGGAAAAAGCAAAAAGCTAGTCCAGACAAAACCCATTAGGAAACTAGTACCAGAAAGTCTGTGCCAGTCTGTAGCACCACTAACTTTCTTCTAATTTTCTTTGGGTTAGAATAGGGATTCCCAACCTTTTTTGTTTATTGACCCCTTTTCTTGTCTTGAACTTGTAAGAAATTCGCCGAAACTCAATGTGTTTTGGGCAATATCCCGTACATCTGCAAACAGACCTTTTTTCTCTGTCGACAACTCAGTTAACAGTGTGACTACCTTACTGTGTTAAAAACTGTCTGTTTCCGAGGTTACACATTGATTCTTACATTTTTCAAGAAGATGGGGACTCTGGCATTGCGGCACGTAAACGTTTTTTTAAGAAATTCTTCCGAATCGTTGGATTAACCGTCATACGGCAACCGATCTGGTTCTTTTCAGCTTGCCACCACACTCACCAGATTTAACTCCCTGTTTTTTGTGGAAGTAGATTGAGGATCTTGTTTATGTACTGTAACTGAAACATCGGATCACTAATGCTACAGCGTCAGTGACGACAGACATACTTGCTCGGTTCTGGAGTGAATTAGACTACAGCTGTGATATTGATCGTGTCGCCGGAGGAGTACATATTGAATATTTGAGGATAAACTTTACACATTCGTAAAAAAGTGTGCAACATGTTCATAACGGAAATGAAATGGTTGAGAATATATTAAGTGAATTCTTTCAAGACCAAAGACGACTTTACCTAACAACGGATCATGCAAATCTCGAAATGAAATCTCGAAATTTCAAACATTTTTCATTTCTTTCAATTTTCACGAGAAACACGAGGACGTTAATTTTCTGCGATTTACTTACCGCATATCGTCACGTGACAGAAGAACCTAAGAAAATGGATGGTGTTATGCATCAACCGTCTCCGACATCATACAAGTTTTGAGATAATCGTTTTAAAAGTTTTACTACATTTTCAGCTCTAAAAGCTGTTATTTAATTATCTCATTCATTGAAGCGCCAAACTACGCAAACACGAGAGGAATATCTGGGGCTTACCGGTATAATGTGAAATTAAGAACAGCAGATTTGAAGATCTAGGTTTATAGCCAGTTGTTGCGAAACATAAAAGCCCTGATGTGACTGATGGCGTTCACATTTTTCATTAATTATGAGGCTAGTTTTACAGATTTGGCGCCAAAATTTTGCGTACACTTAGAACATGGTCCAATGCAACTGATGGCGTCCATATCTCCGTTTTTTCACAAATAGCGCTTAGTCGGTTCATGCATAACACCGTCCAAATATACATTTGAATTGGTTGTATTTGCTTATGAAGTCACTGACTAAAAATGGACGTAGTAGTCACACAACAATTCTGATAAAGTGTTCCATGGAATGAGATACAGTAACTTGATATGATCTTGTTTAATTTTGTAATTAAAATGACTAGGGTATTTCACGTCTCTTTCTCAGCAACAACAAATGTCGTTCTTTGCCATTCCATTCGCTTCCTCCTTTTTTTTATTTTTTGTTTTACCTGTGACGACAATACATAGTTAAGTTACATTTCACTACACATATGTTTGATGACTTACAAACTAATCTAAAATTAAACTTACATCTAGCTTTGCGGTTGAGGAAACCTAATGGCCATCTCTAATCAGGGTCCAATTCCGAAAATTGCTTTAAGAATATGTGGAAAGGGTACTTATTTCTGATTCTTGTGGAATAGGTGGGGTCTCTGGCTAGGTTGAATCCGGTTAAATTCGGAATCTGCATTAAGTTGGAGTAGAATTGGGTGGATAAGTAAAGGATGTGCTGAGCTATGGATTGGAGATTGAATTCTTTATGGAGCTGTGAGTTAGATACGAACCATGGTGCGTTGGTAATTGTCCTGAGGAATTGATTTTGGATCTCTTGAATTTTGTTAAGGTTTGTCTTAGCTGAATTTAGCCATATTGGGCATGCATACAGTAGGAGGGGTCTAACTATTGTTTTATATATTGCGAGTGCTTTGCCATATGGTAAGTGGCTGTTTCGGTTGATTATTAGTTTTAATTGTAATAGTTTGTTTTTAGCCTGTATTACTTTATTGTCAATGTGATGTTTCCAGTTTAGTTTTGTATCGATATTTAGCCCTAAGTATTTTATTGGCTTGTTTGCTGGGTGCTAGTTTATTATTTCATTGTTTAATGTTAATGGAGAAGGAGAGGTGTATGGTCTAAGTGTGGAAATATTAGCTGCTGTTTTAGTTGGGTTAAGTTTTATTTTTGACTTTGCTGCCCAGCTTTCAATTAGATTTATATATACTTGGATTCTATTTTTTATTGCTGTGAGTGAGGTTCCAGATAAATCAATTGCAGTGTCGTCAGCAAACTGGGCTATTTGTATGGAGTTCAACTTTGGAATATCTGCTTCATATATGTTAAAAAGAGTGGGTGAGAGAGGGGAACCCTGGGGTAAGCCTGCGTTTATTATTTTGGGGTTTGAATGGTGATTATTGACTGTCACTGAGAATCAGTGGCGGCGCGTGCTCATAATGACAGGGGGTTCACAAGGATTAGAATCTTAAAACTCAGGGACGCCAAAAGTCTAAGATAACATAAGCAACAAGACAAACGTCATTTGAAAAACTCTTATGATATAGATTATAAAAACATATACTTAAAATTAAAATAAATTATTTTTGGAAGACAAATAATAGCTTTTGTACATACCTTTCAGTAAAACACCTGTTTTAATGTAGATAAATCAACAACAGTGCTGCTTGAACTGGAAGTCCATTCTTCTGTCTTTCTTGTTCGCGAATATATCAAATACTTTCTCAATGAAGTCTCTAATTTCATTTACTATGTCCCTTTCAACAGATAACAAAATAAGAGCAGTCAGTCTTTTTTCATTCCTGAACTTCATGCACATGTGTATTCGATCACACGAGGTACTAAGATTCTTGAATTTTATATTAAAAGTGGAGTACTGTTATCGTTCTTGATAACTCGATTAGAATACACACACGTACACATTCGCGTTACCTCAAAGCTTTCATTACTCACAACGCATTATAGTACGAATTCACTCACATTCAGTCGACCAGCACTGGCCTTGCACTGCCTGCCTATCAGCAGAAGAGATTTTTAAACATTTTTCACAGCTATCAGAATAGGAAACCTTTGAATAAAACAATGAAGTAGAGAATTAGAAACTTTCAATGATAAAGATATTTGTGCAATACATTGAACTCACATTTCTTTAATTATTTAAATCTATTTCATATCTTTTTTTGAAGTGGATACAGCACAAATACTGTTTTATAAAACACAGAATATGGTATTTAGTTGGCACGAGGTTTGGTTCGGCGAAGAAAGCTTGGGATTCCCCCTAGTTCTCTGTCCCTGTTGCTCTTCATGAAGAAACCTTTGTGGCGGTCGTAGAATTTCGGTATCTTTCGATGGTCTTCGGATCATGAGCTGGCGCGGGGACCAACGCACGGGCCATGTATTCGCCGCATATCCCCCTCTTGCCTCCCGCCTCTCCTCGCCCACATTTCACGGCGTTCGGGGGTTCTCTAACACGCTGTGAACCTCCTACCCCGCTGCGCGGAGGCATGACGCGGCGCTGTCATGGCGCATCAGACCTTCGAGCTGTCAACTGAATTTTTGATAGATTTCTTACCTGATAAGCCCCATTAATGCACAAAAAATTTATTAACACCTCATTCGGCAGAAATACAAAATTCTGATCTCATGGAATTTTATGGGGGTTTCACTGAACCACTGAACCTCCTGCACGGGCCGCCACTGCTGAGAATGTTCTGTTTTCTAAAAATGTCATTATGATTTCCGTTAGATAATACGGGGTACCACTTTTTTTAATATTGTATATTAATGCTTGGTGCCAGATTCTATCAAACGCTTGTGAAATGTCTAAAAATAGTGCTATTGTATGATATTTGTTTTGAAATTATGAATATAAATGTTCGAAAATTCTTAACAGTTGATGTTGCGTTGAAATACGTTTCATGAAGCCGAATTGTTCTTTTGGTATGGCATTAGTAGATACTAAGTGTTTCGACAGTATTTTAGGATTATTCTTTCAAAAAAATTTCATAGAGAAGGTAGTAAACTTATTGGCCTGTAAGTGTTGACGTTTGCCATGTTTCTATTCTGTTTGGGAACTGAAATAATAACTGCATGTTTTCAACTAAACGGGAAGTGACTTATTCTAAGACAAGAATTGTAAATGTTATTTATATAAGCTATTGCTGGTAAATGTAGCTTTTTTAGAATCATATTATTTATTTTATCGTGTCCTGGTGATTTTTTATTTGGTAGTTTTCTGATTATTTGTGTGATTTCTTTTGGAGATACGTATTGGATTCTATGGTGTGGACCATATACTGGTTGGTGTGATGCTGTAGTGATTGTTTTATGTTCGAGATGGGGTTGAGTTGAATTAGTTGTGAATGTTGAGGCAAAATACCTGGCTAATTCTTCCGCATTTTGTATTGAAGTGTACGCTTTTCCTGTTGTTTGATTTAATGGGGGGATTATTGTTCCCTTATTTAATATTTTTTGGTAAAGAGCCATATTTAATAATTTTTTGTGTTCAGCGATTCATTTTGAAGTGGAATTGTTGGGCGTTGTCCTTTTTAATTAGTCTTTTGACTATATTAGTAATTATATTCAGTTCGGACTTTATTTCTGGGTTCTTAATTTAGCCCAGTCTTCTTGTTTTGTTTTTTATTTTTATAGCATGTAGTATTTCCTGATGCAATGTAGCATGTAGTATTTCCTGGTGTCCTTATTGCTTTTGGATTGTTTTTGTGGATTAATTTGTGAAGTAAGCAGGGTGGAATGTATTATTGTGTTTAGGTAAGTTAGGGCATCTTCTATTTCAGTTGAAGTATTTAATATTTTAATTTTGGAAATGTCACTACTTATGGTGTTCTGGAACTTGTACCAGTTAATTTTGAGCGTATTGAATTTGGTCGTTGGGGCATGAGGTAGAGGCATCTATTGGGAGGTTATTAGTACTGGTATGTGGTCTCAGTCAAGTTCAAAAACCGGAGATGAATAAAATTGGGTGGTAGAGTCAGTAATTCCTATATCGAGAATATCTGGATTTCTGAGTTGATCGTAAGGGTAATATGTAGGTTCTGTTGTGGATATTATTTTTAGGTTGTGTTAATTAGTATTAGTTCGAGAATTTTTCCGTCGCGGTTGTTTGCTTGGCATCCCCAGTTGATGGTTTTGCATTTAAGGTCTCCTAATACTAAAGTATTTATCTGTGGTTGAAATAAATTTGGTAGATGCGCAGCTATTTTCCTTGTAGGGGGGAAATGTTGGCTGATACTATGTTCCAGTCATTGTTATTTATTTTTAGTCTTATTACTAGGGTTTCCAAGCCGAGAGCGCGAGCGATATTTATCTGGTGGTGCTCTATCGTAGACGTAACTGCTATTAGGACTCCACCACCGTTGTTCTCTGTTCTGTCTGATCTGTGCAGTATTCCGGAATGTAAAGTTTTTTTTTTTGCTTTAAAATGGGTTTCAGTAATGAATGCTACATCTATTTTGAAGGAATGCAGAAAATTTATTAGTTCGGTTTTTTTATTTAGGATTCCATTTGCGTTCCAATTTATGAAAGTTAAATTTCTAGGGAGATGCACTGGCATTATTGCTTAGAAACGATGTGACTGAGTTTTGGATTGCATAGATGACGGTGGGGATCAATGAGTTTATGAAGTTTACGATACATGAAGTGATTGTATTAATAATTGTAATTATTAGGGAGTTGTCTGATAGGGAGGCTTGAGAATTATTTAATGAGTGGGTGTTACGTTGGTTTGAGGATATATTTTGATTATGATAGTTTTGATTGGTGTAAAGTTTTGAAGTGGTTGGGTTCTCGGTAAGTTTGGGAAATGAAATAGTGAGTCATTTGAGTGGAGAGGAGTTGAATTTTGTTGGTGGGGATTTCTATTTCTGAAGGTTGAGGTGGAAGTTTTCTTTTCATTTATTTCTTTGAAATAAGAGCAGTTATTATTTCTAATCCGCGCGGTGGTTTCCTTTACAGTTATCACAAACATATGTTTGAAGTTTTTGATGGCATGTTACAGAGTAATGGTTTCCTGGACAGAAAGCACAGTTAATCTTATGATTACAGTTATTTTTTGAGTGCCCGAAATCTAAGCATCTTTGACATTGTAGGGGGCCGTTGGGTCTTCGTCTTCTTTCTGTTGTCACTCGATGATGGCAAATCTGATTGATGGTTAATATAGTTGCTATGGGTTCGTTTCCACTAAATTCAGCTGCTACTACGGGGATGGAATTATTGTCTTTTTGTCAACGAATTACTTTTATGATGGCTGGGTGGCGTTGAGTAAGATCTTGAATTATTTCCTGATGAGAGATTGATTGATTTATATTTTTGAAAACCACTGAGAATTTTTTGTTGGTAGTGTCTTTATAAGAATGAAAACTTCTTTGTGTTTGTATTAGGTATTTCACTATGTTTCGGAAGTCGGTTATTGATTTTGCAACTACTTTCACTTTATTATTTTTATTCTCGGCAACGAAATTTGAGGTCACTTCAGCTTTTAGTTCTTTTATGAATTCGTTAATGTTTGTGATGTTGGCTACAATTATTGGAATAATTCTGTTGGTGTTTTGAGTCTGTTCACTGATATTTTCTTTTAAGTAGTTGAACCTATTGTCATCTTGTTTAGACTTTAACTTATTTAATTCACTGAAACTGTTGCCTACAGGTACATTGAACACATAGTTTAAATGGTGTGCTTGGTCTGATGACGCACTATCGTGACTGGAATCCGCACTTATTCTCTTTGCGTCTTGATGGTTTGAATTGTCACCCACTGACCTTTTTCGAATTGTTCCGTTGCCTGATGACTGGAGGTTGAGCCCTACTGGTGCTGTTGCCGTGTTGAAGGCTGTTGCCTGGTCGCCGACTTCACTGCTTCCCAGGTTGGGTGTTGGCAATGGCGACGCTTCCATGGCTTCGCCGTCTGCTGCGATGTGGTGTAATGAAGGCACTGTTCCGTTGAATGAATAATTGTTATCTCAATTGACTGCATTCAGAGCTTGGCTGATAGCCTGCCCTGTTGATGAGAGTATGTATGACATAGACCAAAAGAAAACAACTCGCTGTGAGCACTACTAAGTAGAACTTTCACTTGGAACTGAAACGATACGGAGCTCCGCTCTAGCGATCTGCTCGGGTCGGAGGCTCGTTCGCGAATGATTGCTTCCTCCTCGCGACCGTCGAACCACCACTTCCAGCCCGCTCCCCCTTTTAGCGCTCGGCGAAGGGCAGTCTCTTACCTTTTTGGGAAAGAGAGCAGCTCGCCGTCAGTCCGCACGGGGAGTTTCCTCAGGACAGAATTTGGCGCAGTATTTACAGAAAATGCATTTTTACAATACTACGTTGTTCAGTGACTAATACAAGATTTGGGTGGCGTGACTTCGGACACACCACGGAGACCTACGACTGATTTTTTTCCAACTTCTACATTTTTATACAAATGAAACAATTTTTTTCAGTGCTATTATGGATATAATATGATGTACTGTTCAATGTTTGAACTATATCCTGTCAATTTATTGTCAATTTATTTTTTGTTATTAATATATTTGTAAAACATTAAACTGCCAAACAAAAAAATTCCTTGCACAACAATTTTTCTTTTTAAAAGCAAAAGTTTTTTAAGAGCATCCCTACATATATTTAAAAAATTTGTGCAAAAATAGTTTGATTTTATAAGTGTTATGAATGTCACAATTGTTTCAGTTCCATACAGTTTAATTTTCGGAAATTATAAATTCACTTTAGCTACAATTCCCTAGATATTTATTTCCACACTTCTGAAAAAAATCTGCAGTATTGCATTTCTTTAAACTTTTATTTTACCACATTTCCTGAAAGTTTCATTTCAATCTGATAAGAATTGTTCTGCAAGGATGTTTTTAATCGCCTGAAAGCGCTTGAAAATTGAAACCTGAGTAAAAAGCATTTAAAGATTTCAGAATACGAACATACCTAAAAAATGCCTACATCATATGTATGTCCCTCAGATTTCTTCTTCTCTTTTTTTATATTCTCTTCCACTTTTGGACCTTCCTTTTTTATTCTCTTTCCTTTTTTATCCTGTGTGTGCGTCTGTAGTCTCGCTGCGCATTGGCAATCAACGCAGATAATGTGACATGTTCTTCCCTATTTTTTTCCTAGTTTCTAATTTTTTTAGTATCTCATCTCATGTTAAATTTCATTACTGCTCTAATCATTCCTAATTCTAATTTATTTTTAGAAATAAAAATTTATTTGCGACTATGCTATGAATGGACTCGTTTGGTTGTTTAGTCCTGTATTTGTACAACGTTCTAACAACTGTTCAGATGCTAACATTTGGTACACAGGAATTTATTTGGGAAAATACTCGAGGAGAGAACAGGACATAGATTTATGGCTATCAGCCACTACACCTTCAGTAGTCTGACTATTGTAAAAACACCAGGAGTATTTTCTTTTCAGGCATGTTGTGTGCTGAGGATTGTCATCAGTGGACATGCAATGTCTGAGAGTGGCATAAATTGCTCACTTCATTTTGTGAACATCAGGAGCATTACAATGTCATGCCTTTAATAATTTGTCAGTTTATTTATTGTGATCTCTTTCAAGTTGCCTTGTTTATACTTTCGTGTCACACCTTCCGTGTGCTATTCTTTTATTACATTTCGTAGCCTATTTTCTAATTTCTTGGCCACGTGATTGACACATTCCTCTTTTTCTACGTCTTGCCACGTCATAGTCCTCAATTGCACTGAGATGTGAGTCTTAGCATCTCTATCAGACAACATTGCAGTGTAACGCATTCCCTTGTCCCTCAATGATATCTTCCAAAGGATCTAACATCCTTTTTCATAGCATTGAAAGAACCACAATAATTATTCTGGTAAAATGTTTCATTTCCTTCAAACCATAAATTAAATTCTGGGGATAATTCTGGGGATTCTTTGCCCACACATTTTTCTGCAGACTTATACTAGCCACAATTTTTGTAAAGTATTTAGTAATCAAGTACAATTACTGTTTCTACATCAATAACAAAACCAACACCATAACAAATGTGGTCACTTTTATGCCATGAAGCATCAAAGGATACAGCTAAATAAGGAATTTATTTTTCTACGACTGCGTGTGCAGTCCTTACAGACTCTTCAGACAGAAAGCGCTGATTTTTTTATTATTCTTCCTTTCTGAATTAAACATTGCGTATGTTTTGCATAAGGACTATTTCAAAATTATGTATGCCCATGCTTTCAGAAAATAAAACTATGTCCTTTTTTTATTTTTATTTTATATATTTATTTTTATATTTATGTCTTTCATTCATTTTTATTAAAATTTCGTATATAAAATAATGTTTGTATTAAATTATTGTATTATAGCTGCGAATTGTACCTACCAATATATACACGAACCTGATTGTGGAGGGACATTTGAGCTCCAAAACGTACTACAAATAAAATAAAAAGAAAATAGAAAACTGATTGTCTAAAAATTGATTTGGAAACGTTTATTAAGAAACACTGTGTCCTTTACCAAAGTTACCAAAAGCCTCTACCATACATTTATTCACATGGAAAGGAGGTCGTTGTGAAGGGTCACTTTTCACACGTGGTGAAGGGTGCACACTTTCTATCACACTGTCACAAGTTTTGCATTTCACTACTAGTTTAGTAGAAAATCCATGACTTTCCGTAAATTCCACGACACCAGTTTGAGCATGACATTCAGAACATTACACATTTTTTCTTTATTTCTACACAGTGTAATGCACTAATTTATAATTTGCTTTGTGCAAAATATAATTTTCACACTTTATGGTTGTGCATAAACTGAGAAAATGCTTCTAATTTCTTCTCAGTAGCAGATTTATCTTCATCCGCTGGAGCAAAGTTGCTGTAAATGCAGTATGATATATGCTGTTTTGCATGATGGTTCAACAGGTTGTTGCAACTCTGCATCCTTGCCCTTTCTTTTTGCATAATTCATCTTTCCCATTCGACTTCTTTTTGAAGGACGCATTTTCGAAACTCGATTTGAAACTTAGATTACTTCGTGGTCTTTCCTTTCTGACAGTCAGAATCGAAATGTTATTTCGAAATACACACAATTAAATCGAAGCAGAAACTACATACAAGCAGCAAAACAACAGCGAGCAACACACATGAAAACTATGTGAAACATAACGCGGAAAATTGATCATCCATTTTCAAAATAAATACATAAAAATAATTCGAATGAACTTCAAAATATTATAGATTATGTTTCAGATGCAATGCACTTGTATGTAAAGAAAGAAGTAAATTTCCTTTTGTATTCGGTTTTTATTTTGAATACATAGTAAACAGTTGAAAACGACAAGCTTTCCGGTCTAATCTGACCGCCAGATTCAAATAAAAGTAATGTAAAGAAAACGCCGATGTGTTACTCCTAGGTAGAGAGCGTGGAACACCTGATTAAAATCCAACGCGACCAGGGCTTTTAAACGACTGTACGACTTTCAAAGATGGTGGATAGCAAAAATTGATAGATTTTCTAATAGAAGAAGAATACGACAATTTTGTACCCAAATGATAAAAAATCATTTTCTGGGAAAATCGCAAAATTTGTGTCATAAGTCTTAACAAAAATCAGTGTTTCAGCACCAATTTCCTACCACACCACTCCTTGTAAATTGTAGTAAACAACCCTGGAATGTTCGTGGAAAGTATCTTGTTACGTGTCAATAGATGCATGAACCTTGTGTATGTCACCCGTGGCATGACACTAATTTCTAAGCTCTTAAGCTCGTGCTTCTGATGATTTCTTTTCTTGCTAAGGTTTGTGCATGCAAGGACTAATTCTGCAACATAATCTGGTCTGGGTAATTGACAGACTATTTCTTTGAAAAGTTGTTTCATTGCATTATGTCTGAGAAGTAATATAATTGGTATTAAATAAGGAAGGAAC
The DNA here is from genome assembly GCA_031308135.1 of Acheta domesticus. Classification (NCBI taxonomy): domain Eukaryota; kingdom Metazoa; phylum Arthropoda; class Insecta; order Orthoptera; family Gryllidae; genus Acheta; species Acheta domesticus. Next base: position 24,492,813 of record JAHLJT010009436.1, on the reverse strand, counting down.
AATTATTTAACTCTAAAATTACAAATTTTTGAATTCAAAATTATGTGATATAAAAATATTGTAGATATTTTCACGTTTTGAGTTTTAAAGTATGTGTGAAGAGACGTTTTGGATGACTCATCATTTAAAAATTCTAGAAAAACAACTTCGAAACATGAAAATGATGTAAATGTTTGTGTGCATGCATGATTGCTACTTAAAATAATGTTTTTCAAGTATTATGTTAATAGATTGCATTCATGAAGAACTTTTGAATTTTCATAAATTGTACATTTGACACGCCATTCCTGAAAGTCAACATTTTATTTTCTAAGTTTTAATGTTTCTTTTGCTTGTTATATACGTTCATATTCATCAATAAACCAGTGATCTACCAAAAGTATTTCTCTTGTGACAACCAGATTCGTATCTTTCCTCCTAAATTTAGTTTTCCTCGCCGCTACACCCGGAAACCATGCTACCCGTGAGTGTACCCTCGAAAGTGCCCTTGAGTGAGTCACGTCGACCTCAAACAGATCCATTAACTCATTTTTTACCAATTTTCCTAATATGCTACAATGGTTATTCTTCATAGCAATGCCATACAAAGAGGCTCTTTTCATAAAATACATGAACTTTTGAACACATTTACTTAAGTTAGAAATTTTCGCTGAAGGATATCATTAGGCATGCCACGTTTTCGTATCATAAATTAATCGTTTTCACCTCAATTTCTGTCTTTGTTTTCTGAAAAAAAAATAATGCTACAAAACGATTTCATTTTATTAATATCGTTAATAAAACTTTTGTCAATACAGTTAATAAATAATACGCATAGGAGACGCGCGTCGCGGGAGTCAGTGGAGTCAGAGGCGGATGACGGGCAGGCCGTCCAGCTTGGTGACCTTGGGCAGGCGCTTCACCAGCTCGCTGCGAGCGGGCGCCTCCTCCATGTGCTCCACCAGGGGATTCCCCAGGAACAGCAGCTCCACCAGCTTGGGGCAGTCCGCCAGGCGGCTCACCTGCGCAGCGCAACCACCCACGCGCCTTTGGCGGACAACTCACGCATTCACATTGAAATTCCGTGCCAAAAATTGAATAAAAAAAAGATTGTGCTTCGAGAGGAATAGTCGACATGTGGATGAATGGAATATTCAGAACAGAGTTAGGCCACACAAACACTGTTCTAATTCTCAATTGATAGGGTAAAAGCTGACTAGAGCCTTCGAGAGATACGTCGAGCCCATCGGCTTGTATTATTAAAATACCTGAGATGAACTTTTGTAATAGGCTACTCTAACAGAAATGCGTTTTGAGAAGAGCTGTGAAGAGCGGAGTTCAGTCAGCAAGTCCAGGTTCTCTCTCCTCCTTGTCCCTCAATACTCTCTGCGGCGAAAGCTCAGTCTAGAGAAAGTACCTAATGAGAGATGGACGAAGGAAACGGAAATTCTGGGTTAAGGGAAGACAAACCACGACGGAAAACTAAGGGGAGGGGGCCACTGTAGTCCAAAGTACGAAAGTACTGCCATGGACAGTATTTCAAGTCGGCAGTAGCTTGAGGCTAACAGAGAAAATCAATCTCTTGACAAAAGAAATTTCAACTCTCTTCTGAACTATTTGTTAGCAAGCAGAAACATCGCTAATATTGTCGTACCTTTTATATTAATATTTTTTTATTAATATCTTTTATATCAAAGAAACTTGAAAGTAACTTTACGTATACAAAAATTAACGTCAATTCAGTTTCATGGGCAGGAATCACAGAAATCTTTTACCTCTATAATCTTAATATTTACCTCTCAATGAACGTTAAAATACTTCATACGCTCTCCAATAAAATAAATTTAATTTTAATAGTTAGGCCTAGAGAACGTAGTTTTGAAAAACCTTGCAAGATAGCGCAGTCGGCAGGCAGGGTTGTCCATCACCATCAACGTCTCGGGCCAAAGCATTTTCAACTCGAAATATTACGTTTCCAAGGGTAAAAGCACTAGAAAACCGCGTGCCAACTCAATGCTGTGTGACGTCACAAAAATCTGTTCTCCTGCTCGGAACCGAGGCGCGGAGCAAAGCGAGTGCCCTTCGCGGCGACGAGCCTACAGTGTTCTAATGATGGTACGGAAGTGGGGAAAAAGGTTCGCTCGATAATTATTTTTCTAAATGGTAATTATCATTTAAATGTTAAATTGAAAAAATGTAACGGAGTATTAACTAACTCAAAAAAATATCCGACTCTGTATATCGTACACATCGTTTAAGTAATTGAACTTCCATTTTTCTAATACATAATATTTTGGAGAAGACTGTTTTAACATGCTAGTACAATAATATTTTACACAATGTTATATAATCGAACAATTTTAGTTCGTCCCGAACCAATACTTAATGTTAACAAATAGAAAAATTGATACCTGGGAGGGGTTTTGTGGGGGAATTTGGATTCCAGGCTTGATTATTTCATGTGTAGTTTTATTTGAGAATGTTGTAAATCTTCGTGATTTTCAGAACCTTTTCTATAATCTTCTATCTGCAAAATCCTTTACTCATCTGACGATTGCAGGCTATTAGTCAATTCTCAGAAATTATTTTCATTTCGCGGATTTTTTGGATTTTTCTGGTTGCAAAGTTGCTCAATGGATCTGTAGGTTGAACTTTTTAACATACTGCTGTCCTTTCGAACACACTGAACACTTAGTTATTGTTACGGTATCTTCAAAAGGAAACATTTCTTCCCAAATTGAAAGAACATTAACTTACGTAAGTGGGCTCTCATGTTGCCTGAAACACAGGCAATGGACCACTGCCAAGGCTGTCGATCCCTCCCTCCTATTATATTATTATAATATATTATTATATTATATTATTATTACGAACGTGTTTGAGATAAACAAAATATTTAAAAAATAGGTTCATGTTCCATCATTTCAATGCCTTACCTTATCAATACCTTACAAAGAGGTGATATTATTTTGGAAGAGACATTTACCAAGCAAAATAATGGGACGAACTGTAACTTGCATAGCGCGTAGTGCTTCTGTTACGTGGGGACTCAATGCATGATAAGACACCATTAGCTAACACATGCATTTTTATAATCTTAAATTTATCTACAGATGTATCAGATATTACTTAATAGATGACAAACACTTCTAGCAGATAAGGCTACACATTTAATTGATCCAATAATAGCGGTAGTCACTTCATTCCTTTTGCATATATTTATTTCACTTATTAAAATTGAGATAAAAGGAAATAACACTTTGAATTCCTTTTTTTTATAAAAATGGAAGATGGTTGATACTTTTTTTAAATTTTATGTTGGCGCTAATATCCTAAATGTATCCATATTTAATGAGTGTGCTAGAACTCTTAGAAATATTTGAATGGTATTGAGTGTGAACACTAAGAAATATTGCTGTAATGTTAAATACATTATAGGCCACAATATAGTCTATTCTAATCTCTCTGGACATTAATACTGAAGAACTTGTCCGCCCCAGTGTCAGTTCACACACTGTCCTTAAAATTATTGTTTACCTCTAAAAAATATCAAAAATAGTGTTGTCTTACCTCTGACCAATCTTTTATGCTGTTGTAAGCAATGTAGAAAACTTTAAGAACTTTCATTGCTTGTATGCCCTTGAGGGAGTTTAGGATGTTGTACGAGATCCAGAGTTGTTCCAGTGTGTCTCCTAAAGCTTCCAGCCCCGAGAGAGTCTTGATTTGATTTCTCGCTAGACACAGCACTTTCAAGTTCTTTAGAGAGCCAATTCCAGCGATTTTATCGATCTGGTTCGATGACAGCGACAAATATGTACAATTTACCAGTGCGGCTAAAGTGTTGTCCATTTTATTTATTGGCGGGTACATAAAGCATAAGCTAACCTCAGTAGCATCGGCCAACTGAATGTTGTTAGTTTCTTCCCATTTCTTTAGTGCGTCCTTTAAAGCAGTCGGCATTTCAAGATCTTCAGAAATACACTCAAGGCCGAAAATGTATTGATTTTAATTATTTATTCGATCGAAAATATAGTAAAATTTTAATAAAGTTTCATAAAATATTAAAATGTTTTAAATATATAAAGAAAATAAATTGTTTACGATAAGTATCGTTTATCAAGAATCAACTTTCCATCGTTGATACCAAGTATAAAATTATTTACTTAGTATCTATGGTAATGAGGTTCTGTTTGCTTCGACAGTGAAAAAGAACGTTTCGTAGTAACGAATGAGCAATGGGAATACTCATTATTTTGCTTAAGATTTTCCACATTCAATTGGATAATTTGTTTTGTTTGAAAATTTATTGTCACATTGGTGAAATTACTGTGTAGAATCTACATATACGAATCTCCTCTTGTGCCTCAAGCAGCAGGCCAGGTCTTGGTGTATGTATTTAAATCTCATCGATTTTCCTAGAAAGTTTCAACTTACTAGCTCCAGTACTATTAGAGAAAATGTTATTTTAAAAACGCCAATTTCACATGGAAAAGGATACCCTTCTAGTTCCCCTTACTTACTGTGTCTCTTAAGTTTAACAGTGTTGTATTCTTTATAATTGGGCTGAAGATGGGGTAACATGCGATCTTCAAACGTTGTATGATATTTAACTAGTGGTACTACAGAATGGCACAGACTTTCCCGTATTAGTTTTCTAATTCCTTTGGTCACGGGTAGCTATTCGAACTTGCCACATTCTCTTGCCAGCTGTCATCTATCGCCGCCCAAAGTACATTTCTTGGACATTTTCTTCATTCTTTTGCTTCCTAATAGTAGAACAGAAATATTAATTAAAGAATATTAAAGAACAGTAAAAACTCGTTTTAATTGGCAATTTTCTTTGAAAAATTTGCGGCCGCTTTTAAGAAAATGGGGTATAAGCTCTACTGTAAATGCGAAATGTGAAGCTCTTTTTCGCAGACAATTTTTGAGTTTTCGAAAAACATCATCAGAACTCTTTTGAAGAATATCAACTCACAAATACAATATTCTTTACAAATTGCAGGAAATATGCATATTAACATTGTGAGAGATCTTTAAAAAATTACATTCCTAATTGAACTTTACGTGATATTAAAGAGTGCAATTAGCACTATCACTTTCAAAAGTTTGAAGAAAAAAATTGGAGCCATTTTTGAGCAAATGGCGTTTGAGCGTTTCTGAAAATGCAGAATTTTGAGCGACTTTTCACAGAAAACGGTTGAGTTTTCGACAAACATTACTTGACATTATTTAGAGCATAAATATAATAATGTGAACAAATCGCCGCTAATGTAAATATTAAAGACGTGAAAGGCATGTCAAAAAATTACATTTTTGTAATTTTTGAAAAAAACAAAAGAATAAAACAGTTTCGCGTTTATGTCTTTTGATATAGTAAATTAGGCCTATCAAAAGTGTAAAGAAAAAATTTGAAGCCCTTTTTGAGAAAATATTGTTTTGTATTTTTTGAATTGTACATATTGTACGCAATGTTGCGCGAAAACAACTGAAATTTTCAAAAAATGTTCAGGGCCATAATAAAAGAAATCTCTGTCGATAACAAATTTTATTTGAATAAAAATCTCTATTTTTAATTTTGTAGTTGTTGGAAGATGCCGAATAAAAGTCAATTCTTTTCAATTTTCGAAAATAAAGAGCTAACCATTAGCACCTATGCCACCTTTGTAAGTGTATTTTACTCTATTCTTACAAGAAATTTAAAGAAAAAAATTTGGAGCTGTTTTTGAGAAAATGTCCAGGCGGCTTCATGTTAAGTACCCGCAAATATTACGGAATCTTTTTCAAAATCTCAAAGCTGCGAGTCGAGCCAGATCGACAGGAGTTTCTTGAATTTGAAAAAAATTCTACGTATGGTTCAGGTGCTAGTAGTGTTCACAGACGGACGGACGGACAGACGGACGTTTTGCTTTCAATTGTTTTTTTTCGGAATCAAAGACCCATAAAAGAGGGATTCTGGCTACACCACGTGTTAAGGAATTTTTTTCTTAATTTAGCAACTGGTTTTATCCACTTTTTCATTATCAGGGCCCGGTAATGATTTTTTTTCTGCCGAAAATCCACAGTTTTTTCGATCAGCATTACATAACTTTCCCTATACTACGTGTATTACTGCGTATATACGTACGTATACGGGAAAGTAAAAAGACATATAAAACAACTACATTTTATTCAGTATCATATCCCTGATTGTCTTAAAAACAGTAACGGATAAAAGGTGAGTAAAAAATAATCTTTGTCTTTCGAACTTAAGTAGCAAGTAAAAAAGTTTAGTTACAACAAATAAACAATTACAAATGAAGTACAACAAATATACCTGCATTCTCACAAGAAAGACCGAAGCCGACCATGTGTGGTACAATGTGTCCCTATCCTGGAGGGTGACATTGTACCACACAAATTTCCTCTCCTACCAAATAAAACAAACTGTTAAATAAACGGCTTGTATGTAAAAACATGCCTCTGGAGTTACCTAACATTTGTAAAGGATTATAAAAATGTAAAAAAAATATATTTTGGTTTCACAAATACGAAAACATCTTTTTTGGTACAGTCACCCCAAACGACTTTGATGTAGACGTAATCTGGCTGGGGCGAATGCTGAAGAGGGATTGCGCAAGTAGGCGGGTAGGGTGCCGGCGAATCTCCGGTTCCAGCTACGGAGGAATAGCGCCACCTCCAGGCCACATCGTGCCCTTCACCTACGCACTGGACGCACGGCCAAAGCAGCTACCGCGCTCGGAAACCCTATGCTACATGCTCAACTGCAGACGCGACGCACCTCACGCACCTCATCCCTCTTTGGCACTGTCAAATGCTTTCAAACACTACCACAAGACTGCAGCACATTTTGGTCACCTGGCAATCCGGCGTCGTGTTATTAGGATTCCTAGAAACTAATGGAATTCGTTGAAGACGCGGCTAAATCATTGTTTAGAAATTCGTAACTACAAAGGTAATTTCCCGCAGTCGTCCTTTCGTACTAAAAGAAAGTATAAGCGTGTGTATTAGCGTGCCGTGGAGATTGGATGAAAACGCGACGTACCCCATTGGCTCAGAGGCTGATGACGGGGTCGCCGTCCAGCTTGGTGAGGTTGGGCAGGCGCTTCACCACCTCCTGGCGGCCCGCCGCCTCCTCCATGTGCTCCACCAGGGGGTTCCCCAGGAACAGCAGCTCCGACAGCTTGGGGCACTCCGCCAGCCGGTTCACCTGCGCGGCGCAACCACCCACGCACTCAGAGCCACGTCCCGTCATTCATGTTACCCGAAGTTACAACTGCACAATACATGGGGTTTTCAATATACTTGGATTATATTCGAATGCTTCAAGAGGAATGTTATACATTTTAGAAAGTGCGACAATGGTATATTCCGGAAGCGTGCATAATGTCATATCTAATTTTCAGTTGGACTGAAATTACATCCGTCTCGTAATGAGCAAGCTCATACCTGTATTTTGTTTGAAACCCATCTTTGTAGTTTCTTATGCGATTGTATATTCAAATTGATTTCAAACAATTTTGTAAATATTTTTGTATCTGTTAAATGTCAGTAAGGTTTGCAAGTTGTTTTTAAATAATACTTGTGTCACTAACTATTCATTTGCATGCAATACTACTTTTTGTATGTTTACGAAACTATGCGCCAATATTTACATTACAAAAATTGTGAAAAAAGCGTTACCTTACCTCTGACCAATCTTTTATGCTGTTGTAAGCAATGTAGAAAACTGAAAGAACTTTCATTGCTTGGATGCCCTTGAGGGAGTTTAGGATGTTGTAGGAAATCCAGAGTTGCTCAAGAGTGTCTCCTAAAGCTTCGAGCCCCGACAGACTCTTGATTTGATTTCTCGATAAACAGAGCACTTTCAAGTTCTTAAGAGAGCCAATTCCGGCAATTTTATCGATCTGGTTCGATGACAGCGATAAAAATGTAACGTTTACCAGTGCGGCTAATGTATTGTCCATTTTATTTATTGGCGGGTACTGAAAGCATAAGCTAACCTCAGTAGCATCAGCCAATTGAACGTTGTAAGTTTCTTCCCATTTCTTCAGTGCGTCCTTTAAAGCAGTCGGCATTGTAATTTGCTCAGAAATTCAGATGTACACAAGGCCGAAACGAAAAATATCGTATTGCTTTCAATTAATTAATTCTTGATTACTAGTATTACTTGATACAAGCAACGTTTATGAAACGAGAGCTTCTTGTACTAAGTAGAGTGACAAACGTCTATCAAATCAAGTTATTTACCTAGTATCTATGACAATATCTATTTCTGTTTTCATACGAATAAAGCTCAAGTTATGTTTATTATACAAATGCATTTACTTATAATTGTTATTCACATTTATTTATTTATTATATTTACACATTATAATTTGTTTTGTTTACAAATTGATTAATATTTAATGACAGAAGCTCCTGAAAGACTGTTTTAAAAGAATTAAATCAACAAGTCTACACGCTTTTATAATTAAAATCAGTAAACATTTACACTATATGCAATTCACGATGATTGACGATGTTCATACGTATGAAATGGGATGTTGGTCAAGGAGAAAGAAGGCAGATAGTTTGCTGTAGATTGTGTAGAACTACATGTTAATGAGGAAGAATGGTTAATAAAAAATAGCACTTAGGTCGTATGGGAGATGAGATGTTATAAATTCAGAAAGCCTAGCGGAAGAAAATATATTGCGAAACGTTGGCAAACTGAAATAGTTTTCGTTCATCTTGTCCAACATATTATTACTTATATATGAACTTACAATTATAATGGATCTTTTCCGTTATACATATACCAGATCCAGGGCGGGATTTCGGATCTTTTATTGGGGGGGCAAACTTGGGCGCTATTATAAATATCAAAATACTCGTTTACATGCTTTAAGTTAATTAATTGTGCTGCAATTATACACATTGCTTCCAATTTTGTTAATTATTATTGAATGTTATTAATTATATTAGTTGCACACAGCGGTGAGATTCCGCATTGTTACTTGAACGGTCCGAACTGTTAATTCAACGATACATTTTTACTTTCCCGTATACGTACGTATACACGGAGTGATATACGTAGTATAGGGAAAGTTATGTAATGCTGCGCGAAAAAATGGCCAATTTTCGGCAGAAAAAAATTAATTGCCGGGCCGTGAAAAGGAACTAGTGGTGCTACAGAATGGCACAGACTTTCCCGTATTAGTTTTCTATTTCCTTGGATCGTCGCTAGCTATTCGGATTTGCCACATACTCTTTCTTGCCAGCTACCATCTATCACCGCCAAAAGTACATTTTTTTGGATTTTCTTAATTTTTTCGGTTTCCTATTGGTAGAACGAAAATATTAATTTTAGACTATTAAAGAACACAAAAACCTAGTCATAAATAGCAATTTTCTTTTAAAAATTATGTGCCGTTTAAGAGAAAATGGCATTTTAGCGCTACCAAAATTGCGAAATTTGAAGCTCATTTTCGCAGAAAATGATTGAGTTTTCAAAATACTTTATTTGAAGTTATTTGAAGCACTTACACTCACAAATATAGTAATGTTTACAAATTGCTGGTAATGTGCATATTAAAGATGTGAGAGATCTTTCAAAAAAATTACAATTATGTAATTTTTGAAAAAACAAAAAAAACTCAAAATAAACTTTACGCCATACTAAAGAGTGTAATTAGCACTATCCGTTACAAAAGTTTCAAGAAAAAATTTCCAGACATATATGAGAAAATGGCGTTTGAGTGTTTCTGAAAATGGGAAATTTTGAGCTACTTTCACAGAAAACGGTTGTGTTTTCGAGAAACTTTACTTGACATTATTTAAAGCACATGTACTTGTAAATATAATAATGTGAAAAAATCGCTGCTAATGTAAATATTATGGACGTGAGAAACATGTGAAAAAATTTAATTTTTGTAATTTTTGGAAAAACCAACCTATGGAGCAATATGGCTTTTATGTCATCTGATAGAGTATATTTACCACTATCCCTACCAAAAGTTAAAAGAAAAAATTGGAGCCGTTTTTGAGAAAATCTTGTTTTTGTAATTTTTTAAAAGTGCACATATTGCAGGCACGAAATTAATTGCAAGAAAACTACTAAAATTTTGAAAAATATTTACACGACCTTTATGAAAGAACTCAATATGCAGAACAAATTTTATTTGAAGAAAAATCTCTATCTTCAATTTTGTAGTTGGAGAAAGAGCCGAAAACAATTCAAACTTTCACAATTGTCGAAAATTCAGAGTTATTCGTGAGAATCGGACCTATGCCATGTTAGTAAGTGTATTTTACTCTATTCATACAAGAAATTTATAGAAAAAAATTGGAGTCCTTTTTGAGAAAATTTTGAAAATTCCCGGGGGGCTTCATATAAAGTACCTCCAAATTTTGAAGAATAGTTTTCAAAATCTCAAAGCTTCGACTAGAATCAGATCGACCGGGGAATATCCATTTTGGAAGAAATCGTACGTATGGTTTAGGCGCTAGCAGTGTTCACAGACGGACAGACTGACGGAGTACAAAATTATTTACTATGGTACAAAATTAGTAGACAAATGGAAGATAATAATTGGCTAGTTGGATTTGGATTTGTGACTAGTGTGGGTGGCTCACAAACGGGTAGAAATATTTTACTCAAAATTTGTAGTTTTTTTATTCATCATTCATACTACCTATGTGTAAATTTCATCTGAATCTAAAATGGTGAGGTAAAAGTTTAATTAAAACTGTGTTGATTTCATATGGAATGACCTCGTCGGCATTGCCGACTGCAAGAGCCGGACCTCCGTCAAGCTGCAACCCCCACTTGTCAGAAATTCAAAATTAACTAGCCTATAAGTTTGAACTATGTACTAATTTTGTACCAAAATAAAAAAAAATTGTACTCAACTATAAACCAATAAAAAACGACATTCAAAAGTGGGGGTGCTAGCTTGACGTCAACCTACAACCTCCACTTTTCAGAAATTCAAAATCACCTAACCCATTGTTGTCTACTAATTATGTACTAATTTTGTACCACAATTAAAAATTTTGTACTCACCTATAACCAATTAAAAAACGGTATCAAAAGATACACTTTTTGCACATATTGACGAATTTTTTAAGTCCCCTTGGAGTCACACTTCGAAGTTGAAATGTACACAGCGGTTTGCTACTATAGTGACCTTTCAGGAATATTTGTTTCAAAAATTTATCTGGTCCCCCAACGGAGATAATGCAATCGAAAAACAGAAAAAAAATTGCGTGTGGCATGAAACAAAAATGCCTGCCAAGCCACCCACACTAGTCACAAATTCAAATCCTACTAGCCAATTATTATCTGTTTGGAAACATATAAGGATTATTTTAGAATTTTTCCAATTTTTTTGAAGATGAGCATTTGAAAAAAACTCAAAATCAAAATTTTAAATTCAAATTTGAAAAACGTTTTGAACGCAACCACTATTGAGTTGTATATCATATAAAAGGCCATAAAGAAAGCTGCAAAATGACACCTGTTCCAGCTCTCTATCTTAATTTGGTGAGGTTCTACATCAATTTAAAAAACTTCGGGAACCCAATTTTGTAAAAGTTTACATGCCTGTATTTCACAAACGGGTAGAAATATTTTACTCAAAATTTCTAGTTTTCTTATTCTTCATTCATACTACCTATGTGTCAAATTTCATCTGAATCTGAGATAGTGATGTAAAATGACTGTTGATTTAATATGGAGTGACCCCGACGGCCCTTTGCTCTCGACTCGTCTTTTTGATGAACCCTGATTTACAATGTAGTACAAAAGGCGTTTAATAAAAGTAAATATATTCCATTGTAATAAACGAAAATATATTAAGCGAGAGAACAAATGGCCATCTTACAAGACGCCGTACTATTCAGCCCATTTACTAAGTTCATGTGCACAAATAAAGTTACAGGAAGTAAATCGATTCAAGCGAAAACAGTGTTATCAGAATATTATCGGAAATGTTATTTTGGTATTCTCTTGGCCCAATTCACGTTTCTTTCGAAGGAGAAATACACAAAAAAAATGACTTAGCCCCACTTCCAGACAAAAACCTGTGATATACGCCGGTAGTTCTTAGCGATCTCGCACCGAAGGATCGCGGGTTCGACTCCCGCCTTGGGCATGGTTGCATTTCTATTCGTCCTTTCACCCCTATCATCACCATATCGTATCATCTTCACAGTTACCATAACGTCACAGTTAACAAATAACAAATAACAGACATGCAATTCCATGAAATCCCGCGGTCTAGTTATTAGAATCGAATAAAGATACATAATTATTAATGTCAAATTTTGTGTGACGGTACATTTAAACTTTACACATTAATATATTTTTTCACAAAACATATGTAAAAATTTTGCTTTCACTATTTTGTTCTTGTTTCTGAATAAAATAATTACATGAATGTAGCAATTTTTCACATGTTAAGTATAAAATTGAATATTGAAATTAAATGATTTGAGGAAAGTGACGATCAAATAATTTTCTTTACAAATAACGATAAGTGTTAAGTATTAGAATTAAATGATTGAAGTATTTGAATTGTAATTAAAATTTACAGTTTTAATGACATACAAATTGCGTGCATTGAAGTACATAAATATTAGCTACGCAATGTTAAATCGACGAGATAAAAGCATTCGACATTCTGGAAAGTGGACAAAACTGCCAGTTTGCCGAACTTTACCATGCACGAACTTTAATTTAACGATTCATAGCAATAACAAACCTTTTTTTAAATTATCGTAGTAAAAGTTGCTCTGTTGTCCAAAAAAGAACCAAAAATTTTTTTTGTTATAAAAACCTTTTTGTTATAATAATACAACCGACATTAGATTAAAACAACAGATTCCCATTTATAATAACAGAGAAGGGAAGTTATTATCAGTGGCCTAGCGTGATCATTTTTCCTGGGTAGGCTGCAAAGCAGATTAACGTATTATTTGACACTCCTCTGTCGTCATTAACGAAGAGATGTTATTCTCTCGATTACCCAGGGGATACTAGAATAACGTGAGTCAATGGCCACCGAAGTCTGCTATTTTGCTATAACTTCTAGGAGAACAAAGTATCTATGAGATTGTCGTCTGGTAAAGTCATTTCCTTCAGTAAACAATAACACTTGTATTATTCATCAGCTATTGATTAAATTCTAATTTGAACTAAACGCGATGAACTAACATTAATTTCTCACCTGTCAGATACAAGAGCTGAAATCTTCTTACTTTCTTGATCTGGCTCGTTTCACTACAATAACAGCTCGTGCGTTCGCCAGTACTGCAAGAACTCAACTGAGCTCTTATTCTTATGACGTCGCAGAGATGTCATCGTCACCTATACCGAAAGCCCTCTGACTGAGGACTAGGACAGTGGTCCGCATTCATGTTGGACAAACATTTATTTCACAGCCCGCAAAACCAATTTAAAAATGAGAGAACCAAATTGGTGGACAACAGGCTTGTTATAATTAACGACTGATTTATTTTGCTCTCTTTTGTCCCTGTCACTCACGGCTGTCGTTAAGACATTTTAAATTTTATTATTAATAACAGAGTATTTATTTTGGTCTATAAGAAAAATCCTAAGAATCAACTTTCCACACCATTTACAAGACATTTCTCATCACAAGTGTGAATTAAACGAATTACCGATTATAATGAATCGTACCGCAAGCCGCCCACTGTTTCCTGACACCTATTTCAGCGCCTTTGAGGTTGGTCATTCCGATAAGCTGGGCTGATTTATGTGGTGTGTGTGTGTGTGAGTGAGTGTCGTGGCGTGAGAAAGCCCGCCACTGACCCCACCGATCTACAGTGCCGAAAGGACACGTACTGTGGATGCGTTGAGGGCTCCGAAAGAACAGAGACTTCGTTCTCTTTCGCGTAAGTTCGAAACTGAGTAGGAAGTACAAGATGTCAAACCTACCATGATTTTACGCATGAAACTGTTTAATTTCTAAGTAAATATCATTTAAAAGTAAAATATAATTGAAGGATGTTTTTTTAATACGGGATATTCACAGTAACGCTGAACATTATCCCGCGCGTTTTATAATATTGAACTAAAGTTTGCCAATTTCTTTAAGCAGTATGGTATTATCTTAGCTTAATAAAATTATTATTCCCTTAATTATTATTAAATTCTTCTGAAAATACAGAAAAAGGTAAATCTTTTTTACATAAACTTGAATGCAATGTCTAAATATATTTTTTTAAATATGTTCCAACTTTGGGGGGGCAGTTGCCCCCCCTTGCCCCCCCCGAATCCCGCCTCTGACCAGATCATTTATTCACATTGTAGAGAACCGACTGCTGTGCGGTGAACGTAATTTTTCGCGTCAAAGAAACGTAAACTTTCGGCCAGTGAACTGGTACGTATAACGGAAAAGATCCATTATAATAATTATAATTATTATCATTAATCATCTAAAACCGTGCTTAGCTGCTATAAGCCTGTGGTTAAGGCGGAGGGAGAGGCCGATGTAAAACAAATGGTGGTTGGTCCGCATCGAAGTTGACGGGGCTTATGCAGCAAAGTTTCAATGGTTTTGCTTCTTCTTGTAGAAAAAAAAATACTCAAAACCACCGTTTGGCGCTTCAGGAGCGCTCTAGTAATATAATTTAGCAACATAACAATTGAATAGTACTAAAAGTGGCAAAAACATGCTACCAGAGGTCTGCAATAGCTCCTGTGCGGGCACGAACGCGACAACAATGGGCGAGCGATAAGTGAACAGAATCATTCTGTGCAGTAATGGGTTAAGATCGTTACAATGGTTACAAATGTTGCTTAATGTAAAGTTGTTCGACGGCAGGGGGTCACTGCCCTTGTGGGAAGCGGAATGTTAGGACGCGCCATGGCCGAGGATGGAAAAGTCATGGCCGGCTAGAAATTTTGATCTGGGCATTGAAACGTGACGTCTGCAATGTAGATTGTCGTAGGCCCACGCGGTAAGCCATAGTTTGTGAAAACTCTAGTGTTTAAGTGGAGAATATTGTTACTGATGTTGAATGTTTATCAATGAACGTAATACCTAAGTACAAATTTTACTTGATTTTCGTTCAGAACAACTTTTCTGGAGTGCTTGCAAGTGGAAGCGGAAGTAAATGTGAATTACTACATTTTATTCTTGCTACGTAATAACGGAGCTACGTTATAAACGGAGTGGCTGTACGAAAATAAACTTTATTGTAAGTAATGCTAGTAATTTAACTATTATTAATGCACTGAATTGCATTGTGTGGTGTAGTGCATTTAATTCACTAATCCCGTTTCATTGATAAGTACGCACACCTTACCCTCAACGTTCACATCAGTAAATTCCATCTGACTTGTACATGTTTAAAAAGTAAATCATTCTTTTAATCTCATTGCTTGCATTCTTTTCTGCTTTTACATATGTCAGAAATAAAATACTTTTTCAGGATTTCAAATTGCCAAGATGTTGCTGTGAAGCACGCTGTAAAAGCAACTACGAAATCAAGTCACAGCACGAAGAAAACAGTACATGTGCTCTCTTTGTCAAAAATTTGGAATTGCGGAAGAAATGGAAGAACATTTCTACAGACTTCACAAGTGTAAAAAATCCTATCATATGTGAATAACATTTCTTGAAGACGGTGTAATTACAACAGGGAAGTTTAAAGTTAATGAAGAAATCATAACATATGAAAGGACATACCACAAACTTAAACCTGGTGCAGTCCCTTCAGTAATTTCCAATGTAGTTAGTTATTGAAATAAAAACTTTCATGTAACAGACTGTAAGTTGGAAGTAAAGGAAAACTTGAAAAAAAAGCCGTTGCAGCATGTAAAACCGCAAAATTGTAAAACAATGAAAAAGAAAACATTTTAAAAAGATTTTGTGTTTTGTATCCTCATGTAAAGGTCAATACTTTGTACCTTGGCTTTGAAAAATAAGTTCAAACGTCTATAAATCACACGTTATTTTCAGTATCGAAAATAGCTCAGACTTAAAGTTTATGAATTTAACTAATACCGGATAGTCTGTGCCATTCTGTAGCACCACTAGATTAAAACTAGTGTGCTAAAACAGCACGTAAATTCTCGCCCGCATTTTCACGCAAAATTACATGCAAAATATTCAAATTTTCGAAAACTTGTTGATGACCTTATTTGAAACGTATCTTTAAGGGCAGAGTTCATGAAGGGAAAATCTCTCTATCTTGAATTCTTTAATTGTAGGAAGACTCGGAAAAATTTTTGAACTTTTGCAACTTTCTAAAAATTAGGTTTCTCAACGAACATGAGACCTTCACTAGTCTCTTGAACGTTCTTCACGCTATCCAACAACAAAATTTATTCAAAATCGAAGGGGATTTTTTTTTGAAAATTTCGAAAATGTCCCAGAGCTTCATGTAAAGAACCCTCCAGAAATAAAATATCGGCTTCAAATTTAAGGTCGCGCGACATCAGTCACATCGGGTTAGGGAATATCGATATTGAAGAAAATCGGCTGAACGGTGTAGCCACTAGCGTTGTTCCCAGACGGATAGTCGGACTGACGTTTTGTCGTAATGCGATTTTTTTGCTATAAAGAACCCACAGAACATGGATTTTGGCTTCACCACGTGATAGGGGTTCTTTTCTAAATTTAGCAACTGGATTTATCCACTTTTTCGTTGTATTTCGTTTCTTACCAGGGCCCTGTAATAAGAGTATTTCTGCCGAAAACTCGCCGTTTTTTGTGCAGCATCACATAACTTTCTCTCTACTCCGTCGCGAGAACGTAATTGGTAGGCTTTGCTCAGCCTCTGGCGAGGCCGCAGAAGGAAGAAGAGAGAGAGGTGGGGCAGTGTGTCTGCGGATCGGCTTGTCGTACCCAAGATTGCGGGTTCAAACCCGACCGAAGCCGTGGATTTTTAAGGGCGAAAAAAATCCTTCGTACGCCTTCCTTCGGAGGGGAAGTAAAGCCGGCTGTCCCATGTTAGTAGATTTACTTGCATGTAAAAGATCCTCAAGCCTAAATGACGCCTCTGAGCTAAATTCAAATCGCCTGTTTTGTCGCCCAAGATAATACCTTCTTTCTCCGCTGGATGGTGAAAGGAGCGTAGAAAAATCTGCGTGGTCAGACGGAAGAGCGGGCCTGATGGCCTGAGTCTCGCCACGTAAAATAAGGCATCAATTCAATTCAATTCCTTCGGAGGGGAAGTAAAGCCGGCTGTCCCATGTTAGTAGATTTACTTGCATGTAAAAGATCCTCAAGCCTAAATGACGCCTCTGAGCAAAATTCAAATCGCCTGTTTCGTCGTCCGAGATAATACCTTCTTTCTCCGCTAGATGGCGAAAGGAGCGTAGAGAAATGTGCGTGATCAGACGGAAGAGCGGGCCTCATGGTCCGAGTCTCGCCACGTAAAATAAGGCATTAACAAACCAACTAACTAACTGTGTGCGTGAGGCAGGAGCGTTGAGGGCTGCAGGCGCAGGCGATGGCAGCGGGGGAGACAGAGGCGCGTCAAGGGCGCGGGCAGCGGCGTGGCGCGGCGCAAGGGTCGCGTCGCGCGCATTTGTCAGCGTCAGGCGGCGACGCAATCACATTAGGGCGCCTCAGGTGGGGGCGGCGCGATGCACCGCGCAGCGCGGCATTTATTAACCCACAGCAACACCAAGGAATAAATAGTTACCATGCATTCCCAAGGAGGAGGAACTCCGGAGCCCACCGCTTAAATTTGTCTTTTTACTTTCTCGCTACGGAGAATAATAATAATGCTGCGCGAAAAAACTGTGCATTTTCAGCAGAAAAACTCTTATTACAGGACCCTGGTAAAGAAAAAGTGGATTAATCCAGTTGCTAAAGTTAGAAAACAATCCTTTATCACATGGTATGACCAAGATCCATGTTTTGTGGATTCTTGATACCGAAAAAATTGAATGACGTAAAAATCTCTTTTCGTTTGTCCATTTGCCTGTCTGTCTGTTCGACCGTGTGTGAACAAAGCTAGCGGCTAAGCGGTTTGGGTGATTTTCTCGAAAATTGATGTTACCCAATCGATCTGGTGGATGTCGTCGCCCCTTGAATTTGAAACCGATATTTTAATTTTGGGGGCTACTTTACATGAAGCCCCTGGAACATTTTCCTAAAAAAATGGCTCCACTTTTTGACTAAATTTTGTTGTTGGTTAGATTGATGGTCGTTTAAGAGAATGGTGTAGGTCTCCTGTTTGTTGAAAAACCTGATTTTTCGAAACTTACAAAAGTTCCAAGTTTTTTGAGTTTTCCTACAACAAAAGTATTAAAGATAGAGATGTTAATAGGTTAACGAAATTAATAAAAACTGTTCCTTAAAGAACGATTTTGAAATAAGGTCATGAACAATTTTTCGAAAATTTGAGCATTTTTCGCCAAAGTTTGCGTGAAAATACGGGCGAGAAAGTAGGTGCAATTTTAGCCTACTAGTAATTATTGTTTCACACAGCTTATTGATAGATTGAGTAGTGTTTCCGGGCGCGTCGTCTACTCTGGTCATTAGTTCCGCAAGTGTAGTACAGGTTTTATGTGAGGTTTTATGAGATCCTTCTCCTACCTACACATCGGCTTGCGAATTTTCCCCAACCAGGTATCTCCCGCCAGCAGAATTCCGCCCAAGCCGGGACAAGATCCCGAATGGTCTCCCGGCATGGGTGGTAGTATATTGCACGAAAGTGTAAGTGGGTGTAAGTAGGGGTGAGGATAGGACAAAGAAAGGAAGGAATGATCGCGTGCGGTCCATAGCCCTTTTGTTAGGGTGCTGACCCGGCATTTGCCTGGTATTAATCTGAGAACCCACGGAAAATTACAGATAAGAGCAGCCGGCCGCTAGAATTCAACCCCAGACAGTGACAGAACTCGACCTAGTTATCTAACTAGTGTTCAAAAATTGCTTTGGTGGTATGCGCAAATTAAGTGAGTCGATTTATTGCAAGTGTAATACTTTCTGCAACATTTCCAGAGGTTATTTCTTGTGGGAAGGGCACTGCCCTAGAGCCCTTACGGACCGGCTCCATTGGAAGGGAATTAGAAAACTATAGGAATGTTATGACACGGGAAAAACCAACGCGTTGTTGTATCATTAAGACGTTTGTTTAAAATGGTCTGTTGTTACCTGAAACAGAAGGTAACCTCCGAGTGCCTCTGGATGTCATTACTCGAAAAAATCGGACAATGCGTCCCGTTGTAGGGAGATCAACGGTTGCGTAAGGATCAATCTACAAAATAAGCCTGACTGCGGGCCACTTGACCAAATCACTGCTGAAAAGAGGGATTATATACACGTGTCTCACGGAAAAAAACAAACGGTTTCACGAAAAACTGGACTTTGTGAAGGTGAGTCGTAAGCTATATTAAGCCAATTTAGCTATATATATATCCCAACGCTTTTTTGTCGTTAAGGAGGCATGAATTCGGTCGTTTTATTAAAATTATATATATATATAATATACTTAAGTATATATATATATTATATATATTATATATATAAACTTAACTTGTAGTTTCAGTACTGCTGTGTGCGCGCCGACTACTTAAACGGCGCGCGCTAGCAGAACTCAAAGACTCGGTCAAGAGGGCGCAGCACAAACGCGCTGCGCACTGACCATAACGTAAACTCGATTTCCCATTGGCCCACCGGGGTATAAAAGCCCGGTGGACAACGGGTCAGTCGAAGTCAGCTCCCAGTCGTCAACCTGCCAGCTACGAATCTGCAACGCGTCTGCCAGAGACCAACGGAGGGCCAGCCCACGCATCCGCCAGCACGAGCCTAACGACCGAGTCTACCGACTCGTCACGCCGAGACAATAGCGATCTACAACGCCACTGCCTCGCCGCCCCGGGCGCCGGCTCCGCCGCCGCCACGACGCTCTGCCAGCAACGCGGCCACCCCCCAGGCCTCACTACTGCCGAGCGGACGGCCCCGCTGCCGTCGCCACGTTCGGCTAGCGACGTTTCCGCCTGGCAGCGCCCGGGTGGTGCTAAGGCCTCACGCTGTCGCGGGTTCTACCTGGCCCCCGCGCTCCAGCCTCTCGGCACCTGGGCGACGGCTCCGCCGCCGCCACGACTCTCAACCGGCGACGCTACCTGCTCGCCGCGGCCGTTGTCACGGCCCCCACAATACAACTCGCCACGGCCGTCGGCCGTAAAACAGAGCCTTCGGCTCACCCAGCTCGCCTACCGGCGACCATTTGTATATTTATGTTGTGAAAAATAAATGTTGTGAGAAACGGAGTTTTTCTTCTGATTGCAAAGACACAACAAGTACTTAACCCAATTTCACCAAAAACTAACTTAAGAACTTTTACCCCGTCACCACAGAAATCTGTGATGTGGGAGGCGTCTTCCTTGGAGCCTTGCTGCCGCAAGGCGGCATCTTTCGTAAGCAGTGACGTACTCAATAAGAGAATTCAGTCGGTAAGCACAGAATGAGAATTGGCGGGATAACACAATAAAATACTTCCATTCAAAATCGATAATGATTCAGTGTTTGCGGAATTTCCTGAGTTCCTAGGTTTCCAACGAAGCCGTAGACACCTGTCACATAGCCAGAGGTTGCAATGGTTTTTTTTAATTTTATGCGCCCATTGGAATATAGATTTAGAGAAGTTAACAGTTTTCTCTATCATCCCAGGAATTATTATTGGTATCCACAAAGTTTTATTAAAATCAAAATTCTTTAAACTTAAACCATTATCTTAAACTAACAATATTAGTGATGGTGTAAATAAGTTACATGAATCAATTAGTTATATGAATATTAATGAACATTGTATTTAAGCTTTTGAAAGGTCTTCTGGCCGAACAAGAAATAAATAAACAAAGAAAGAAAGAGGAATTACTTTCAATCACGTTCGTCATGTAGACAATATTTAAGGAAAATGTAATGATGGATGACACATAAGTGATATATTACTTTATCTTTTGTTATCCTGACAGTAATTGTCGACTTTTGCATGTCGAATAGGATTGTGAAGAGCTTATGTGGTTAATCTGCTACTCGAATGCAAAACGATCTAAACGTAATTACACACATGAAGTTAATTTGTGTTTTATGAGTCAATCTATGATATGTTTATTGCTTCCAGAGATAATTCAGCAAAACCCTGCTACCAATGTTGTTCCTCCCGCTAGTACTATCCTCGCGTAATGCAACTGGTGTGTTGAATCGCAACGTAATTTTTTGCGTCGTGTTTCTCTCTGGTTGACAAATACAAAATGAGCACTCATGTGAGGGCAGCAGTATACAGAAATCTAATTAAAGTTGGCGGGTGGTACATCGATTTTTAGATTCCCTTTCACGTTATTCACATCATTATTTACACATTGCATATCAATATTTCACGTTGCCATTATATTTTGGGACTTTTTACATATCGAATCACAGATTGCTCTTTGAATCATAGATGTTGGATCCGGATATGTCAAAATTAATTGAGAACAGATAATTAACGAGGGAACTTCATAATCAACACAAAACGAATTACATGAAAACAAGAAACATTAACGTCCGGAGTTAAATACATTTTAATTAATTACAAATCAGTTTTATTTGCAGAATAGAATTTTACAAATGATCATGACCTTTCTCTAATATAATGTCAAATATGGTTGTGTTGTCATTGAACGTAAATTCTTTGGGGATTGTTTGATGGAAAATCCCTACACCGGGAAAGAATAAAACTATGTGTTAGAAGTCAGCAGTATGTAAAGAGATAATTGGTAATTTATTATTCTTGTTTGTCTCCTTTACGCATTTTTTTCATGTTATTCTACTCTCATTATTTCCTGCCAGTCTGTTTACTTAAGTTCCATATGTCTTTCATGCTACAACCATAGTCAAAATTCACTCCATAATGGATGTCTCAAGGATATTGTGGAGGAAACCAGGGGTGGTATAATTAAAATTTAATTAAATTACCTCACGCTACTGTTATTAAACCAATATCCAAATTATTTTCAAGGAGTTCAAATTGCCTAGGAGAAGCTGCTTGTACTTTGGCAAATTCCAACAAATTACTGATGTTCATGTCTTAGAGTGAGAAAGAAAGTTTATCGAGTATTTAAATTTAGAGTGATCTCTCGTTTTTAATTTTCATTGCAACAAACAATAATATCCAGCCTTGACTAGTCAATGTGATTCTTTGTTTATATTTAAAATTTGTCAAAACTAAATACTCAATCGTTTTCTTATTTCTTCAATTAAATTCACAGAGTTCCATTACATTGTTCATTAAGTTCATATTTCACTGTTCGCAGTCAATATGTTCGTCACAGACATAGTAGATCTTTAGTTCATCCGAAATATTTTGTTTTGTGTTCACCACCGACATGCATCTTTAGTACATCAGAAATACGTTGGTGGAAAAATTTATGAGACAGCTTCCATACGTGGTGTTCATTCCGTCGGTCAGGGTCATCAATAATTTCAAGTACCATGGCCGTGAATCTTCAAAAACAAATTTTTCTTCAGCACTTACACACTCTTAACAGTTTCAATGTGAAAAACGACAACCAAATGCACCAAAAAAATCTTACCGTTTAATAAAATTAAACAATCTGAGGGGAGCGAGAGCAACAAGTGCAGTTGAAATTATGCTCAATGGAATCTGCATATTACAATTTGTAATAATATTTCCATAGACTATTTACTTGCATTGTAGCTTTTCATTGAACTTATTACCAATATTAATTTATTTTGTATTAATAAGTAACGGACAAACCTGAGTAATAGGTCGTAATATTGCTTTTAATTTGACAACTCTTAATATGACCATCATGACATGGTAAGACTTATTACATGAGCAAGCGACCAAGTCACGACTCGCGCTGAGGATATTTTTAAAAGGACCAACTGTTCAACACAGTACAAATTAGGATAAGTTATGTGCCATTTGCCAGGAGCTTGAAGATGAAATCTATGGACCATAATTTCCAAAATTTTTCTCCTTGTAATTTCAATGCCTGAGAATGTAATACCAAATTAATTATTTTCTTAGTGTCAGATTGTATGGGGTAAGCAATCAAAATGTCTTCCTATAAGAAAGTGTGCAGGGGTTATGATCGTATAATCATCTGGATTTTCTATAAAAGCACATAAAGGTCGTAAATTTAAAATAGCTTCAATCTCTGTCAATTATGTCATAAATACCGCTTAAACAAGATTTATAATACATGATACATGCACTATATGTGATTTAATTCGTCTGACGTTTCTTCTCCATGCACCTCAATGAAGTGCTGGATAAGGTGAAATAAATTTCCATTTTATAAAATTTTGTTTGCAAAAAATAGCGACAAGAGATTGAAAGTGAGTCAATATCAGCAGTAGCTCATTTATTTGTTTTTTGTTAGCAGCTACAAAAATCGCTACACTTGCTGAAAAAATGTGCTGAGGTTCAACTCTATGCGAAATAAATCGTCTTAGTGCGATTAAAAATGCATTCACATTTGCAGTAATAACTAATTCCAAATGCACGGCATGTGGTTATACAGGTAAGTACCAATATGTAAGCTTCCTCAAGTACAGAAGGTTTGCGCTGCGTACGCTTAAAGGACCTGCATGTTTAAATCCAGTATTTGTAAATGGAGTATCATATATGTAGCCATGCAAGATGGCAAGGGAGCCGTTATTTGACCAGCAGAGTGGGTTTTTGTTTAAAACACTGAATGCAATGTTTGATTGCTGACTTTATAGTTCTTAGACCTTTCAATGGACAGTATTTTAGTTAATGAATGCTGATAATCCTAGTGCACCTACGTGGTGTTTAAGTTCGTGAAACTGTCTAAATTATTAATATAATGCTTATACGGAAGAATAGCAGGACGTCGATCAAATGACACAGGAGTGAATTGCAATCTATCTCCCATGCGTAATCACGCTATATCATCACTATGAAAAAATGAACCTGAGAGAAGTTATCGGTCTACTTGCAGGGACTGGCTTCCCATATTCTACAAATTTGCTTTTCTTTTCAAATATTTTTTAATAAGTCGGATAATAAAGCGTCTACTTGAATAATTTCGGGAATTGTGAGTATTTTTTCGATTTGTTTATGGTTAAGCATTGTTATTGATCTAATATTATTAACAATTCTATGGATTTTTAGCTTTCCATATACTTTACTAAAACATCTTATTGTCCATCCTACAATACGTCTTAAGTTTTTATAGGATGAATATTTAAGCAAGAGAGACTCGTCATACTGAACAATTGTTGCAATATATTTAATTTCATTATTTTAATTTTCATTTCTTAATTTTGGAATTAAATTAATTTACAGGCCAACTGGACATTTCTTGTAATAAGTGAGGTGATCTTTTCTACCATAATTTATTATTTAGTGTAAGTTGCTCAGTATAAGCAATCCTTGATGCAAAATCTGCTGAGTTATATCTGGATCATTCCATGCAAAAAAGTAGGAAATCTGACACTATATCTCAGAATTTAAAAATATTTTGCCACCTTACTTATGGTTACCTGCATGAACCAGGTACAATATTTTTGTCTCATCATCCATTGTTTAGCAACAATGGGCACTTGAAATATTAGGTTAGCAGTCTGTAGACATTCCGTTATGATTTTTTTCCGATGATACGCAAACAAGCAAAAAATATGAAAGTGACACCATTTGTAGAAGAAATGTAAAGGATAATTTTACGCTCAAGATATTTTTTTACCGTGAGTCTTTAACAATTAGGAAGTAAACAAATTCTAAAAAATGCAATAAATGGAAATATAATATTTTTAAATTCTCGAATTTTGGAAGAAAAATTGCTGAAACTACTTTCAAGCTACTCTGTAAAATTCATCATGGAATCTTGAATGGTTTTAAAGTTATGAATAAAAGTATCTTACTGGCGCTCCATTAACAAACTCGTCTCAGCTGCTAGAGCCGCCGCGCCACAGCGCTCCTCGTCAGCGCTCGGCGTAACAGTTTTCCTCCGCCGCGCGATGGTGGATTTCGCAAAACTACTTCTCTAGGTGTTAATTTTGCCGTAGGAGCTACATGAAGAGATACGCCAAATTCGACCATTATTTTT
Organism: Acheta domesticus; assembly: GCA_031308135.1. Taxonomy (NCBI): domain Eukaryota; kingdom Metazoa; phylum Arthropoda; class Insecta; order Orthoptera; family Gryllidae; genus Acheta; species Acheta domesticus. The sequence continues at coordinate 24,467,789 of JAHLJT010009436.1, read as the reverse complement.
TGTTCACTCCAACTTTTTGGTAAACACGTTAAAATCATGTATTTCTCATTAGCTGTTTTCACGTTTCAACATTTTTCTTTGAATTGTGTCAACACTTCTTCTCCATCATTGCTTTCTGTACTCACATGAAATAATTCAGAAACTGCTTTATTTACGGCACTCACCTTTCTCCTTGCGTACGATATCTCTCGGGTTTGTTTTCGCAATGACAATGGTGATTGACCCAGAGGATACAAAATGTTTACATTACTGATAGTGGCTTCCTCTGCAACTCCTGGGGCTACGTACTCCTCTTCACTTGACGTTTTCACTTCACTTCACAAAAGATCACTTCACATAAAGTTGAGTCACTAAGATCTGCATTAGGTATTTTGGATATTTTGTGACGACACATCACATATTGCTTCACCTACCACCAAATTCGATATTTTCTTCCGCATCGCCTCTGTAATCTTTCTCTTACCCACCCGACTTTTGTGCTTCTCGAGTCCGAATGGATTGCAGCACCAAAGCCTGTTAAACGTATTCACAATCTTTGGCATTTTCTATCACGATGTATCACTGAACAGTAACACGCGAAAACTAAGCCTGTAAACTGGTCCCTTCGAAGGCATCGATGGATATCCCTAGGGCAGACCTGCACAACGCCTGCTCCCGCGGGCATTCTGCACGTGAGAGCCGATCGTCTGCCCGTGGCAGCGCCGAAAGTGCAAGTAGTGGGGAGTAGGAAGCTTTGCGGGGAGGGGTGAAGACTGACGTAGCACGACGCGGCGCGTAGATTGAATGCCTGGGCGTCTAATAATGATCCATGCTTCAAAATTAAATGCCCATTTGTTTAAATGGATTATGTCTAGCATTTCAAGTTACCAGGGTCATAATTCACTGTTTACGTTCTGTGCACTACTGTATACCCACCTTTGTATCCACCAATGTATGTATTTTCATTTTCTATTTTTTTTAAAGAAAATCACATGCTCATTGTGACTCTTAAGCATTATTTTAAAGCAATAGCTTTAAAATATATGCTTATATACAAGAAAAAATTATTATTTAATTCTAACACAAAATTGCAATTTAATAATTGATTGTTCACTAGGAATGTTATAATCTTCAAATCATAGAAAAATGAACAAAATCATGAGAGCAATCTCTCACATCAAGATTGACATAAAATAGAATATGTGGCAATTCCAAGAAGAGTAGTGTCTAATAGCACATTTGGGACCATTTCCCCCCATTATGAAACTGAATAAAACACATCAACGAGCAAAATTCTGTGACGATATGTTACGGACAATCATAAGATAATCATGGGTATTGGTTAAATAGAATGCAAAGGGCTTTGTATTTTTATACGATCTCGTAAACGACTCTACTCTCTTGTCAGAAATTAGAACAGAAAATAATCATGATTTTTTAAAGAACAATATGTTTTTGCTTTGAGAGAACCGTCTTATTCAATTAAACATAGTTAATAAAAATAGTTTAGTGCTGTCATCAAACAAAAACAATTCAGTATCAAAATTTTGTGTTTAGCACAACACTAAATTTGTGATTACATCGTAGCAAAGCGAATTACATTATAAGCCCTACAAGCAATTATAATACTTGGTGTCGAAATCTAATATGTATAATACGTTGTAGTTTCATATTTCGCCCTGTCATATACCGAGAACAAACATTTGCAATATAATACAAAATCGTACTACTTATATTACTTGAAGTGTATATGACCATCATGTTCTTGAAGATTGCTCTTTAAATTTACGCGCTATCTTTCGAATTGCGCATTCTGATTGGTGGTCCCCACTCCTAGATTGGGTGCCATCCCCACCCTTCATCGATTTTCTCATTTGCACCCGAGTTGCCCGCACGCAGCTCCTGAGGTCAGTGAAAGTGCAAAATGCTGTGCAGGTCTGCCCTAGGGAATGAACTTGGCGGTGCCTGCCTACGACCTTGCGTCACTCCTCGCTGGGCAAAGGCACGCGACTTTCAACCTTAAGAGCAAAATGCGCGTATACTTTTTATTTAATAACTTACGCATTTTTTAAGATTCCATCGCGACAGATTGCAGGATGGTTATTTATTGGTTCTTCCTGCAGTGTGTAAAATATGAAAGAAAAGAAAATATTATTTTTGAAGAAAAATGTATTTGTTTAATTTATTAGCATTTTTATTATAAACAAATGTCTCAATCCTTAATATATTATCAACTGCTTAAAATATGATCATTTATCTTCAAAATAGTGTGTCCGTTTTTAAAGTTTTATTCATTTTATGAACGTCATAATTATTATCATTATTGAGTACATTGTGTCATCGTCCATGTTTAACCTGTAATTGTTGCTAAACTGCTGAAGATATTAATTCCATAAATTGTCTTCTAACTGTTCATCATTAGTAGATTAATGTAATAAAATATGAAAAAAATCAGAGACTCACTGTCAGAAAACCTGAAATTTTGCAAGGAATGACCCATCTACTAGGAAAAAATGCCATTTAGAGTCTTTAGTTAACTCTTTGAATTTATTTTACTCTGTTTAAAACAAGGGGTTCCAATTTGCAATCAAATTGACTTACGCAGTGCAAAACAACTAGGAAGTCCTCCAATTCACTAAATACCTGTTTTAAGAATTTATGTGCATAAAAGCATTACAGTTTATTCAATATTATGGATTTATTATTATAAAATCATTATAGTTTAAATCATTCCTTGCTGTTTATTCAAATCTTCAGTCTTCACAAGCGTATTTTTACTAAGTTCATTTCGACTTGTTTCATCTAATTGACCATAATTAAACCAGATTTTGTAATGAAACCAACTGTTTAAGTGTTTCTTTCGATACTTTTTCACGTAGCTTTCTTTGTCCGAGGATGGTCGAGAAAGGCAGCAGTATTATGTTCAAAATTTATTTTTCTTTACGGCTTCTGCTGTACTTACTTACTATGGACTTGTGTAATGAAAATATTTAAGATGCAAATACCCACTGGACATGCTGCGCCAATCTCGATTAGCCAAGATAAGAACTCAACTACAAGGGTGTCTCTTAGCTGTTTTCTGTGACATAGATCACAATGTCCTAAACCCTGCCCAATCTGCAACCTCCTTGCTCGTGGGTCATCTGACGATATGGCGTAAAATCATGTCCCTCCGTCATTACTGAATGGAATGAATGTATTATGGCATGAAACTTTCATCTTTAATCTGGATAAAATCACGTCAATCGTTGAACTTGATTAATTACATGTGAATAATTTGGAAATTGCGAACGTTTGAAGCGAATTCTAATTTCCTGTTCCGATCTGGGCGGTCATATAGCCTCCATGTTGGGTTACAAATCTACACGTCTATGTTATGAATGGGGCATTCGAATGATCGAACGGTTGCGTCAGCTCAGTGGCAATTTTTTCCCCTCACGCATCGTTGAACGGGAGGTTCTTGAGTTCGACTTCTGACGGTGGCAGATTGTTCGTGATTTCTCCGATCGATACTTGGCGAATGCAATACCCAAACAGATGGGACGTGGACCGCACCCGATCTTTTCTTCCTCATCCAAATACCCTCCTCTCTATTGGCATACACCTTCTTGCAACGTCCTACAATACCACACATGTCGGGTTCCTAGATCTCGTCCCATCTGGGGCGGTGCCTTGCTGGGAGAGGCTCTTGGAGGGAGAAACCCGGAAACCGACGTGTATGGCAGCGCTTGATATAACGTTCTAACGACGAGGACCACCGTCAACTCCCGGCATTTGGCATGTACTACGTATACGGGACAAATGATCCCAGTAGTTGATGAGTCTGTAATCAATACTCATTTGAAAGCTCGAATCTCTCCAACTCATTTGAATGCTCAAATTGAGAAGCGATTTTTGAAAACTCGATAAATGCAAAAAGTATATTTGCTATAGCAACGAAATTTGAGAATGCATAAATATCGGTTTTTGCTCAACTCCAGGGTATCTCCCTTATCGGAGCACCACTCCAGCCAGAACTACTTCCTCTCGACTGGTCTCCCGACAAGTGGTGTTGTATAGTACATGTAACGGTGTTAGGGGTAAGGATAGGACAAGGAAATGGAAGGCAAGATCGCGCGCAGTCCGCGACGCGTTTGTTAGGGTACTGCTTCGGCTTTCGCCTAGTATTTATCGAAAAAAAAACACGAAAACTACCGATGAGAAAATTCCAAAACTTCAAAATTTATTGCTTCTTAATTATTTTGTTTAAAAATTCAAAATTGATTTTATGTCAAATCAACAATAAAATGCATGACGGTCAACGTGGGCGTCGTTTAATAACGCAATACGATTAATTTCTCGTATATTCAAAATTACTGTTTTATGTAAGTATTATGTAATACACATTTTTATTATACTACATTAGCTGGTGACGTGCCTTCAAACTTCTCTTACCGGTGACGTGCGTTCTGTGAGACCCCAAAAGTTTTATGCAGATTATTTTCGGTGTACCATTTCAGGTTGAGTTGACATTTTTTTCACGTTAACAATGCTATAACAAACAAGAAAATAAAAGGGCTTGTTGTTCATGTATAAAATGAAAATAATGTAATTATTTATTACTAGCCGAGTAAAATTCTGGTTATAATTTCTTCCATACTGTTTCTTCACTATTAATTATCTAAGAACATTTAAAAAACCTTCATTTAAATACGATAATGCCTTGTTATACGAAAATTTCCCATTAATAAAACCATTGCAATGCGCATTCACTGTGGGAAGAAAAATCCCACTTTTGGTGATGTGAGGTATGCGAGACTGCTCCGAAACTTCAACTGGCCCTCAAAGGCGAACGGCTGTCACTGGATCAGCTGTCCCGCGTATGAGTGTAATTTTTGAATGAGATAGGAAGGTACTGTAAAGAAAAACTTATTGCGACGTACCAGAAAGGAGGACTATGCGTTTATTTTTCCTCAGTGGTCTCAGAGACCAGTTGAGGGTTAATTGCTGTTTAATGTTAATAAAATAAACAAAGAATTAAATGAGTTTTATTGCTTTACTATTCATATTATTATTCCTATTCACTTGTTTCATTACAATGTTGTTCCGACGAAGCAATTTTCCTTTCCGATAGTTTCGTCTTGTTCATATTCTTGATGAAGAATTAACAATTTTAGAGAATTCAAAATCTTTCACGACTTATGGAACCATAACCGCCGTGAGAGCAACAAATTTCAGGTCACAGATTCAACAAAATTCCTGATCTGTCCCTCATCGTAATTCGTCACACCAAAGAGAGGTTTTAGGAATAGAAACCCTCGCGAAAAGCGAAAGTTTTCGAGCGGGCGAGTCCCCGTTTGGAGCCCGAGTTGAAATGTGGCGTTGCGAGCCCATGCCTTCGCCACTCGTGCCGAGGCTGTCTCGCAAAGAGCACCGCCGTGTTTACGAACGGCGGCGGCGGTATTTCGCGGCGCCGCTTTCATCGCGGCCACAATGCGCTTGTCGGCGGCCGCGAGATATGATCGAAGCCCCCGGCCCCTCGTCCGCGCCGCGGCGTGGCGTGGCGTGGCCGGCTTGTAAAGTCGTCGCCAGCCCACGCAGGCGGCGCTGCGGGGGGCGCGGGGGGGAGTCAGCGAAGAAGGAATGACTTTTCAGGAGATGATGGCATGAATGGGGCTGGGAGAGAAACTTATAGTGCCACAACAGCACATCTTCCTCCCACAAATTCTATATATAATTATAGTATAACGCCCGAGAGCCATTGGCCTGAGGGTGTTTGGTCTCCGTAGAACCAGTTAACACCCGTGATACATAATTTTATTTATTGATTATTTGTATATTATACAAATTTTATTGATTCAGATGTAGTTATTTACAAATTAACTACATGTAAACTTTACTCGGTCTGTCTTTTTATATTTCCCTCCCATAATTCCCTCTCATAAATCTCTCCTTAAGGAAACATGTATCATTTAATGGTCTTCATATTTCCCTCGTAAACACGGTCCTCTCAAACCAGGTACATTATGCAGCGCATATCGAACTCTATCGAAGACGGTAACAAGCTATAACGTATCAGTAGAAAATGAACTTTATTTTTAATTTAACAGATTATTGGTTCTTGCCCCCCTTCGAAGTCCTTCTTCAAAGTACCTCTTCTATTCGCATACTTTTCCGAGTGGTGTTTCCATTTCGCGAGCAGTCCTGGGTAGCTTCAATTGAAATGTCTGTCCTTTAAGTTTTGTGACGAATTTGCGTTTGATGTCATCAGTTTGAAAACGGCGTCCTTTCAGCACAGATTTTAATTTGGGAAACAAGAAAAAATCACAAGGTGTCAGGTCTGGCGAGAAAGGAATGAGGGAGGTCAGTAATCTCGTGTTTTGGCACAAAACTAGTAGCGTGCATATCATGGAAGGGAATGAGTCATTCCTCTAAGTAAAGCACAGAAAAAAATCCTTTGTATGTTGGAAATATTCGTTGCTTATGGTCAGAGCAAAACTGTTTATTCAGCTCAGATTCTAAGCTAAGTTGAATCGTAACAATCGATGTTTTCAGAACGGTATGTAGATTCGTGTCGTGACGTCAGCGAAGCTGCAAGCGTTTATTTATTTATTTAGTCAAAAAACAGTAAAAACTGTATATGACGTGTGGGGAAAGAAATTTATCTGCGCACATTTTCTTGAGGGCCAGAATTTTATTTAAAAAAAAAAAAAAAAAAAAAAAAAAAAAAAAAAAACGAAAACGAAAAAATTAATTTAGAAAATAATTATTTTAGAAAAATAAAGATATTTGAAAAATGTTTTTTCCCGAGTTATAGAAAATCAATTTCAACTGTAAATGAACTACAAGCAAAAGGAGTGCTCAACAAAACGTGCGCACAGTGAAGCTACATTTACGTCCAGAAGCAAAACAAGGGGCCATCTCAGCATTTGCTCTATGGATCAGGGAAACTGGACAAAAACCTGATCGAGATGGGGGTCATTGACCCGGAAGCTGAAGTACATTACTTGTTACAGGCGTATTAAATATTTTTTTAAATGTATACAATGCAAACATAAACTAATTCATTATTTATCTTTGTTTTGTTACATTATTTTTCTTTTTCACGATCAGTATAGTCTCTAATTGTATAGAAACAGTTTTGCAGCAGAAAAGATTTTACTTTTAACTTAAATTTGTATACCGACTTTAATTGTTTTATGTCATCTGGCAATGCGTTGTAAAGTAACGTACATGTATTGTATGTTGATTTCTTGTACTGAGCTGTTGATACTGACACTTGATGCACGTGATTTCTACGGCGTGTGTTGTAATTATAAATATCAATATTGCATGAAAATATGTTCCCTCCGTTAAGTAGGTCATTTTTGACAAATATTACAGATTCGTAAATAAATAGACAAGGCAATGGTAGGATTCCCAGCTCAATGAAAAGAGGCTTACAGGAATCACGTGGAAGGCATTTTTTCATTATTCGAATAATTTTCTTTTGCAATCTGAAGGTCTGAATACTACAGGATGAGCTTCCCCAGAATATTATGCCATATCTCAGGCGGGAATGCACATTTGCAAAATAAACGCAACGAGCTGCATGAAGGCTGACAGAATTTGAAAGAATTCTGAATGCATAGCATAATGAACTTAATTTAGTGTTTAATTCTGTTATATGTACATTCCATTTGAGGTTTGATTGAATTGAAAGACCTAAAAATTTTGTTGCCTCAACATCAGCTAATTGCATATTGTTCATTTTCAATGGAACATGCGATTTCCGATTTGAGATGCAAAAATGCATTGAAACAGTTTTTCTTTCGTTAACAATTAATTTGTTATTATTAAACCAATTTGAAACTTCTGAAATTGTACTATTTACTGCTTCTTTTTTGCAAAGAACATTCGTGTCATCAGCAAACAGAACCGTTCTTCCATTTTTAATAGACGAGGGCATATCGTTTACATATAACAGAAAGAGAATAGGACCTAAGATCGAACCTTGCGGGACCCCATGCACAATTGGCAAAGAATTGGAAATATAAGTATGTAATGTCCTTTCCTGCCAGTATGGTATTTCTACTCTTTGAGTCCGATGTTTAAGGTAAGAAGTTATCCAATCTAGGGCAATACCACGAATTCCATACGAAGGTAATTTTGAGAGCAAGATCTTATGGTCAATAACGTCAAAAGCTTTCGAGAGATCTAAGAATATTCCAATGGGTATTTCATTTTGGTCTATTGATGAAGCAACATCTTTGAGAAAAGAAAAAATGGCAGTTTCCGTAGATTTTGATTTTCTAAAACCGTGTTGTGAGTCTGAAAACGCTCTGTTTTTCCTGAGAAATGTTTCCATTCGTAAGTAGAAAAGCCTTTCTAATATTTTTGAGAAAACTGACAAAAGAGAAATTGGCCGGTAATTTTGAATATCATTTTTGTTCCCTTTTTTAAAAAGTGGCTTAATTTTTGCTGTTTTGAAAATATCTGGAAATATTCCTGTACATAAAGAAGCATTGAAAATGTGAGTTAACGGATGTATAAAGGCAGGTGCACAAGTTTTTAATAAACAATCCGGAAATTCATCTAAACCAGATGAATATTTATTTTTTAGTTTACTGACTATTCTGAGGATTTCGTTGGGAGAAGTTTCGGGAATAAACATCGTATCTGAAATATTTTGGGAAGTGTAAAATGTCGAATTTTGTGATTTTAGTCCCTTCTTGAGATCAGACGCAATTCTGGAAAAGTGTTTGTTGAAGAGATTGGCAACTTTTTCCGGATTACTCGTTTCTCTTTCATTATCCTTTAAAATAACATTCTCTACAAGGTATCGAGATGATGTGGTTGTATTTTTTACGATATCCCACATTGCTTTAGTTTTGTTACTAGCGCTCAAAATGTCCTGACTATTTTTCATTATTTTTGCCTGAACTATTACTTTTCTTAAAATTCTTTTATATTCTCGGAAGTATATATGGAAACCGGGTGATACGTTATGATGTTTAGAAATAAAGTAAAGCGTACGTTTGTTTTTACACGATGTTCTAATTCCTTGTGTGATCCAAGTATTACTTTTGCTTGAAATATTTAATTTTCTCTTTTTAAGAGGAAAGCACGCGTTAAAATGAATTGAAAGCTTGGAGAAAAATAAATTATATTTTTCATTTGTGTCAACAGCGTTATAAACTTCGTCCCATGATTCCTTCATCAAGTAGTCCGTAAATAATTTTATATTAACTTTAGTGAATGCTCTGCACATGCGTGTATTATTTATTGTGTCAGTGTTTATGTTCTTAGTAATTGTAAGAATTTGTGCATCGTGGTCACTGTATCCTAGATTATTCGTTATTATTTCATATGTAGTTGTGGTTTTGTTAATTATAATTTGATCTAATGCTTTTTGTGATTTAAGCGTATTCCGTGTAGGTACATTCACTGTAATGTCTAAATTAAAAGAATGAAGTAAATTGAGAAACTGCTCTTTTTCGTGGGATTCGCTCAGAAAATCAATATTGAAATCTCCACATACAACAATGGATTTAAAAGAGAGTTTACTAATTTTGTTCAGAATTATCTCTAGATTTTCCAAGAAAGTGAAATAATCTGAAGCTCGCTTTGTTGGAGGTCTGTAAATGCAAAGTAAGATAATTTTGAGCGTAGTAAGATGTACTACTGTTGTTTCAAGAACTTTTTCAACTGCATATAAATTGAATTCTGACAAGAAGGTAGAATCAATATAATTTCTTATGTAAATACACGAACCTCCGTAAGCAGGGCCCTTATTTGATTCCCTCGCCCTACAATACGATCCTGCAAGGTAAAAGCTAGGAATTTGGAGTGTATTTATATCATTTTGAGACAACCAATGTTCTGTAAAGCAAAAAACATCTATTTGTCTTAGATCACACACGTTTGACGCCATGCCTCGTGAAAAGTCGGATCGGTTCGTGAGTGCGCGAGAATGAGTATTTAAATGCGTTCTGTTGTGATTGACTGGTAGCATTTTCAAGTTCGAAATAATTTATTTTTTGGCGTTTTGAGAGTGTTTGATGTACGTGCTAACTACATTATAATACAATGAAAGTATCAAGTACCTAATAACACCGATAACGTATATATTAAGTTAAAGAAAGTATTAAAAACAAACTAATTCTTTGCGTACCGTTCTGCCATTCTCCCTTGCGTGAAGGGAATGCATTGGCAGACTCATTCCGCGCAGTACTGCGGGGAAGTGAGGTCAACCCGTGTTGGCAAGCAGAGCCGATCGGCAGGGCGCGACGCCCTCGGATCCCTTGCGATAATCTCCGTTTCCGGTGATACATTCGAAGTAGGCACAATCGACTTTCAGGAGGATAAAACATTACTGATATTTCGAGGAATCACCACACATACGAATTGCAGACGGAAGTTTAGATCGTATTCGCCCTTGGTCTATTATGCAGGGACCGAAAAGGTATTGAATACCGGTAAAAATACCGGTAAAATACCGGTATTTTTTCATACCGGTATAAAATACCTTTATTCTTTTATACCGGTAAAATACCTTTATAAGACGTCTATACCGGTATGGACGTCCATAAAGGTTATACCGGTATTATACCGGTATTTTCAATGGAAATAGTGCCGCGTGCCCCACACACGCGCCACAAACGCGCACGCGCCACAAACGCGTGCCACACGCGCTCGCGGCAAACCCACGCGCGAGCTAACCACACGCGCGCGCCCACACACGCGCGCGCCAAACACACGCGCCTCAAACACATGCGCGCGCCAACACGTGCGGGCATCAAACACGCGCGCCGAACAAACGCGCGCGCTGAACAAACGCGTGCACCGAACAAACGAGCGCGCGGAACAAACGCGCGCGCCGAACAAACGCGCGATCCGAACAAACGCGCGCGCCGAACAAAGGCGCGATCCGAACAAACGCGCGCGCCGAACAAACGCGCGCGCCGAACAAACGCGCGATCCGAACAAACGCGCGCGCCGAACAAACGTGCGCGCCGAACAAACGCGCGCGCCGAACAAACGCGCGCGCCGAACAAACGCGCGATTCGAACAACCGCGCGCGCCGAACAAACGCGATCCGAACAAACATGCGCGCCGAACAAAATCGCACGCCGAACAAACGCGCGCGCCGAACAAACGCGCGATCCGAACAAACGCGCGATCCGAACAAACGCGCGATCCGAACAAACGCGCGCACCGAACAAACGCGCGATCCGATTAAACGCGCGCGCCTAACAAACGCGCGATCCGAAAAAACGCGCGCGCCGAACAAACGCGCGATCCGAACACACGCGCGCGCCGAACAAACGCGCGATTCGAACAAACGCGATCCGAACAAACGCGCGCGCCGAACAAACGCGCGCGCCGAACAAACGCGCGCGCCGAACAAACGCGCGCGCCGAACAAACGCGCGCGCCGAACAGACGCGCGAGCCGAACAGACGCGCGAGCCGAACAAATACGCGAGATGAACAAACGCGCGCGCCGAACAAACGCGCGAGCCGAATAAACGCGAGCGCCTAACACACGCTTGCACCTATCACACGCGCGCTACACACTTATGCGCTATACACTCACGCTCTATGCACCCACGCGCTATATACACTCGCTCTTTCTTTCTCTTTCTCTCTTTCGTTCTCTTTCGATTTCTTTCTCTCTCTCTCTCTCTCTCTCTCTCTCTCTCTCTCTCTCACACACACACACAGTACACATTCGGCAAAGCGTTTGTTGGGGCCTACGGTCAAACATCCTTCTCTCATATTTCAATTCTACTCACTACGAAAAGAAATTAATAGCGTGGAGTATATAGGTCGAGTGCGTTATCCTCTGCCGAACCGGAGACGCTCCTGGGTCGAAACGCTGACCTCCGGAAACTGCCTACGCAACGGCGCAGCCCTCGCACTTCTTACAAAGGGAAACTGATTCCGAGAATCGGAATGCGCCAAGGAACGTTGCGTGAAGTCTTATCAACCGATGTCAGATTTCTATCGCCTTCGTTCTTTCACAACTGATGTCGAAGGTCATATCCTGGCAGAGGCCGCCGGCCCGACCACGCGCGGCGATGTCTGCACTTCGAGGTCTTTCCTTCCTCTTGTCCTATCCTCACCCCTTCACTTACACTTACACTAACATGCATTACACTGTCATACATGCCGGAAGACCGCGCGGGAGCTTTTGCCGGCTGAGGAGGGGGGCGCTGGTGGGAGATACCTGGTTGAGGGAAATCCCGCTAATCGACGGTACGTCGGCGCCTGATCTTGCCATGCAATGAGGAAGATCACTGCCACCTCTCGTAGAAAACGCCCTGCACTTACGGGGTTAGCAATTGCCGCGCTCGGAATCACTTATCATCATTCAATCGTTAATAGGAACACACTCTGATTAGTCTCCTGAGGTCTAATAGTGTAGAGCGTGAAAGAGTGTGTAGGTGTAGAGCGTGAAATAGTGTAGAGCGCGAAAGGATTAGGAACAAAAGATAATGTCCGATCAGTGGCCCGTTCGGGCTCCCACACGCGCGCGTTCGCGCCCAACCCTCGCGCGTTCGCGTCCCCACACGCGCGTTCGCGCTCCCACCGCCGCGTTCGCGCTCCCACACGCGCGTTCGCGCTCCCACACGCGCGTTCGCGCTCCCACACGCGCGATCGCGCTCCCACACGCGCGTTCGCGCTCCCACACGCGCGTTCGCGCTCCCACACGCGCGTTCGCGTTCCAACACGCGCGTTCGCGCGCTCACACGCGCGCGCGCGTCTCCACGCACGTTTGCGCCCCGACACGCGCGTTCGTTCCCTTACACGCTCGTACGACTCCACAAGCGCGTTCGCGCTCCCACACGCGCGTTCGCGCTCCAACACGCGCTTTCGCGCTCCCACACGCGCGTTCGCGCGCCCACACGCGTTTGCGCCCTGACACGCGCGTTCGTTCCCTTACACGCTTGCACGACTCCACAAGCGCGTTCGCGCTCCCACACGCGCGTTCGCGCTCTCACACGCGCGTTCGCACTCCCACACGCGCGTTCGCGCTCCCATACGCGCGTTCACGCTCCCACACGCGCGTTCGCGCTCCCACATGCGCGTTCGCGTTCCCACACGCGCGTTCGCGCGCCCACACGCGTTTGCGCCCCGACACACGCGTTCGTTCCCTCACAAGCTTGCACGACTCCACAAGCGCGTTCGCGCTCCCACACGCGCGTTCGCGCGCTCACACGCGCGCGCGACCCCACGCGCGTTTGCGTCCCGACACGCGCGTTCGTTCCCTTACACGCTCGCACGACTCCACAAGCGCGTTTGCGCTCCCACACGCGCGTTCGTGCGCCCACACGCGCGCGCGACCCCACGCGCGTTTGCGCCCCGACACGCGCGTTCGTTCCCTTACACGCTCACACGACTCCACAAGCGCGTTCGCGCTCCCACACGCGCGTTCGCGCTCCCACACGCGCGTTCGCGCGCCCACACGCGCGTTCGCGCTCCCATACGCGCGTTCACGCTCCCATACGCGCGTTCACGCTCCCACACGCGCGATCGCGCTCCCACACGCGCGTTCGCGCTCCCACACGCGCGTTCGCGCTCCCACACGCGCGTTCGCGCGCCCACACGCGCGCGCGACCCCACGCGCGTTTGCGCCCAGACACGCGCGTTCGTTTCCTTACACGCTCGTACGACTCCACAAGCGCGTTCGCGCTCCCACACGCGCGTTCGCGCTCCCACACGCGCGTTCGCGCTCCCACACGCGCGTTCGCGCGCCCACACGTCAGATTGTTTCCCTTCGAAACCTGTATGATTCTACTGAAATACCGGTATTTTGTCATGAAAATACCGGTATTTTCATGAGAAAATACCGGTAAAATACCTCTATTTAGAGGTATTTTACCGGTATAGACGTCGAATAAAGGTAAAATACCTCTAAAAATACCGGTATTTGACGTCTTATACCGGTATTTTTTAAGGTATTTTGAATAAAGGTATAATAGAGGTAAAGGTATTTCTATACCGGTATAAATACCTTTACCGCTATTATTTCGGTATTCGGTCCCTGCTATTATGAGATAAATTCTACCAGTATTGTCGCTGAGCTAATAACTAAAATAATACAATGTTTGCATTCAGAGCAAAAACAAGAAACACAAGTTGCAAGAAAGAGAACCAAAAAGACGTGAAATTTGTCCGAGGAATTTAAACCGCAGAGCATCCTGAGAATGTGAAAAGTGTAAGAAAACAGTAGAACGGACATCACATCAATTGTTTGTAAAGATAGTGAAAAACATTATTACTGAACTCTATAGACACATTTTAAAATCAACATTCACCATGTATTAAAGTTTATGCACATATGTTTTATGAGAAAAATGCTTTAATGTATTGATGGATATTGTAAATTTGTGTTAATTTTAAATAAGAAAGTACTCGATAAATAAGGTTAAGTTATAAGTCACATAAATACCGAATTATATTTAATTATAATGTTAGAAGACAACGAAATTTTCCCTGGGAGTCTGTTTTCTCCCGGGCGAGGAATTAGGTTCGTATGCAAGATGCGACCTCTCCCGGGTTCAGGGGCGGGATTTCGGATCTTTTATTGGGGGGGGCAAATTTGGGCGCTATTATAAATATCAAAATATTCGTTTACATGCTTTAAGTTAATTAATTGTGCTGCAATTATACACATTGCTTTTAATTTTGTTAGTTATTACTGAATGTTATTAATTATATTAGTTGCACACAGCGGTGAGATTCCGCATTGTTACTTGAACGGTCCGAACTGTTAATTCAACAATACATTTTTACTTTCCCATATACGTACGTATACACGGAGTGATGTACGTAGTATAGGGAAAGTTATGTAATGCTGCGCGAAAAAATGGCCAATTTTCGGCGGAAAAAAATTAATTGCCGGGCCGTGAAAAGGAACTAGTGGTGCTACAGAATGGCACAGACTTTCCCGTATTAGTTTTATATTTCCTTGGGTCGTCGCTAGCTATTCGGATTTGCCACATACTCTTTCTTGCCTGCTACCATCTATCACCGCCAAAAGTACATTTTTTTGGATTTTCTTAATTTTTTCGGTTTCCTATTGGTAGAATGAAAATATTAATTTTAGAATATTAAACAACACAAAAACCTAGTCATAAATAGCAACTTTCTTTTAAAAATTATGTGCCGTTTAAGAGAAAATGGCGTTTTAGCACTACTAAAAATGCGAAATTTGAAGCTCATTTTCGCAGACAATTTTTGAGTTTTCAAAATACTTTATTTGAAGTTATTTGAAGCATTTACACTCACAAATATAATAATCTTTACAAATTGCTGGTAATGTGCATATTAAAGATGTGAGAGATCTTTAAAAAAATTACAATTATGTAATTTTTGAAAAAACAAAAAAACTCAAAATAAACTTTACGCCATACTAAAGAGCGTAATTATCACTATCCGTTACAAAAGTTTCAAGAAAAAATTTGCAGCCATATATGAGAAAATGGCGTTTGAGCGTTTCTGAAAATGCGAAATTTTGAGCTACTTTCACAGAAAACGGTTGTTTTTGAGAAACTTTACTTAACATTATTTAAAAAACATGTACTCGTAAATATAATAATGTGAAAAAATCGCCGCTAATGTAAATATTATCGACGTGAGAAACATGTGAAAAAATTTACATTTTTGTAATTTTTGGGAAAACCAACCTATAGAGCAATATGGCTTTTATGTCATCTGATAGAGTATATTTACCACTATCCCTACCAAAAGTTAAAAGAAAAAAATTGGACCCGTTTTTGAGAAAATCTTGTTTTTGTAATTTTTTAAAAGTGCACATATTGCAGGCACGAAAGTAATTGCACGAAAACTACTAAAATTTTGAAAAACATTTACATGACCTTTATGAAAGAACTCAATATGCAGAACAAATTTTATTTGAAGAAAAATCTCTATCTTCAATTTTGTAGTTGGAGAAAGACGCCGAAAACAATTCAAACTTTCACAATTTTCGAAAATTCAGAGTTATTCGTGAGAATAGGACCTATGCCATATTAATAAGTGTATTTTCCTCTATTCATACAAGAAATTTAAAGAAAAAAATTGGAGCCCTTTTTGAGAAAATTTTGAAAATCCCCGGGGGGCTTCATATAAACCTCCAAATTTTGAAGAAAAGTTTTCAAAATCTCAAAGCTTCGACTAGAATCAGTTCGACCGGGGAATATCCACTTTGGAAGAAATCGTACGTATGGTTTAGGCGCTAGCAGTGTTCACAGACGGACAGACGGACGGAGTACAAAATTATTTATTGTGGTACAAAATTAGTAAACAAATAGAAGATAATAATTGGCTAGTTGGATTTGAATTTGTGACTAGTGTGGGTGGCTTGGCAGGCACTTTTGTTTCATGCCACACGCAATTTGTTTTCTGTTTTTCGAGTGCATTATCTCCGTTGGGGGACCAGATAAATTTTTGAAACAAATACTCCTGAAAGGTCACTATAGTAGAAAACCGCTGTATACATTTCAACTTCGAAGTGTGACTCCAAGGGGATTTAAAAAATTCGTCAGTATGTGCAAAAAGTGTATCCTTTTCAACCGTTTTTAAATTGGTTATAGGTGAGTACAAAATTTTTAATTGTGGTACAAAATTAGTACATAATTAGTAGACAACAATGGGTTACGTGATTTTGAATTTCTGAAAAGTGGGGGTTGTAAGTTGACGTCAAGCTAGCACCCCCACTTTTGAATGTCGTTTTTTATTGGTTTATAGTTGAGTACAAAATTTTTTATTTTGGTACAAATTTAGTACATAGTTCGTTCAAAATTATAGGCTAGTTAATTTTGAATTTGACAAGTGGGGGTTGCAGCTTGACGGAGGTCCGGCTCTTGCCGAGTCGGCAATGCCGACGGCCCTTTGCTCTCGACTCGTCTTTTTGATGAACCCTGATTTACAGTGTCCTACAAAAGGCGTTTAATAAAAGTAAATATATTCCATTTTAATAAACGAAAATATATTAAGCGAGAGAACAAATGGCCATCTTACAAGACGCCGTACTATTCAGCCCATTCACTAAGTTCATGTGCACGAATAATGTTACAGGAAGTAAATCGATTCAACCGAAAACAATGTTATCAGAATATTATCGGAAATATGTTGGTATTGTCTTGACCCAATTCACGTTTCTTTCGAAAGAGAAATACACAAAAATAACTGACTTCGACCCACTTCTAGACAAAAACCTGTAATATACGCCGGTACTTCTTAGCGATCTCGCACCGAAGGATCGCGGGTTCGACTCCCGCCTTGGGCATGGTTGCATTTCTATTCGTCCTTTCACCCCCTATCATCACCATATCATTTCATCTTCACAGTTACCATAACGTCACAGTTAACAAATAACCAAAAACAGACATGCAATTCCATGAAATCCCGCGGTCTAGATATTAGAATTGAATAAAGATACATAATTATTAATGTCAAATTTTGTGTGACGGTACACTTAAACTTTACACATTAATATATTTTTTGACAAAACATATGTAAAAATTTTGCTTTCACTATTTTGTTCTTGTTTCTGAATAAAATAATTACATGAATGTAGCAATTTTTCACATGTTAAGTATAAAATTGAATATTGAAATTAAATTATTTGAGGAAAGTGACGATCAAATAATTTTCTTTACAAATAATGATCAGTGTTAAGTATTAGAATTAAATGATTGAAGTATTTGAATTGTAATTAAAATTTACGGTTTTAATGACATACAAATTGCGTGCATTGAAGTACATAAATATTAGCTACGCAATGTTAAATCGACGAGATAAAAACATTCGACATTCTGGAAAGTGGACAAAACTGTCAGTTTGCCGAACTTTACCATGCACGAACTTTAACGATTCATAGCAATAACAAACCTTCTTTTAAATTATCGTAGTAAAAGTTGCTCTGTTGTCCAAAAAAGAACCCAAAAACTTTTTTGTTAAAAAAAACCTTTTTTTTATAATAATACAACCGACATTAGATTAAAACAACAGATTCCCATTTATAATAACAGAGAAGGGAAGTTATTATCAGTGGCCTAGCGTGATCATTTTTCCTGGGTAGGCTGCAAAGCAGATTAACGTATTATTTGACACTCCTCTGTCGTCATTAACGAAGAGATGTTATTCTCTTGATTACCCAAGGAATACTGGAATAACGTGAGTCAATGGGCTATTTTGCTATAACTATTTGGGAAGTTTGCTATTTTGCTATAACTTCTAGGAGAACAAAGTTTCTATGAGATTGTCGTCTGGTAAAGTCACATTTCCTTCAGTAAACAATAACACTTGTATTATTCATCAGCTATTGATTAAATTCTAATTTGAACTAAACGCGATGAACAAATATTAATTTCTCACCTGTCAGATACAAGAGCTGAAATCTTCTTACTTTCTTGATCTGGCTCGTTTCACTATAATAAAAGCTCGTGCGTTCGCCAGTACTGCAAGAACTCAACTGAGCTCTTATTCTTATGACGTCGCAGAGATGTCATCGTCACCTATACCGAAAGCCCTCTGACTGAGGACCAGGACAGTGGTCCGCATTCATGTTGGACAAACATTTATTTCACAGCCCCCAAAAACAATTTAAAAATGAGAGAACCAAATGGGTGGACAACAGGCTTAGGCTGATTTTAAGGACAGGGTTCGGCTCACTAAAACAACGGCGCACGGTTCACTTGCGCATGGTTCACTCGCGCGGACGACGAGAACGGATCACTCAGGGAGCACTGCTTGCATTGTGCATTGTGCGGTGTGGTGCGAATGTGTAATGGAGAATTACAATGGTTAAATGCATAAAATGCGTTGCATGCATAATGTTAAATGCATAAAATGCGTTGGTAATTATGCGTTGGACAGACTCAAGGATGTTTTATGTTAAACGCGAGGGCCGAAGGCCCGAGCCTCGTCCTCAACTTGGACACGGGTAGCGAAGCGTCACGATTCCACACGAAAGTGCGTTGGCCACGTGGCCGTGTGCACACTGTGGCGGCGCCTCGAGTGACTCGTTCGGAACCGAATCGTGCGCGTCAATTGGAGCCGAACCCTGTTCTTAAAATCTACCCAGGCTTATTATAATTAACGACTGATTTATTTTGCTCTCTTTTGTCCCTGTCACTCACGGCTGTCGTTAAGAAATTTTTAATTTTCTTTATTATTAATAATAGAGTATTTATTTTGGTCTATAAGAAAAATCCTAAGAATCAACTTTCCACACCATTTACAAGACATTTCTCATCACAAGTGTGAATTAAACGAATTACGTGTGAATAGTACCGATTATAATGAATCGTACCGCAAGCCGCCCACTGTTTCCTGACATCTCTTTCAGCGCCTGTGAGGTTGGTCATTCCGATAAGCTGGGCTGATTTATGTGGTGTGTGTGTGTGAGTGAGTGTCGTGGCGTGAGAAAGCCCGCCACTGACCCCACTGATCTACAGTGCCGGAAGGACACGTACTGTGGATGCGTTGAGGGCTCCGAAAGAACAGAGACTTAGTTTTCTCTTTCGCGTAAGTTCGAAACTGAGTAGGAAGTACAAGATGTCAAACCTATCATGATTTTACTCATAAAACTGTTTAATTTCTAAGTAAATATCATTTAAAAGTAAAATATAATTGAAGGATGTTTTTTTAATACGGGATATTCACAGTAACGCTGAACATTATCCCGCGCGTTTAATAATATTGAACTAAAGTTTGCCAATTTATTTAAGTAGTATGGTATTGTCTTAGCTTAATAAAATCATTATTCGCTTAATTATTATTAAAATTCTTCTGAAAATACAGAAAAAAGTAAATTTCTTTTACATAAACTTGAATGCAATGTCTAAATATATTTTTTAAATATGTCCCAACATTGGGGGGGCAGTTGCCCCCCCTTGCCCCCCCCCCCGAATCCCGCCTCTAATATTCACATTTTGTGAAAAATCATCTTTATCTGTTTTACTTCTTTTATACCTTAGAAAAAAAGTGCTCTCCCAACTAAAATTATCACCGCACGCCACTGCACAAAACTGATGAAAGGACAAAGCTGAGTGTGCCGGTGCATTGTCGTGATGAAAGAACCATGAGTTGTCTCGCCACAACTATGGTCTCTTTTTGCGGATTTTTTCACGTAACCGTTGAAAAACGCCTCGATACGTTTACTGTTTCACCTTGAGGCAAGAATGTACAATTCCATTAAAGTCGAAAACAAAACTGTGAGCATCACTTTGTTGTTGGATTGAGACTGACATGTTTTCTTGGGGCATGGACATCCTTTGGTCAATCCGTTGTGATGAATGAACTTGTCGTAACCGTACACTCAATGTCGTAACCGTACACTCAGGTTTCGTCTCCTGATATTCTTTGCCAATGTTTCATCGTCATTGGAGTGTTCAAGAAGTTGCCGACAAACATCCACGCGATATTCTTTCCGTTGTTCGGTCATCAAACGAGGAACAAATTTTGCTGCAACACAATGCACGCTCAATTTTTCAATTGTCTCAAGGTGTTTCTAAAAAAATACACTGATGTTTGTGGAAATTTGCAACATCAAGAAGGAAACATACAATTACACTGAAATTTATTCCACAGATTAGAAATATAATATTCAAATGATTCGAATTACAGACTTGTACCTGCATTTCGACCTTGAGAATTTAGTACGGTGTGAAGCCGCCACGCGCTGCCATCAGAGCCTCTAGACGTCGTGGCATGGATTCAATTAGAGCCCGGATATGCTGCGAGGAAACACATTGCCACGCGGTTTCTATGCGTGACCACAAAGCATCGACAGTGGCTACAGGAGGACCAGAGCGATCAAGTTGCCAACCGATCATATCCCAGACATATTCGAAGGGCGACATGTCAGGCGAACGTGCAGGTCAGGGAAACAGTAGTACCTGTCGTTCTTCGCAGAAAGCATGCATCAATTCCTCGCCACATGATGTCGGGCATTGTCCTGCTGAAATAAGGCCTGTGGAGCTGCTTGCAGAAGGGGCAGTACCTCGGACTCTAAAACCTCCCTAACGTAGCGGTCCCTTAATACGTATGAGATGAGATCGCGCATTGTAGCCAATGACGCCCCAAACTATCACACTTGGCGTTTGAGTTCCGTTATTGCGCGTTAGGCTGGCAGACTGTGATCACCACGGTATCGTCGAACACGTAGGCAGCCATTGCTGTACCCCACGTTGAAGCGGGACTTTCGAAAACACCACATTTTGCCATTCAGCATTAACTAAACACTTTAAAGCCACTAAACACTTTACGTGTCCATTGCTGTCTGAGGCATTGGTGGTTTCTGGACACAGGAAACCGACGCATTGGTAAGTGTGCCACCAGTCCAGCGCTCAGCAGACGGCGTCGAGTCGTTGAAGCAGACATGACCATACCAGTTGCAGTGCTCCAACGTCGAGCCAACCCTGAACGACGCCGTTCTGTCGGTTACGGCCATGCGGACAAGATGGCGGTCATCTCGCACTCTGATCACATTGTGTGGTCCTGTATCAGCCAGAGGCGTATCTAGGTATTCAGGCGCCCATGGCAAGCATAAAATTTGCTCCTCTGTGAGGATATTTCGGATAAGGGTTATTGTTAAATGTTTTTGCGGGTATACTCTAAATAGCGCCCTTTGTGAGTGACGCCCATGGCACGAGCCATGTCTGCCACACCATAGATACGCCTCTGGTACCAGCTCATCGCTATGTACGATCCGCCTCCATCCACTGGTTGCACACACGCATCACTGTCGTAGCAGCACGCCCGTTTAAATTTCACGGTATGACAAACCCGCTCCCCGGAGACCGATCATTCTGCCCGATTCAAACTCACTCAGATGCTGATAGTGCACCCTTTGGCGTCGACGAGGCATACTGGCACCTGCTTGCTCGTTTCCACGTTTTTGACGGCTCTACACCGCCTAGAAGTGGAATAACATTGGCCTGACCCATCACACAAAGAAAGGCGCTGCTAAGTCAAAGTGCACGCCAGCTCTATGCAAATATAGTCACTTCTTATACAGCAGTACTGCTGTTTGTGAAAATTGCAACACACAGACGGAATGGTAGGAATCACTTAAAAATTGGTGTATGTGTATAATAGTGTATCTCTTCAAATAAATAAATAAATTTAAAAAATAGTGTAATATACTCTTCAAAAATTAGGAGACAAAAGTATGGATGTGTTTGGTAAATCAGGGGAAGAATCAAATGATGTTGTAGAATATTTTGCGACAGAATTTTCGGAAGTAATTCAGAATGGTCTTTTATTAGGATTAGACAATAACGCCGAAGTACAGCATTCAGGTGTTCATTTATGTGCATTTTTGTGCATATAAGCAAAAAAAGCGTAAAAAATATCTTAACTAAATTCGATTAGCATCATTCATACCTGCCAGTATTTTGGCGGCGATTACAATTTCGAAATTGCAATATTGCTAGTTCATATTCCAAATGGAGGTAACACGTAAGCCCATTGCGTGTTGGGAATTGTTGAACTGCAATATAACTTCATAAGCTACTACGAATCATTGGAAGTCTAGTGCCAGATACTGTAAGAACTTATTGAAAAAAGTAATACATGACATTTAGACATTTTGATAATATCTTGACCGACTTAGGTGGCTCAGGACATCAACTAATGATGTCACTGCAGTGCCCCTGACCAGGAGTTTTGAGGTTAGGGTCCCGACGCTGGCAGGATATTTGACATTAGCTAGCTACCTAGCTAATCTGCACCGTAGTTTTCCGTGGTTAGTTTTCCGTGGCAACAGCTTTAAAATATATGCTTATGTATAAAAAATATTATTTAATTCTATCTAACAAAAAATTGCAATTTAATAATTGATTGTTCACCAGGAATGTTATAATTTCCAAATCATAGAAAAATGAACAAAATCATGAGAGCAATCTCTCACATCAAGGTGGACATAAAAATAGAATATGTAGCAATTCCAAGAAGGGTAATGTTTAATAGTACATTTGTAACCATTTTCCTCATTATGAAATTGAATAAAAGAGATCAACGAGCAAACTTCTGTGACGATAGGTTACGGACAATCATAAGATAATCATGGGTATTGGTTAAATAGAATCCAAAGGGCTTTATATTTTTATACAATGTCGTAAACGACTCTATGTCAGAAACTAGAACAGAAAATAATCATGACTTTTTTTTAAGATCAATATCTTTTGCTTCGAGAAAACCGTCTTATTCAATTAAACATAGTTAATAAAAATAGTTTATTGCTGTCATCTTCAAACAAAAACAATTCAGTATCAAAATTTTGGGTTTAGCAAAACACTAAATTTGTGATTACATGGTAGCAAAGCGAATTACATTATAAGCCCTACAAGCAATTATAATACTTGGTGTCGAAATCTAATATGTATTTTGTAATTTCATAGTACGCCCTGTCATATACCGAAAATAAACATTTGCAATATAATACAAAAGACAATATTACTTGAACTGTATATGACCATCATATTCTTGCCGATTGCTCTTTAAATTTACGCGCTATCTTTCGATTTGCGCATCCTGATTGGTGGTCCCCACTCCTAGATGGGTCTCATCCCCACCCTTCATCGATTTTCTCATTTGCCCCCGAGTTGCCCGCAAGCAGCTCCTGAGGTCAGTGAAAGTGCAAAATGCTGTGCAGGTCTGGATAACAGTGTTCTTCTCTCCTTGCAGCTCGTGACCTTGAAGTGCAGCTGTGTTTAAATCGAAGTATGAGTATTAAAATGATTAGAACACTGCTTCCCCTTACAGAGTTCTCCGCTTGGGTGGAAGCGGTGGTGAGAGTGAAGGCAACGGAGCAAGCGGGAGGGGCCACCCGGAGACGGTAGTCGGGCAAGGGGCGGCGCGGGCGCTGTCCTTATTGCAGCGTCGGCACGACAAAGGCGGCGCGCGCTCCCTCACGTCCAGAGGGTCATAAGGGCGGGCGCGGGCATCGCGCCGCGCAATGGGCCGGCAGCGCCCTAGGGACCACGCCCCCCGCCCTCGCCCTCTCCCGCGCCCCCGCCCTCGCTCCAGCCCTCGGCCCACCTGCGCGCAGGAACGCACATCCACACACAGGAATGGGGGCGACTCAGCGGCTTTTCATAAATGCCCATGTTTTCCCTTCAATACAGCTCTTCGTTGAGAGCAAATATTATTATTGATATATTGCAATAATCCGAGAAAATGTACAGGGTTTTAATTAAGAGCAATTCAAAAAACTCAATTGCAGTACATTATACAGTGTGTCTCAGAATAAATGTAACAAACTTCTATGGCATATAGAGGATCGAAAATAATAACTTTTTGCTAATGAACATGTAATGGGGAATTCCATAAAACAAAGTTGTACGAGTCCATCACACGTGTCAAACGCGACATTTGCCCTAATTCAGAAGTGAATGTTTGTAACTTTTAATTTGAGAGCCTCTGAATGTATTTAAATCTTAGAATACTTATTAATATTACTTAAGAAAATGTCCCTAGATCCCACATAGGATTCTCTAATCTGACCATTTCTCCGGAGAAGAAATATCGCTTAGGGGTAAGTGTTGATTCATGGCGAATTCTTGCAAAAGTCGGTACTAGACTGTTTCTTTAATTTTCCTATTCGATACACGAATCCCCTGACCCTGGTCATAGTTTTTCATGTACATTACACTGTGGATATTACGTGCCCACCAGCAATTGCTTGGATGACGCATGTCATCCAAGGGTTAAACATTCATTCGCGCGTGATCGGGACCAGGAATTTTTCTTGAAAAATTAAAAACCCTAGAGAAACTGGAGAGAATCAGAGAAAATTGAAAACTATATAGTATGTATATATTCTTATCTGGCAGTCTTCTACACTCAATATTAATTGTACTTCTGGAGTTTTTAGTAGATTTTCGTTTTGCCTTTTTTTTTTTTTTTTGCTTATTTTTGCTTCTGATGTCTATTTTTGGCATTCTCCCTTATTAGTGCCTTTTTCGTCGTTATTTTCCTCTTTTCCTTCCTGGCACCAATCTCTATCAAGCTGGAAACATATCTGCAAGCCTGGACAACAAGAAGGCAAGGGCGTTTATTGTCTTTCTGTGGGCGCGGAGGCTCCAGTGTCAGGTTGCGTCAAAATCTCAATGGGAAAGGAAGATGATACCAGTGAAGATGTTTGATATTTTTCATTGCTGCTAAAAGACTTCTTCGCAAACGAGGAATGTCGAAGTGCGAAGAACTAAATCTATAATTCCGTTTTCACTGATACTATTTCAAGGTTCAAAAGGGAGTCGACAATATCATTTCGTAGAAATAGAGTCGCCAGTAAAATAAATTCATTGGATGGTCATGTGCAATCAAGATTACAAAGAAGATTCCTTCTACGTAAGTACTAATGTAAGAGTTACAATAAAAATTTGTTTTTTTAATTTACTAAATGGTAACTTTTCAATGTTTTCTTGTGTTTTCCCCCCTTACTTTAGCCAGAATAAAAGCCTTTTTGCATGCTAATTTAGCAAAACTAAATGTCTCTTTGCTTGCCTATTTTAGGTAAAATAAATGCCTGAACTTCCAGGCTCTACTTATGAGCCTGGGACAGTGCGTACTCTGCGCCTCGTAAGCAGTGACTTGATGTCGGGTTCACGAGTTTGAACCCCGCCGCGTGCAAAGCGCTGCTTATTCCGGCGCCCACTCGGGTGCCAGCGCAACCGTTGGTGGCGAAGGAATTCTGCCCACGCTTTTGGCGTCGCGTGCAAATTCATTCCAAATTGTTCCAGTGTTTTCAAACCAGCAGATTCTATTTGTTAAAGTACATCACCGCTCCTGCACGCTCAAGCCCTTGTGTCAGCGACGAGGCGAAGTAAATTCAGAATGTAAGAGGTTCTTCGGGATGACTGACGCGTTTGACACCACGTGATGTTTTTGTTTCCTGGCAACAGAAATATTATTACACAACTGTATTTTAGCACTAATACGCTTATTGTATCTCAAACTGTGCGATAATTACAAGAAGTTAAATTGGGATCAATATCATTACGTTATTTCAAGTTGAAACTACTAGTTCACCGTGCCACCTTGAATTCGTCCCCCGAGCTATTCGCATTGTTTGCGTGAATTGGGTCGTGCTTCTGCAGACTTTTCTAATTCATCCTTGTGTGCGTATAAACTTCGTCCACAAGAACACTGCCTTGCGCTGACTTGAACTTCAACTTCTTTTTATTTGCCTGCCTCGCGCGGGCATACTCTTCAAGTCTGCGTAGATTTCAAAGATTGCTTCAAGCCATTGTTGATCAATGAGGTTATTTTAAATGAGTCAATGTATTCCAAAGTGAATAAATATTATTAGTAGTATATCCATATGTGTGTGTGTGTAATGTTCGAAGGATGCGGTAGACCAGATCCCTATCATTTACCTATTGAGTTATGATAGGATTGTAGCTTCGCACTTATTAATAAATATTTTATCCAGTCCACTTATTGATCGCAAGTGCGAGTCCAGAACAGTAACATTCAAATGTTTTGTTATAATGCGCATTATATACAATCACGCAGAATAGTCAAACGCATACACACACACTACGTGATCTGAAAAGCAATACCATTTTTTAATGGGAGTTATATTTCCAACATTCAAAGGTGAAAAAGAAAGATATGGAGAAACAGTAAAAAGTGAGGGCGATCGCGAAGAGTAGTAGAGGCATTAAGCTTTTGTTTACTATATTTTCTTTTCGTAGTCTTTCTGGTTCCCCCACTTTTTACAATTCCACGATATTTTGTACTCCGAATGTAAGTTCTTAGCACAGTTTTTCAAAAATACAAAGATGGGATAAGTAGATTAAACGTATTTATGGAAGAAACATAGGAAAGGTAGCGCAGACGAAAGTAAATGAAGTACATCTTGCATTTCTTGCTAAATGTTTCTCTGGGTTAAATTTTCAATGTATTGTTCATTAAACACAGTGTTCAATTTCCCTCATAAGCTTTTATTCTGAACTAAATGTTGAAGCAGTCTCAACCAAAGTGCGGTGTTTTTAGTCGATTATATTACACAGTTCGCGCGTTACGTTTAGTTTTCAAAGTTTCAAAAAACGGTACTCGCAGGGAATATCGAATTTTGAGTTACTGCTTCCCTGGCATGACAGAAGAATAATGTGTGCACCCCACGTTTTCCCACTTGGGAGCGAGAAATCTACAGCGCTGTGGCGTGTTGTGGGCGGTGGTTTCGCAGTCCATATGCGGGGGCGGTGCTTCACAGCGTAAAGACAGCCACCGCCCCCCCCCAGTGGCACTATCTCCCCTTGACTGTCACACGGCAGCGAGGGCGGCCGCTTTCGCCAGATGAAATGTCTTTATTGCCTTGATAATGGGATTGAACGGCCCCACGTCGCCTATCGGCTCCGGGAGCGGGCGGCGGGGGCGGCAGCGACGGGACGACAGCACCACCGCCGCCGCCGCCGCTACAGATGTTTCATAAAAGTGACGTCCGCGTTTTATCTGTGCATTATTTATTTTCACTTATCCATACACGCTGAGCGCGCCGAAATGTCTGCAATAACAATAAAGCGACCGCTTTAGTTAATAGCGCCATATTTCACGGCGGCCGCTCGCATCAGCGGCGCGCCGTGTGCGGCGGCGGCGGCGGCGGCGGGGGCGAGGGCGGGGCGAGGCGGCGGCCGATAAGGAGCGATGGCGGGGCGATCAATGCAAGGAATCACCGCGCGGACGGGCGATAGCGCCGCCAGCGCGCCCTGCGTATGTTTATTTAATTACGCTGTCTGCGAGATACGCGCGCGGCGCGGCAGCGCAGACGGCGCGCTGGCCGGGGGGGGTGAGGGGGAGAGTGGCGGAGGGTGATTGGAAAAGCATTAGGTCGCGGCGCAGACCAGGAGAAGCAGGGATGGCAACTTTTGTATAAAAAAATAGTGATCTATCGATACGGCGATGTATTGGCAGGTGAAAACCGAATACTTAATGTAATATACCGATAGAAAGATTTACTGATTTTTCTTCGAGAATTATCCACAAGGTAAAACATTAACTTTAATTAAGCTATTTAAAATGAAATCATGCAAAAGGTCAATACATTAAGGAAAAATTGTTTTCATTGATAACGAACAGTAATTGAATTGACCTATTAAATCCCCACACTTCTTGGCAAATTTTTCTTGCTTGTACTAACAAGTAGCCCTTCAGAGCGCCCTCAGAACGCAAGAATATTCTTGTTACGGATACAATTCGGTACGGATTCCTGCCTACGAAAAGCATGCACCGATAAATGGGATGTGGATGACACATATAGTAGCCCTTCCCAATATTTGGGCTTTAATCATCAACGAAGCCACTAGCTTAAATCTAGGTCGGGACAAAATAGTCACTGGACAGTTAAATGAATTATTTAAAAAACGTATTATCATGTTCTGTGTTTACAATGAATTTGATAATATTGGGTAACGATGTCCCACATGTCAGTTTAATGTCAGGGCTAGTTTAATGCTAGCCACATGTCAGGGCTAGTTTAATGCTAGCCACGTGTCAGGGCTAGTTTAATTCTCACGCTTGGGGGGGGAGAGACATGTGGCGAACATGATGAATTCCCTTCGCCGAAATTAGCAAATTCCGCCTGCTTCAGTTTTTCTTCGTCATACAGCTACAGAAACTGAGACGGTTTTGAAGGAAAGCTACAACTCTCTTTTGGACCAACCGAGAACGAACCTGGGATCGCACTTCGGGAAGCTGCTTATGAGCCCTAAGACAAATTAAAATAAAAACAGTAAATATTCCCGATAAATTGCAATATACTGAAACAAATTTTCAAGATCAGTAGAATACAATACACCCGCGTCTAGAAAATGCAATACATCGTTGCTTTGAAGAACGTACGGGTTCATTCAGTCGTATCCACGATTTCCATTCATGCGTAATATTGATATTTGTTCTTTGGACTTGTCAGCCTCATCTCAACAGGAGCCATTTTTTTCAGATTTAATTCATATGAGTAGGTTAGATTCTTATTTCAAATGCTTCAATTTTTTTACGAATACAGAAAAACCTGTTGCATAACCTGAATATACATGAATCTGAAGTGGTCTTTATAATGTGGGATTAGATCCCTAAAAACTTGTAATTCATTAGGATAACTGAATAGGATTTGGTCTGCGGATCTTTTGTACGAAGTACGTAGTCACACGCATGAACTTGGTTAGAATAATTGAACTTTATTCACTGTAAATGCATCCGCGGCAGGGTATTATAAAACATACACTAAGTGATCAAAAGTATTCGCACACGTGGCTGAAAATGACTTGCCAGTTCGTGGCGCCCTCCACCGGTAATGCTGGAATTCAAGGGTGTTGTCCCACCCTTAGCCTTGATGACAGCTTCCACTCTCGCAGGCATACTTTCAATCAGGGGTTGGAAGGTTTCTTGGGGATCGGCAGTCTATTCTTCATGGAGTACTGTACTAAGAAGAGGTATCGATGTAGGTCGGTGAGGCCTGACACGAAGTCGGCGTTCCAAAACATCCCAAAGGTGTTCGATAGGATTCAAATCAGGACTCTGTGCAGGCCAGTCTATTACAGGGATGTTATTGTCGTGTAACCACTCAGCCACAGGCCATGCAGTATGAACAGGCGCTCGATCGTATTGAAAGATGCAATCGCCATCCCCGAATTGCTCTTCAACAGTGGGAAGCAAGATGGAGTTTAAAACATCAATGTAGACCTGTGCTGTGATCGTGCCACGCAAAACAACAAGGGGTGCAAGCCCCCACCATGAAAAACACGACCACACCATAACACTACCGCTTCCGAATTTCACTGTTGGCACTGCACACGCTGGCAGATGACATTCACCGGGCATTCGCCATACCCACATCTTGCCATCGGATCGCCATATTGTGTACCGTGATTCTCACTCCACACCACGTTTTCCCTTGTTCAATCGTTTAATGTTTACGCTCCTTACACCAAGCCAGGCGTCGTCGTTTGGCATTTACCTACGTGATGTTTGGCTTATGAGCAGCCGCTCGAGCATGAAATCCAAGTTTTCTCACCTCTCGCCTTACTGTCATAGTACTTGTAGTGGATCTTCATGCAATTTTGAATTCCTGTGTGATGGTCTGGATAGATGTCTGCCTATTACACTTTACGATCCTCTTCAACTGTAGGCGGTCTCTGTCAGTCAAGAGACGGGATCGGCCTGTATGCTTTTGTGCTGTACGTGTCCCTTCACATTTCCACTTCACAATCACATCACAAACAGTGGCCCTAGGGATGTTTAGGAGTGTGGAAATCTCGCGTACAAACTTCTGACACATGTGACATCCAATCATCTGACCACGTTCGAAGTCCGTGAGTTCCGCGGAGCGCCCCATTCTGCTCTCTCACGATGTCTGACTACTGCGGTCGCTGATATGGAGTACCTGGCAGTAGGTAGCAGCACAATGCATCTAAAATTAAAAACATGTTTTTGGGCGTGTCCGGATACTTTTGATTACTTAGTGTACATACTACATAATAATTGGAGGAGGTCCGTGCAGACTTCGATGGCTTGAAGAAAGTGTCCGAATAAAAGGGGAGGGGCAATTACTTGTGTAAGAGACTCATTGCACGCGATAGCGCTCCTCAATGGGGGAGGTGTAAGCTTACTGGCCTCTGAACCCCCAGTGCGAGGGTTCGACCCCGGCCGAGGTGTGTGGATTTTCGAAGGACGGAAAATCCACAGTAGCCATGTCACATTTGTGGCATGTATAAAAACCCTGGGGAATGCTCAGGAAAATTAATTGCCCCTGACAACATCCCGCCCTAACAAGATCTCACTTTCTCCCAAACAGACAATCCGGATATAGTTAAATGAGCCCGACTTCTGAAAGTGAGTGTCAAATCCCAGTGTATTTAGGGGACCGCCCGCGAAATGCGCCTGCTCGATAAATTGATTGATTGATTGATTGATTGATTGATTCGTGTTTCCGGGCGCGTCAACTATTTGGTCATTAGTCCCGTAAGCGTAGTGCGTGTTTTTCTCGGGAGGTGGCTGTTGTATCTCAGAAACACATACTTTTCTTAAAAGAAGATTTATTACTCGAACTATCTTGGCCCACTCGGCCACCATGTACAAATGCCACAAGACTCTCTAAGGAAACATTCTGCCATCTGGCTGACTCTAAGCAGCGCGCTCTTCTGCACGGATCTTCCGCCGGCGCCCTTATATCTGGGCCAGCTCCCGCGTAAGGCTTCCCGCGGCTCCTCCTGGTTGGCTGGCTCGATGGTGCGCGAAGTCCAGGTAGTAGTCATTCCTGTTTCTGAGCGCACTTTTGGCGCGCTCAGCGAAGCTCGGCGCTCCTGCTGCCGACGCTCTGTGCTGTGCGCTGCACACCGCCGGCGCTCTTTGCCGTGATGTTAGCGCGGCAACTTTGAATTCCCGGGCTATATTACAGTGGCGATGATCTTTTCCCCGCTGGATGGCGAGATCTGGCGCCGACCTACCGTCGACTAGCGGGGTTTTCCCTCATCCAGGTATCTCCCACCAGCGGGGCACCGCCCCAGCCGGGACAAGTTGTAAGCTCCCGACCGGTCTCCCGGCATGTGTGGTAGTGTAGTGCATGTTAGTGTGTGTATGTAAGAGGAGATAGGACAAGGAAGAGGAAGAAAAGATCGCGCGCGATCCGTGGCCCGTTTGTTAGGGTACTGCTCCGGCATTCGTCTGGTGTTGATCGGAGGAACCACGGAAAACTACCGATCAGAGCAGCTGGCCGCTAGAATTCTCCTCCAGACAGCGACTGAATTCGACCTAGCTGAGAAGCCAGTGTCGAAAATCCTGCCGCCGTCGGGACTCGAACCTACGACATCCCGGTCAGAGGGACTGCAGTGAGATCAGGTTGATGCACTGAGCCATCTCTCCCGGTCCTGTTCGATAAAGACCCCAAGACCCGCGTCGAGGGTAGGCTTCTAAGAAACCTAGTGTCGAAATGGGTGCGGAACAACTGCTTAAGGGCAGTCTCCCCGCTAATAGACCAATACGAAAAATAAATAATAAATTCAATGTGGTTCAGAATGCACAATGTGACACAATTTCACCTGCAACATTGAAATTAGCGAATAGGGCAAGTTAAGTTCTCTTGTTCTCGACGAATTTCCATACCTCCTCACATTTTAAATACGAAATAATCGTTTACGTTTTGCTGGTTTCGTGGTGTCTTTTTACGTTTTGCTGGTTTTCGCAGCGCTATTTAGTGGGAAATGCTTAAAACCACCTGGCAACACTGGTTGCTCGTGCGCGAGCTTAGCGACTGTGACCATGCCTCCCGGCGCACGCTGGTGGGCGGAGAAGTGCGTGAATCCAACTCGGAATAGAACAGAGCCAATGCTTGGAAATAAATACAGAATGAAATATGAACACAGTAAAATAAGGAAAGACAGATATACATAAAATAAAAGTATAACGTATGTAACATTGTTCTTGACACTTGTTTTGCAACTTTCTTGTTCATTTCCACTGTCTGCAAGTTCACGTAGTATGTGAAATCAATGGCTAAAAATCATGATTTATCTTTTGAGTACTTTTTACAGAGGAATGACAATTATTTAAAAGTAAATTATGGATCATGAGAGTTTTAATAATGACTTGCGGATCGTGTACATTTTGGAAATATTAAAATTTTAACTAAAACTAGAGTCAAAGATCTCATTGAAACCCAATTCAATTCGTAAAATTGCGAAGACAGAAAGAATAAAATATAATTCTGAACATAACACGGAAGATGACTCTTATTCGGTCGGGAGATTAAGTCAAGGTCGCCATAGGTGTTCACCCCTACAAATTGAAGACCAGAGGCCGAATCTGCAAAATCATTGAAATGGAAGTAAGAAAATCCTCTGAATTACTGGAACCTTCCTTTTTTATATTCACTGACTTGGTATGTAGGCAGTACACATTGCAGGGAGACATTTCTCTGTTGAGAAACATCAAGGATCTTTCACGGGCCTACCGGACTCCCAGGCGCACAAACCCAACGAGCGCTGGGCTGGCCTGATTGCCCAACGAATTTTGGTTGCCCATTAATACGAATGATCCCGGACAACAGTCATCCTGGGTATCCTTTGTTAAAACAATTTCATTCTTAACATCCCAATGTAAAACGCGCAGAATAAATCCACTGCCATGTGAATGCTGCGAGACACTTACGTGTGGCCGCCTGCGCGTGCAATTCGCTTCTCCTGCTCTCCTCGGACGAGATCACTCCGCTGTCACCGCTTCGCCGCCCTCGCGCATGCCTTCCCACACGTGCCCTCTCATGTCACGCCTCACTGCCCACACCAAGCCACCCCCGCCCACCATCCCGCCCGTGCCGCACGCGTCTAACCCGCCACCACGCCGACCCGCCCATCCCCGCATGCGTCCAGGTCGCCGCCGCGCCCCGCTCCGCCCCATCCCGCCCCGTCCCGCACACGTGCAAGCCGCCGCTGCGCCCCGCCCCACCCCATTCGTCATCGCTCCGCCCTTTTCCGCCCCGCTCCGCCTCGCACCGCTCCTACCCGCCCCGCTCCGCCCCGCCCCGTATGCGTCCACAGCGCCGCTGCGCCCCGCTCCGCTCCGCCCACCTCAGTAATTGAAGTGCCCCGCTCCGTCCCGCCCCACACGCGCCCAGGCCGCCGATGTGCCGCCGCGCCTCCGCTCCGCCCCATCCCACTCACCCCGCTCTCCTCCGCCTCTCTCCCTCCCTTCCCTCCACGCGTCCTTGCCGCCGGCCCGCCGCACCCCGCCCCTTTCCGCCCCGCTCTGCCCGGCTCTGCTCCTCCCCGCCCCGCTCCCTCCCGTAGCTCACGCGTCCTGGATGCAGCCGCGCCGCGCCGCCCCGCCCCGCCCCGCTTCACCCCATCACACTCGCCCCGCTCTACTTCACTCCCTTCCGTCCCGCCGCGCCTCGCTTCGTCCCTCCCCGCAAGTGTCCAGGCCGCCGCCCCGCCCCGCCTTGCCCCGTCCTGCTCCGCCCCGCCTCGCCTCGCCTCTACCCGCTTCGCCCCGCCTTTCAGGCGTCCTTGACGCCGGCCCGACGCACCCCGCCCCGCTCTGCTCGTTTCCGCTCCTCCCCGCCCCGCTCCGCTCCGCCCCGCTCCACCCCACCCCACTCAACCCGCTCTACTCCGCACCTTTTCGTCCCGCTGCACCCCGCTTCGTCCCTCCCCACATGTGTCCAGGCCGCCGCACCGCCCTGCCTGCCCCGTCCTGCCCCGCCCCACCTCACCTCTACCGCTCCGCCCCGCCATGCACGCGTGCTTTCCGCCAGCCCGCCGCACACCACCCCGTTCCGCCCCGCTCTGCCCCTCTCTGCTCCGCCCCGACCCACTTCCCCCTCCCCGCCCCGCCCCGCTCCTTCCCGCAGCTCACACGTCCTGGCCGCGGCCGGTCTACCCCGCCCCGCTCCGCCATATCCCACTCGCCCCACTCTACTCCGCTCCTTTCCGTCCCACCGCACCCCGCTTCGTCCCTCCCCGCACGTGTCCAGGCCGCCGCCCCGCCCCACTTCATTTCTACCCGCTCCACCCCGCCCTGCACGCGTCCTTGCCGCCGGCCCGCCGCACCCCGCCCCGCCCACTCCTTCCCGCAGCTCGTGCGTCCTGGCCGCCGCCGCCGCGCCGCCCGCGCGCGCCGCTCTGCCGCGCCCCTTCCGCCCGGCGAATACTTTTCATTGTCAGTCACGCGTGCGACGTAATGCGCCTCGACGTGTTTCATAATCACATGACGAAACGCGTTCGCTGACGGCGGGGCTCTGCTGCCGACGCCGCCGTCACCGCCTCCCCTCCGCTTCCCCTCCCCCGAGAACCCACCCCGGTCCCTGCGGTCGCGCTCCGCCCCCTCCCGCCCGCCCCGGTATCTCCATCGCCAGCGCAGTTTCGCCCACTGGGCGCTAACACAGACCTCCACTTCCGTGCCGCACTCGCCCTGCCCCACACTCACCTCCACCCCCACCCCTCTGCGGCCCCCGCGTCGCTCTCTCGCTCCGGCGGGCAGACAGACGGACGGACAGACAGACGGATTCATTTTGTCCGTTCTTTTCAGCTGCCTGTTTATCAGCTGCGGAGCGCCGCCGATCTCCGCATGTATTTTTCCGTCTGTCACGCGCCACGCCGCTGTCCGGACGTCAGTTCATATGCTTTATACCTTGTGTCTATCTGCGCGCCTGTTTATTTTTCCAGCCGTCTATCAGCGACGCTGCGCAGCGCGGCAGCGCCGTCACAGCCCCCCCTCCTCCCCCCGCCGCTCCCCTCTACCCTCTTCCGCCTCCGCGCTCCCCGCGCCGCGCGATAGACTTCGAGATAAACACCGCTTTTTATCCCCGACAGCCATACAAACTTAATGACAATTTGCCGTCTTTTCAGCGGGCGCTCGAAAGAACATGACGCGTTGCTCGGCCGCGCGCCACAATGCGCCCGAGTGAGAATCCGCGCGGCGGAATTGGCCCGCGCGCGGGGCGGCAGGTGCCGGCGCGGGCGATGAATAGAGCCCCGCCCCCCACCCCCGCGGCCGCGGGCGATGACGCGCGGCGCGGCGCGCTCGCCTCCTGCAGCTCACGCCCAGAGTACGGCTTTCCGCGGGGCACTGCTCATGTGAAAAAGATCGCCGCGTGAGGCTTCCGAGATAGGAAATGGCGTTTCAATTACTGGGGTGGAACAACATTGTCGGCGTTTGAATGGCAGAGAATTAAGCGAAAGACAGTAAAATGCGATGTGTGTTAATGTTCGGCGGTTTCTCGACGGAAATATATTTTATTTTGAATGACAAAATACACTTCTAAGTGAATATACATCAAAAATACATCAGCTATTGTGTCGTATCTCTTTTTTATTGGTAGTTAATTTGTATTTTTGTCTGTAACAAATGTTATAAATTGTCTTAAAACACCTCATATTTGACGAAGAATGAAATTCCCATCCCCGTGTAGCCCAAAGGCATTACGTCAAGTAATCCAAGTATGTCAAAGGTAAAGCCGCATTACATGCAATTCAAATACACTCGCTTTCTATTTCAATCGCCCGAAGAGTTATGTTCCGGCTAAATACACGAACCCTCTCGCTCCCTCCCTCTACTATCCGCCAACTTTTTTCCAGTTCTATTTAGACATCTCTCCTAAGAACTTTCTCACTCTTTCAAGATTATGAAAAACAGTTCATACGAAATATCGTTACCGACGATCTTAACTTTCCTTCGTTATTAGAGAGCAAAACGAACGATTTGAAGGCAGACAAGGTGCAGTATTCGTGACAATTTATAGTCTTAAAATGATTTATAGTCTCTTATCGTAAGCCATTGCCTGGTAAATGTACGAATCGGAGTACATTGAAATTTAACTTGTTAGTAACTTTTACAACATTTTCATTAACTTCAATTTTATGAAATCCTGAAGTGGTTTGTGCCGGTGGTTTCCTTTAATAAATATTCTGCACACTGAATATCGGAATTTTTCCTGACGCTGCATTTCCAAACAAATCCATTTCTAAAAATAGAAATGATTTCTTATAATGTGTGATAGGTTCTTCGCTCGGACCGGCAAAAGTGGCTCAGGGCATCAACTGATATCACTCCTGTACCTCTGATCGGGAGGTTCGGTCCCGATGGTGGCAGGATTTTCGACTCTAGCTAGGTAGCTAAGTCGAATTCAGACGCTCTCTAAGAGAATTCTAGCGCCCAGCATCTCTGAACGGTAGTTTTCCGTAGTTTCTCCGATCAACACCAGGCGAATGCAGGAACAGTACCCAAACAAACGGGCTACATACCGCGCGTGATCTTGCCTTCCTCTTCCTTGTCCTATCCTTACCCCTTACTTACACACACTTACACTTCCATGCACTACACTACCACATGCCGGGAGACCAGTCGGGAGCATATAGGTTATCCCGGCTGGGGCAGAGCACCGCTGATGGTGACTGAAGAAAACATCGCGACCCGACATATAGGTGGGCGCCAT
Source organism: Acheta domesticus (assembly GCA_031308135.1). Taxonomy (NCBI): domain Eukaryota; kingdom Metazoa; phylum Arthropoda; class Insecta; order Orthoptera; family Gryllidae; genus Acheta; species Acheta domesticus. Next base: position 24,430,905 of record JAHLJT010009436.1, on the reverse strand, counting down.
AGGACCCGCCAACCCGTGGCCAGCCCATTTCTTGCCCCCCCCCATGAAAACATGCACTACACTTACGGGATGGATTATCTCGGCCGTTGACGCGTCCGGAATCACCAATCACTTCTCCACTCGGTTGTAAGGATGGCGAAGAGGTCGGTTAGGAAAGGAAGCATCCCACGCGATTCATGAGCCGTATTCTAGGGTTCAACATCAGCATTTGTCTGGAAGTAACCCGAGAAACAACTGATCGAGGCAGTCGGGCTAAGAATTCGATTCCTGCACGCGCCGCAAGCTCGCCGATGTGCAAATCTCAAGTAAAAGTAATTTCAAGGGATGGAAAACGCTTTCTTCCTACCACTGCCCACAAATAATGCGTTGCCATTGCACTCGCCACCAACGGTGTTGGTGAGAATTATTAAAATTATATTATACTTTGTGTAAATAATACGCTACGCAACTTCGATGTTACTTACTGTAACTACTTACTTCACCACTTACTCAGCTTCTTCTTACTTCAACTAGTCTATTAAATGCTGTAACATTTATGTAGTCCTAATTAATCCTCGGGGAGAAAAAGGGCATAAGACGTTCATGCAGAGAACGAACACGTGCTCACAAAGTGTATGTAGAATAGAGAAAGCACAGCCCTTTAAAAAACTAAGATCTCCCTCGATATATCGTCAACCTGTTTAGCAATATGGGTTGCTGCAATATGAGTTTACTGAAAACATTTTCATTATTATTTAACAGACTTATCAACTTGTACCTACACCGTCCAAGTTTTTCACCATGTCTCCTCTAACTCTATCATCTCGTCAGATTATGGACATTTGACTTATATTTATATTACTTGATACGTCATAACCTAACAATAACTCTCCCCTGCTTTGGTTTTGGCAATAATCTTAGCAAAGGCTCTAGCCAGATAAAATGGTAAAAAGTGCCCCTACTTGAAATTGAAAATGAAATTTTCTTCAAGGATTGTGACTACGAAAAACATGTTTTCATGGACATTTAGATTCGTCTCCACACATATCCTTCGTAATCACGAAACACGTGTTTTTTAATATTTTTTTTCATTGAATCGGTTGCATGAATTTCCATGGAAAATATGGCTTCTTGATGTGAAATTTGCTATTTTTTTCAAAAATAATTGTTAAAATTTTATTCGCTGCAAAATTCAAACTTTTAAATGGACTTGAAAATTTTGGAATTTTTAAAGAAAGGTTTATTCCGCCGGGAGCACGAGAAAATTCTGAAATGTTGTCCTGAATATTAACTGTCTTTTGGAATTTTTTCAGATTTTTCTGATTTGTGCGCCATGTATAAAAAATTAAAATAAATTTTTTGTCCCATTTTGGGTTATTTCATGTATACAACTATACAGAGGTATGTCATTACATACCTCTACACATTTTATATTAGACTTATACCATATTATTTATTTTCTACTGATATTATTTGAAATATTAAAAAGCTAAATCAGTAAATAATTTTGTCAGTAATATATCGAATATTGCACAAGGCAATAATTATTTTTTATATTCATTTACAATAAGAAGCAGAAGAGGATACAATGCATCTAATTCAGATTTGATACTGTGAATTTCAAAGTACGTGCAGGTAAGAAAGTTATTTTAAATACACTGTATTGACTATAATATTTTTTTGTAACTATTTCTGTTATGTTGTCCTAGTTTTATATTAACAGAAACAAATATTATTTTTTAGATGACACCCTCAAGTGGAATTAGTATGTTACTCAAATATCTGAATGATCTGAAAAAAATCTGAATGATCTGAAAATCCCTGAATGATCTAAAAAATCTGAAAAAAATACTTTTAGATTGTTGGAATAACGAAATTAAAAGTTTTACTGAAGTACCAGAAGTATTAATTGACCTACAAGATAGTGACGAGGAAGATGAAATAAAAGAAATGGATAGTTCCTAACAGGGATTCAACTTAGTTACATTCATTGTTTTACACTCATATTTAGTTATTAGGCATTGTAGTTTAATTTAATCAATTTTCATACACATGTTCACTCGTCATTTTGATTGAAGTAATTCTTTCATATGATTTTGTGTGTTTCAGGCACTTCTTATTGTAATCGTTATTATTTTTTTACTGATGTGGTCACATGGAGAGAAAAGAGAAGAATATTGAGGCATAAGGTTCTCTTACATCTTTATTCAGTATGACATTCTCCGTTATTATCATCATTAAGGTCTTTATTATCGTGATCATCACTATCTCCATCAGCTCTTCTTGGTTCAATTTATTTAATACAGCACATCTTAAGAAATTTAAGCAATATTTTGTATTACTATCGTATGTAATTATTATTGTTTGAATAAATTGAATAAAAGCCGTGAATTGCCTTTCTTATTCATTTCTTGATGTCTCAGAATTTAAAGAAATTATTTTTATTTTTTAAAGGTTTTATAAGCTTTTCTTTTTCCGAAAAATCAGTTTATTTACAATAAATGTAATTGTTGGCACATGAGCGGCCAAAAATGATTCAAATTTGGAGCCGTCGAGTAAATCAAGTATTTATAACAATCTTTGGCATTAATTACAGCTCAGAACAAACATTTTAAACGTCGCGCGTTGGATATAGAATAAATTTTCCCACATTACGCGTGCTAACTCTAAACAAAAGAGCAGAGTCACTTCTTTCACGATATGCTTTGGGACAGAAGTTCTTTGGCAGTAGATTTTCCACTGCTAATGCTTTCAAACATGACCACCAGACTGGTCACCTGGCAGACCAGCGGTTTTCTCTACAGCAATTCTTAGGAAATACGCGACCAAGCATTGTTATACAATTCAAAACTCCACAACAGTGATTTCATAGAAGTCGTATTCTCGGCATATGGAAGCAAACATGAATGTGTGTGTATTAGCGTGCCGTGCCAATTGGATTTGAACTCGAGAAAGTTGGCAACGAGTAAAAATTCTCAGCGGTCACAGCGGCTTCCCACACCAACATATTGTGTTGAAAATATTGTGTTGGGTTTGCTAGCCGAAATAAGAGCAAAACCGCTTTCCCCCGCACCCAAAACAGGTAAAGCTTAACAATCTATTCAATGATCACTGATTCTTTCGTATAAACATGCTAACAGTCGCAATTTCTTTCCATTTTCAGTTTCCTGCGAGAGAATGAAAAAGCTCTTGTGTTCGTTAAGCCCCGCAGCTTATTTCGCTAACTGTACAGTAATTATTTTCGCCATATTAATTTGTTACATAACTAATTATTTTTATGTTAAAGATATTTTTATATTAAAAATAATTATTTCCAATAGTTGGAAGACCTGTTGGAATTCACTTTACAGTGAAACCAGGTTTGATACAGTAGACTTTTACAGGTATGTTTCAGTTGACTGTTATGCAAATCTATATAATTTTTAATCAAGATCTTCCTATATTTAAATTAATCTGAAGATGCTTAGCAATGGTCACTTTAAAATTGAAATTTTGATTTTGCCACATTTTAAAATTTTTGTAGTATGTATTTATGTTGATTATTTTCATAATATTTGTTTTGGTTACTACTATGAAATTGTTCTTGATTTGGAAGTTTTTTCTGGCCATTAAAAAAAGTATTGTAACCACTAATAGTACCTGAAGAGAGAAAACACTCAGTTTTAAGAACATTGAATTATCAAATATAAAATCGATAACTATTAAGTGTCAAATAATCTTCCAACTATTCTTAATACATCATGGATTTTCAGTAATTTACTTTTTACTACAAAATATTTATCATATATATTAAAGCTGTAAAGCGGCTGATTTTGATGCCCCTCTTATCGGCTCCCAGTGAACAGTTTTAAACAAATGAGGTACCGAAACAAAAGAGAAAACAATTAGAGACAGATGAAATTATATATTGAACAGATCGCAGCTTTCCTTAATTAATAAAAGGCTACGTCATTTGCGTTCGTTGAAATACGCGGCTAGAATGTTTTGGAGAACAAGCTCAGCTTATCTATTTACGTATTACTGTAGCTTTGACCCAATAAATACAAGGGGTTTTTGTAAGCAGATATTCCGTTTTATTGCAGACAAAAAAGCATTACAACTTAGTTACGATCAGCAACCCTCCTTTGTTTCTCCATTGCATAACACATGAACGTGCCACACGAAACCTATGATATATGTTTACCAACAGAATGGAAACGGGAAGATGGAGTCATGCCAATTTTCGCAAATTGAAGGGAAATAGAAGAGTAACGGCGGAGCGAGTTTTTGCTCAGAGAAAGTGTTGCATTGTGAAAACGATTGTAATTGTTACTACCAACGAAATTACGATTATTACCAACTGTATTTAATGAACTTTCTTATGTACTAGCTGAACCCGTCGGATAGAAGAAGAGCTGTAGAAAAGTGAAAAAGAAAAATACCACACTTCAATGAACATTCACGTTTTATATTTACCAAGATCTTTACAAGTACTTGGATATTGTTTTGGCCTAAAAGCAAATACATTATCGTAATGACTGAGTTGTTTAATGTCATCACTGAAATTTTTATGTAAAGGGTATTTTTATGTACATTTTGTTTTGTTTCTCAGATTACTAATCATAATTGGACTGTGGAACCTTTGTAAATTTTTGTTATTTTGAACCGACAGGTAAAATTTATTATATACATGTTAGTTAATGATATTGATTTTGTAATCATAATATTGATGAAAGATAGATGAAGTGTATGTTATTTTATTTTGTTGTAAGCTGAATTATTTGTAAGGGTGATTAATGTTCTGAAAGTTGTTGAATGGTAAGTAACAATTATCTACAGAACGTTATGTAAGAGATCCATGTATCTCGCTCTGTAATTATCACACTTGGTACATTTCCTTGTACACTATGAATAATTATTTTAAAAAATTTACAGGGAGCGAGTTGTTCAAGTTGCGGATATACATTTATCACTTATGCAATATCTGTGACTGAGTATATTTATTTAGTATAAATCACATTCCATTGGCATGTAAGATTTATTGGTGTACATGTTGGCTAATGTGAATGATTTGACAATAATATTGATGATAGATGTATGAAGTATGTATAGTTTTACTTTTGTAGTGGATGTAATATCTATTACATCCACTATGTATCAAATGCCGAGAAAACGAACCCTGACAATGCGATGAGATCTTTCCTGTGATAACTTTCGTACAGCTCTCCTTCTGTGCGATGTAATCGCACGTGTTCAGCTAGTTATACTTACGTCTTAAATACATATAATTTGTAACGGATTGTTTATTTACGAAGAATAATGTATTATTTCCTGCGCTCCAAACTTAACAAAGTGAAGAAAGAGTGGTAAAAAAGCAATTATGTATCAATTCCGCAATGCAATTCATTCCGAAATCCATCCCTTTGAATATCGCGGGTCAGGATGATACCCTTCGATTCAGAAGTTGGCGGTACTGGCAGGGAGCCGTCAACGCCACCATATTGGACAGTTAGTGCGGCCTGTTAGACTGCCCCAGAGTAGCTATGTTTCACTCCAATTACTTTTCAAGTATATGCCACGATCATTCTTGTGTTCCAAGGGGAATAAACCGTCGATTTGGACATGCAAGTATTTTCCACTGATCACTAAGCTGCTTAACAAACAATTGACAGGCGCTTGACTTCAATACAAGTTAGCGTGTTACAGCGTATAATACAGCTTCCGTGCTTACAGCACCTTTCCCCGCGATCTTCAACTTCTAATAAGCTGTTCCTTGACAACCTAGCCGCTCCCTTAATGTTCCTAGTCACTTATAGACGTTAGTAATACTTAGATGTGAATCTTCTTGATTTTCACGAGACGCGACGTGTCCCGGTGGATGGCGTTGGATCCCGCCATCCAGCGGGGGGAAATCACAGCTACCGCCCGCGATAAAAACATGCATTGCACTTACGGGAAAATTACCTTAGGGGTCATCCATAAATTACGTAACCCTAAAAGGGAGAGAGGGGGGTCTGAGGCAGCGTTACGTTGCGTTACATAGAGTTGGGGAAGTGCGTTACAAGGGGGAGAGGGGGTATTGAAAATACTAGAAATTTACGTTACAAACAAATGGGCCAATGACCACGCGCGGTTTTTCCTTCCTCATCCTTGTCTGCTCTTCGCCCCTTACACACCCACACTTATATTCATTACTATACCACACATGTTGAAAGACAATACTGGAGCTTGAGCAGATCCCCTCATGCCGAACTACACTTCGCGTCCACTTGCCTTTTTATTTCCACTTTTACATTCTATTGTTACCTGAAGCAGAAAGCAAATCCTTTACGAGATAAGAGGCTCTGGATGTCATTATTCAAAATAATCACAATGCAATGGATACTCCCGGCTGTTCGGGAGATTCCTCGTCCTAGGCACAGTTGCCGACGTTTCGATCGTCATTCTGCAAACTTCCTCAGGACGAAATGCTGCTCTCTAAAATCCTGAATTTATGACCTCTCCATTTAAATCCTTTTGGTGACTTAATTCACACACATACACATTATCATATACTCCACGACATAATTTTGTATCAACTCCTACAATATAAATTTTAGTGAGGATATTGGAACAACCTAAACTACCTTTTCAATAATGTCGCTATCGCTGACTGCTTGCACCGAACTGATTTCGAGGCAAGAACAGCTGGCGCCCGCCTCATCTGGCTGACAGTGCAAAACATTTCGCAGCACAGTGATCTGGAGCAATGCTCAGTAGTTTTAAGACCTGCCAGAAATTGTCTACTGTTCTGAACAAAGCATAAGTTTGTCAATTCACGACGGAGGACGGGAGTAAAAGAAGCTCAGTATTACTTACTTACTCTTCTCAGAAAGACTATTCCAGAAACATTTATTTCCAAGCTCATATCTAAAATCAATTACGTACTCTATCAGGGAATACTCACGTTTCGGGAAAGCATTTGCATTTCAGTAAAGCAAAATTTAAAAAATTCGCCGTTTTCCAGCGCACGATTACGTAACTTCCTCTTCATAAGAAGGACTTCGTAGAGCGAGAAAGTAAAAAGAGTAATTAAAGTATGATAATTCTTCAGAATTATCTGTTTTAGGCAATTTTATGCAACAAAAATATTAAAATAGACAATAAACCCCCTTTTAGGACATTTTAGGCACTATTACATGCTGCCAGTAGATCAATTTTTTTCATGATTCGCAAACATCTGCAATCCTTTTCCACAACTTCCTAAAAGAACAAAATAAGCATTTATCCTAAAATGCGAGGTCTAGTGATAGGTGCAGTGCTTGTAAGTGGGTGTGTAAGTGGTCTTAAAGGAAGTTATTTACAACATAAAAACTCAAGAATTACCCTCTGTTTCGAAAACCCGGCCACATATAATGAATTTTTGTGACAAAAAATTTCTTTTTTTCTGAAGTGTTACGTTTTCTCTAAACTATATTTAATAATATGCGAGATATTAAAAATACATTTGCTTCATTGTGCACAAGATGCCTTAAATAGTTGGCCGGGCGCGCCTGTCCTCGGCGTGCGGGCAGAGGGACAGACTATGGAGGGGGGAGTTTACATCTCGCGTGCGCAAAGTTTCGCCGGGGGCACGACGCGGGGGCGTGGCGCGGCGCCGTCAAAATAAACGCGCCCTAAGTGCGTTTTCCCTGTGGGAGCCACTGCCCCAAAATACGCGCCAAAGAACCCCTTGTTCGCGACGACGCGGCGGAGCGAGGAAGCGAGCGGAGAAGGCGTCAGTGACGGCTGCGGAGCCGGTAGCGGCAGCGACGCCAGAGTGGGAAATCGTGGCGGTTGTGACGGCGGTGTAGGTGGCCGGGACGATGCCGGTGGCGGTGGTAACGGTAATGACGGCTGTGAGAGCGGTGAAGGAGGTTCCGGCGGCGGCGGCGGCGGTGGTGGCGGCGGTGACGGCGGTGGCGGCGGCGGCGGTGGCGGCGGCGGCGGCGGCGGTGGCGGCGGCGGCGGTGGCGGAGGCGGTGGCGGCGGCGGCGGTGGCGGCGGCGGCGGTGGCGGCGGTGGCGGCGGAGGCGGCGGTGGCGGCGGTGATGGCGGTGGCGGCGGCGGTGGCGGCGGCGGTGGCGGCGGCGGTGGCGGCGGTGACGGCGGTGGCGGCGGCGGCGGCGGTGGCGGCGGCGGCGGTGGCGGCGGTGGCGGCGGTGACGGCGGCGGCGGCGGTGGCGGCGGTGGCGGCGGTGGCGGCGGTGGCGGCGGTGGCGGCGGTGGCGGCGGTGGCGGCGGTGGCGGCGGTGGCGGCGGTGGCGGCGGTGGCGGCGGTGGCGGCGGTGGCGGCGGTGATGGTGGAAGAGGAGGAAGACGCGACATTGGAGGGATGAAGGCTCCAATGGAGATGATAGTGGTGGTGATGGTTGTGACTGCGAAAGAGGCGACGGCAGAAATGACAGGAACGGGACGGCGGTGACGTCGTTGGCGGTTGTACAGGCAGAGGCGTATCTAGATATTCAGGCGCTCAAGGCAAGTATAGAATTTGCACCCATGTCAGAATACTTAAAATTAGGTTTGTTGTTATTTGTTTTAGAGGGTATACTCTAAATAGCGCCCCTTGTGAGTGGCGCCCATGGCAGATGCCGTGTCTGCCGTACCTTAGATACGCCTCTGTGTACAGGTCTAGAAAGTCATTTCAATCTTCGAAGTTTTTACAGATATGTGAGAATGAAATTAGACGCTTTTGTCAAAAACTTATATTTTACGTGTGTTTTTTGGTGTGTTACCTGTTTGTGGATTGTTTGGATCGGATTGGTTTCCATGGAAAGGACTTTTTATGAAATCGTCCCTGTCGTCTTATAGAGTGATTGTGAGAGTATTGATTTCAGGCGCGTCAAAAACATACGTCAGAAGTCCCAAAGTGTAGTGCGTGTTTGGGTATGTGGCGGTGTTCCTCTCTCGCTGGAGCGAGAGGGTTGACGATTACCTTCACGATGACTTGCGGTATTGCAGTGTATACTTTATACTTGGTTTTTTATTTCTTGGCGCATGGGGGCGATGGAATATCTCACGGTATTTTGCGTCGTTCTCGGTTACGTCGCTAGGAGTCGCATGATCGCCAGCACTGCTCGATACAGTCACGTTCATGCGATTCCTAGTGACACAATCGAGAACGACGCGAAATATCGTAAGATATTCCATCGTGATGTTATGCCCCCAGGTATCATTTTGTCTTGATAACTGGGTAATTATAAAATGGCATTTTAGTTTTCTTCTCCCAAGTACTCTGTCTTGATTTTGAATGGGGCATTGCAGTAGGATGTGGTTTATCGATAAAACAGTAATACAGGTGGTACACACAGTTTGTGGAATTTTGTCTGTAAGGAAATGAGAGAGTTGAGAATGAATGTTGCTAACCTCGCTTTGCTGGTTCTCATAATTCAACTACGCATAGTAAAAGAGTGGGGAAGGGATTCTGGAGCTCAAGAAAATGTGCCAAGTTGAACTTCTCCCCTCTTTCCTCTTCCCCATATTTCACACACTGTTTTTACTGTTCTTTGACGAAAATAAATCAAATCAAATCAAGCAATGTGCGCTGCAACCATGGCCGCGCACCGGCCTTCCTCTGCCCCTCCCCCTCCCCCCCAGCCGCCCCCCTCCACCAGCGCGGGGCAGAGGAGCGGCCCCGGGCGCCCCCCCCCCACCCCTCGCGCCGGCACTGAATTATCAATTATGCGCCGTTCCATCAAAATTATGATTAATGAACGTGCCGCACGCAGCTTTTTTCGCAACAAAAATTATTTACCCGATAAGTTGTTTGCACAATTAATGTTTTGTCTGTTCCAGGTACAAAGCCTTTGAATCAAAGCACAAAAGCCATGTTGAAACAAATGAGTATCGATAAACACGTAATTGAGCACAGTGCCGGTTGCACGCGGCGCCCGAAGACACGCAGGGCGCCCCCACCCCCGCCCCGCCCCACCCCCCGCCCCCGCCCCCACGGTCGCCACGGCAACGCGGGCGCCCGCCAGCCACAGCGGCCCTTCGGTGGCCTTCGCGTTCGCGGTGGCGGCCGCACCGCAGCGTGCCGAGCGACTCCGCTTGGCGACTGGACATACCTTGCTCGCGCTTTAGGACGCGCCTATTCCTAACTATGGATGTTTCATCCATGGTTGGAAACATGAATTATATATCCATGTTTCTATAAAGCAGTGTTGTCAAGGCCGATGCCACGAGCGGGAGTCTGTGGCACGAGTGCCACCACGAAATTGCCCCTCCACACAGTTCTTCACACCGCCACCACAGATAACGCTATCACTATTGTAACACGGCGGGCTTACAAATAATTTCCTTTCCCCCCGCTAGTTGCGCAGAGAAGCTCGTGGCATGCTAATGTTCCACAGGGCGTGCCATTGCCACCAGTAGAAGACCTTGACACCACTGCTTTAAATCAACGATGTTTTAAACATAACTCATTAAAGCCGGCTTACCGGTGAGGTGTCTCAGGACAATAATTGTTACTGCAGTGCCTCTGATCGGGAGATCCTGAGAGTTCCGACAAAGCAGCATTTTCGACGCTAGGCACATACGTAGGGCGAATTCCGTCGCTGTGTGGAGGAGAATTCTAGCGATCGGTTGCTCTGATCGCTAGAGCAGTTTTCCGTGGTTTCTCCGGCCCACATCAGGTGAATCCCGGAGCAGATCCCTAGCAAACAGCCCACGGACCGCGCGCGGGCTTTCCTTCGTCCTCCTTGCCTTATCATCACCCCTTCCTTATATCCACTTATACTTATATTCACTACACTACCACACATGCCGGAAGTTAAGGCATGCCCTTAAGGCTGGGGCGGTGCCCCGTTGGTGGAAGATACCTTGTTTGAGAAAACCGCGTAAGCCGAAGGATAGATCGACGCCGGATCTCACCATTCAGTAAGGGGGTACTTTACATGATTAAAGAGAGCATGCACTACATTTCCGGGAAAATGATCTTAGCCGTTGACGCGCCTCGAATCATTACGCAAACATTCAAATATTAAAGCCGATGGTTTTTAACAACGCAGTATTGTGCTCGACATTTTTACATTTTCGATGCTTTATTCATGTATGAAAATGGTGTATAATGGTTACTAAATGATAAATAATAAATGATATTACCAGTCAGATTATGTGCTTAAACGGAGCTAACGCTATTTGCACTACAAGCATCGAGAGACTATCTCTCGAGAGAGAGATGACCCCAAGGCCCTTGGTTTTCCTATGCCTTTCCTTGAATTTCGCATGTGCAGGTACGGCCAACACAGGTGCAATAGGCGGAGCTTCCCATCCTTCCCCCAACCTTCTACGGCAACCTGAGGAAGCTCAGATCCCTTGAGATGACCCTCAGCACTCATTTTTTCAGACTCAATTTTGTTCATTGTTCGTATTATTTTTAGTCGCTTTTGTCAGTTAAATATTAATTATAAATGAATAACTCACGCCCCCGTCAAATTAAATTCTCCACCGCACGAACGCATTAAATGTTAGAGGTTAATAAACACCTTTTGAAAATATTTATGTTTAATAACATCGATGGTTTGGTGCAATGTATTATTAACATCGATGTTTAATTTTTGAACATCAATGTTTTTTTAAACGTCGATGTTTTGTTGTCGATATCGCATCCTTATTTCACACATCAGAATAGAAGGTATCTCAAAAACGGCTCCAAATATTTCATTGAAAATTTGCATATTGGACCAAACTCTTTTATAATATTATTAAAGTCAGATATCAATTCTATCATTAGTGGACCGAAAAACGTGAATAAAATGTTTTTATGTGCTAATACATAGCAGCTGGGAAGAAGATGGGACAAAATCTACAAGCTATCCCAGATGCAAGATAATAGAAAACTAACTACAATAAACCCTCGTTAGCACGAACTCGCTTAACACAAATTTCGCTGTAACGCGAACAAAACTCCCGGCAAGGGATTACGGTAAAACGGACATTTATAATTCTCGTAACACGAATTTTTATAGCACGATTATTTCAGTCCCTTGGAATTCGTGTTAATGAGGGTTTATTGTAGTACGAGAGTTTGTGCCATTCTGTACCACCGCTAGCTCATTTTTGCTGCAAAATGGCAAAGCCACTAGAGAAGAGGCATAAATAAATAAGTAACGTATGCTGTATTACGCTACCGCGATCCTTTTAAAATATTTTAAATGCAATGTGTTTTTTACTTTGCTTTGGACATTGTCTGATTTATCAATGATCGAGCGCCTCGCCACTGAAAAGAACAGTAGTGTCTGAGAGACATAGTTTTCGAACTTAGTCACAGAGCCCTAAGAGTGCATTTCTGTACTAGCATTTAGTGTTATCTTCAAAACGACCTTCCCAGATATTACCTTTTTTTTTGTTCTGATAACATTTTTAAAATATTAAAGAAGTTTCCCAAGAGCACATATGTGTCTGTTAGACAACACATTTTTATAAGTTTGGCCTGTTTAAATATTATAAAATTCGGACAAAATAGGGGAAATCAGATACATACAAGATACATTGATACGTTTCTTTTTTTTATTTTGGTGTCCAAAAAACAACAAATGGTTTAAGATTTTTTTTGATGTCCAAAAAAAATTCAAGTTATTTTTCCAAGTAATGTCAGAAAAACTAGGGTAATGTGTTATCAAGAGGCACAATCGATGTTTTAGTAGTATTTCTGCGTGTAATTAAAGAAAACTAAACCGTCATTTGTATCAAAGTATCCCATCCCCGGGGTAGATTGATGCACCTCGTGGAGCAACTTTGACACGTTTGGGAAAATTGGGGAAGTAACTGCCACCGCGTATTTTCCGTAGAAATGAATTACCAAACCATTCATATTTATTTAAAGTAATTCAAATTGACAAAAACTTATTTACAAGAAATGTAAAAACGACCAAAATCAAAATGAAACGTATAATGCCCTTATATTTATTTAAAGAATTGCAATTATACACAATTTATTTTTCAGGAATGTTAAAGCGAATAAATCAAAATTTAATGTTTTTGCTGCTCTTTGCCCGATTGTTGGCTGTGACAATTTGTCTTACATATCATTTCAACCCTACCATTATCTTTGTCATGAAAAAGTTACCACGTTCATAAACCGGACGAGATGGTTACACTCATTAGTTTTTACCTTTAACTTGGTCTACAAAGTGAACTACTGATCTCTTATTTGCAAATCGCACTATAAAAAGTCATCATCAACAATATTTTGGTCAAAAGCTTCTGCTTCTTCCGTGGATTTTTCTTCACCCAGCAGGTCACTTATATTTAAATCATCTGAGTAGAGTCACACAAATGTCGTAAGGAGGTTTTAGATTCTTCTGATGAATATAACTTATCTGTCGCTTCAAATGCCTGGTGCCTTCTACACCCAGCAGCGTTTTTGCGTTTTTCAGTTCTTTGCCTCCAATCCTTTGCTGTGCTGCACCTTATTTCTCTTTTTTAACTTTCCTCATTTTGAATAGCCTTATTTTCTCTTATTATTTATAAAAATTAATACTGGAAATTCTTGGTAGGAAATGCGGCTGGGATCCACGCCCTATGATTTGTGCAAATCGTTCACGGAGTATAAATCACGTTGCCAGAACAGATTTTCAATACAGCACTGGAGACTCAAATAATAACAAACAGCTCCGGACTATGCGAAAAGACTGTTTCGTACGCAACGCGATTGGCAAGTTGGGGAGTTTGGTGAGATTGGTAAGTTTGTGCTCGCGATTCAACAATGCAAACAAACTGCGTCTTCTGATGAATTTTATATTTTCTGGGAATCAGAGCGCTGGTTCGTCTGAACAACGTTGTGTGCTGTCATCAACGCTGCGAAGTATTATTTTACATGTAAAACATTCCTGGAGTTCATGGGTTTGTGAAAACAAGTATACACATCTTAACAAATCTTAAACGTGCGATGTTTGAAATTCTCGATCTTAGCCCGAATTTGTGCCAAGGGGAGCTTATAATTGTTTATTTGAGGTTATTCGCCAAATTTAAATAAAATGCTGAGTGATGTAATAAGATACGTGTTTTTTATAATGAGATAGATAAAAGCACATATCGGGTATTTTTGGTATAAATGAACAAAAATATGTCGACGGAATAAAATAGGAAGGGAAATTACGGGAAAATATAAGCAGAAATGAGACATTGGGGCGTAAAGCGTCCATAAATAGTAATAAAGACGCATTTGCGTAAATGTTTAAAATATTAGAAAATTATTTTTTAAGATATTATTGTGAACGTAATTGACAAAAGCATCTCAATGAGCCTCGGGCACGGACAAGTTAGCAGCATTTCAGAATAACAATGTAGAACAATCACAATAACTAAGACAAGCTAAAACAATAGAAGATAATTGTGCAACAGAATTACTCTCGGCCTGTCAGTCAGCAGATCGTTGGAAAGTGGTAATAGAGTCAGGATGCACGGCAGAGCATCAGCAAAGTCGCTGATGGCTCAAGACCAGGAAGATATTGAATATATGACTAGGAAGATAAAACAAGATGAGAAATGGGGACTAAGCTAGAGAAAACAGTGTACTGGACACTAGGCAGTACAAATGATGTATTTACTATGGAAACTGGAGAAATAAGAACAACAGAGGACGTAAAGTACTTGGGAACAACAATAGGGAAACAAGGTTTTTATGAAAAGGAATGTGATACCCGAATCATTAAAGTAAGGAAAATTATAGGAGCCCTGAATCCAGTGATCTGGGATCCAAATATAAGCAGAAAAACGAAATTTAGAATATATAAAAATATGATTGAACGTATTACATTATACGGAGCAGAAATATGGCAACATCCAGAACAACAGAAAAGAAAATTGAGAGCCCTGGAAATCGATTTCCTCAGACGAGCTGCAGCAATATCTAAAAGGGAAAAATTAGAAATGAACGAGTTAAGGAAATAATGAATTTGCATTATGATATTTTAGAGGAAGTTGAAAAGAAACAACTCACTTGGTTTGGGCATGTACAGGAAATGGATGAGAAAACACTCCCAAAAGAACATTAGAATGGCGACAAAGTGAAAGGAAAAACCGAGGAAGACCAAGACCAGGGTGGAACGACCAGATCAGAAAGACAAGAAGTGGAAATTACCTCCTGATGCCTGGAAGAACAGAGAAGACTGGAGAAGAAAATTAGGCGCCGGAAGACCGAAGTAGCGGTTAAGAAACCGGCAAGAAGAAAAAGTAGATCTGCATGTCGCTATACGTTTCCCTCTTTATTGTAAGAGTTTTGAAAATTGTTAGAAGTTTTTCCTTTCCTTGACAGTAGGCGATGATGAGTTCCGCGTCGCCGGGTTCGCCCGGTGACCCATCAGTTGGGCCAATGGCTCGCCGACCTTTGGGTGGAATTAGGCGGACATTCCTCGGAATGCTCCGAACCCCACATAGAAAAGTCCAGACGGGGAACATGAAGCACCCTGTCAGGTTTGCCTAGGTTCGGCTGGAACTTACGTTGATAGTTTCAAGGTGGAGGCAGTGAGGAGGTGAGTTGGGGGATCCGAGGCCCTCCGGTCTTAGCTCGGGTGGCCCACAGTTGGGCACTTGGCTTCGTCGTGGCAGATGCTTGACACTCTGGGCAAAGAGGAGGGACGTGTCCCGGCGCATTGTGAGAAGCGTATTGTTTCGACTTCGCCAATGGCCTGGAAAACCAGTAGTTCTGAGCTGGCAGGGCGGCCCGACCCAGGCGTTGATTGGGGAGGTTTCCGAGAGGGATTACTGCGTTCCGGCAGGATCCGAATATCAGTAGCCCTAAGCCTGCGTGTCGGCCACGGGGAGTGAGAATAAAGGCAAAAAGCCTAAGTGTCCGCTCTGGGTATTTATCCTCCGGAAATAGAAAACAAATGAAGTGTGGGGTAGTAGCCCACGCAGGGTTCACGATCATCCTCTTATCACCTTGACCTCCCAACCCACTTGGAAAATACCGAATCTGCTGGCCGCCGTCATCGTCCGCGACGCTTGTCACCGTCCGCCCCGTCCTCGTGCGTCGCTGCCAGCGACACCTCCGCGAGCTCCTCCAAAGGGGCGGTGCGCTTGCCCCCGCCGCGTTCTTGCAAAGCCCCTTCAGCCCTTTTGATCCTTTTTGATGGCCTGGCCTCTTCACATCCCTGCGTCTCTCGTCTTTCGCACTCCGCTGGGCGCGGCTATGTTGCAGGCGCCTGCGCGGTGTTTCTCGCCCTGCCCAGTCTTCCCTACCGACTACGCCTGCGCCTTCACCTTCTCCAACTCCACCACCTCCTCCATCTTCACGTTCACTACCTCTACCGAGTCTATTTTATTCAACTCCGTCAATTTCTCCACGTCAACACTCACCGCCACCATCTCCATCTATTCCTCCTCTGCCACCTCCGTCTTCCCATCTCCATCGCAAACTCCACTTTATAAACCTCTATCGCCTCCATCGCCACTTTGATTAATGATTTCAAGCCTCAGCTGCAAAGGTCGTTAGTATCGTAAATGGAGTGCATCTTTTTTTATCGCAGGAGGTGGCAGTGATCGTCCTCTGCCAGATGGCGAGATTCGGCTCCGACATACCCGTCGACTTGTTGGGTTTTCCCCAACCCGGTATCTCCCAACAGCGGGGCACTGCCCCAGCCGGGACAAGCTCTAAGCTCCCGACTGGTCTCCCGGCGTATGTAGTGCATGTAAATGTATGTTTAAGTAAGGGATGAGGATAGGCCAAGGAAGAGGAAGGAAAGATCTCGTGCGATCCGTGCCCATTTGTTAGGGTTCTGCTCCGGTATTCGCCTGGTGTTCATCGGAGAAATCACGAACAGCGAATCCGGCCACTAGAACCGGCTCCTCTACACAGCGGTTGAACTCGACCAAGATATGTAGACTCCGATTTAAACATAGCTGCACTTCGAATCACGAGCTGGGAGAAGAAGGGAACAGCGTCATCACCAATCGGGAGCTTTGTTTTTAGTATTGGAGTTCCCGAACAATGCCCCCCCTCTCCTTCCAGCTCGTGACCTTGAAGTGCAGCTATGTTTAAATCGGAGTTTAGTGTGACGAATCCTGCCACCGTCTGCAGTGGAACCCTAGGACCTCCGGGTCAGAGGCACTACAGTGACATCAATCGGTGCTGCCCTGAGCCACCGAAGCGCGTTCATCTCCGTATTCCCTACCTCTTCAATCTCCACCGCCGCGACCACCTCGGCCTCCCGCCCCGGCTGCCGCTGGGCGCCTCCGCGTGAGGGCGCTGTGACGCGTCGCGACGGGTTGAGGTCGGGGGCGGCGAGGCGTCGCGGCGCGGCGCGGCGCAGGCAGCGGGGAGCGACGTCTCAAGAGGCTTCGGCCGCCAGCGTCGCCGCCGCCCGACGCACAATGGTCAATTACCGGAGGTGAGACGGCAGTCCGTCGACAAAGGCGGCGGGCGCCATGCGCGCTCACCTCCGCCCGGGGTGCCCTCAATGGGCGCCGACACCGCTTATTTTCCCAGCGAGCCAAGCAATTTACGTCTCTTTTACGGGCTCCAACACTTATATTAAGAGCATAATGGCGGCGGCGGGGGCGGAGGCAAGTCCGTTTACTCTGCGTCACCTGCCCGCGTCTGCCAACGGAGGCCGCGTCCGTCCGTCGAGAGACGGGAAGGCCCGGCAGGAGATCGTGCGCTGTCGGGCACGGAGAGGTTGTGAACAAGGGGCGGCTTCTCATGGACCGAAGTGAGGAAAGTCCTTCTCACGTAGGACACTCTTCTCAACGTAATTACAAAACACATTATTTGCTTTGATATTTGAGGAAAAATCTACAACTTTTGTGTTGATGGCTATGGGGGAATATATTTTCTTTAAGTTTGAACTACGTGCGCTTTCAGCAGTCACATTCAAAAGCCATTTCCCATTCGCGGAGGACACCAATGAAGGAAGCGGCGAACCCCGGAATAAATTGCAAAATAATTGAAGGAAATTTGTGTGTTTTTCAAAGCTATTGCCAAAGTAATTAGCAGTACATTACATACTCTGAAACTTGGTGATAAAATATTTAGAATTTTCATGGATAGGAAATGCTTCTTTGAATATTTTCCGTACTTGCGATCCTTTCTGAAGAGTCAAGAGACCTCACCCTTTTTCTTCCTTATGTACTCCCGTAAACGTGGTTCAATAGAGCAGTAGAACGTTCTGAAATACTGCAGAGAAAAGTGTCATTTTTCCACAGAGCTCGTTCACTCGTTATGTGAAAAAGTGTTTTTTCTGTCTCCTATGTGTGGGAATTTAGTTTCTTTGATACGTAGTGTAGTCAGAAACCACATTTGGTGAAATAGATTCCGAAAATTTGGTTTTCCCTAAAACGTTCGTACTGTACATTCAACCGTCGGTCCGTGTTTGTAGTACAGCACTACCGCCTAAACAA
The DNA here is from genome assembly GCA_031308135.1 of Acheta domesticus. NCBI lineage: Eukaryota > Metazoa > Arthropoda > Insecta > Orthoptera > Gryllidae > Acheta > Acheta domesticus. The sequence goes on along the minus strand of JAHLJT010009436.1, from coordinate 24,412,587 downwards.
TTCATACCATTTTTCTCAAATAAATATTCCCCGAACGATGTGATGCGACTCAAGGTCCTGTGCATTTGAAATGAATCATAACTTTGGGGATACTTTACATCACGCCCAACGACATTTCCAAAATACTTGTTTATAAATTGCCTTAAATTCACACCAAATTTAGCGATTTGTAAGACTTTGAAGAACAGATTTCTTTAAGAATCAATTTTTTTTCGTTTTATAGTCGCATAAACAACTGAGGTCATTAGCGACTCAATACTTTTACATTGAGTTAACAATAGTTAATGCCCTGTTGTTAAACCTCATACAGACATAATACTTGACATAATACTTGATAATACTTGGATATAATACTTGATATGATACTTGTTATGATTTTATATATTTTTGGCCTCAATTAAGATACTGTCCGACATTAATACATTGTTTGGCCAGTTCTGGTACATAATTTAAGAATTTACAGTTGCTATGTGTATAAGAAACCATATTATAGTTGTGCGAAGGCGTTTAAAATTTAAACTTACGAGATTTCAACGAAAATGAAACCCTGCTCATTTTTTAAGTTCTTTATGTTATCCGAGGACAACGTTTAATCAAACTAGTGCTACTAAAACGCACACATTCCCGCATTGTTTCTAAATGCTCTTAAATATTAGAGGAAAGTACCCAAACCCGGGCCCCCATTTTGTTTTCGAATATTTTTTAATTCCGTACAATTAAATCAAAATATTTGCAATGCACCTTACTCAGTTATACAAATCTTATATTCTACTGAAAAAAGACTGATCAAGTAGTTGAATTTTTTTTTGTAAACATTACATTTTGTGGATTTATAAAAAAAGGTCTCCTAATGTGAGCCCTCCGCAAACGTTTTAAGAAATAAAAAAATTCAAATAGAGTGAACTCTGCATAATTTTACAAAAATAAAAGTTCAGCACCTTCTGTATAAGAAATTGTCTTATGTCTTGCACATAGTCTATATATTCAAGTGGGATAAAAGTCCCATACACAAGCAACTTCCCCCGCCCCCGTACGTTCTATATGAGCCGAGAGTGAACACATAAAGCACATCACCCTTAGCTCTCCTACAGCTCTCTGAAAATTTACACTGCAAAACATGTTCTCCGCATCTTCTTCACTAGGCAGGGAAGATATTCCTGGTAGATCTTCCAATGTTCCAAGGCTCAGAAGACATGTCGCTCGAGTCCTCACATAAGGTGGAATCTTCCTTTTGCTTTTTGTTCAACTTCAGAATTTAAAAATAAAATTGTTTCTTTTTTACTTCTCTGGGAATAAATTCTGAAATTGTCTCTTCACCTCTTTCTTCTTTCTGTCATCTATAACCGATTCGCTTCAGAGTACGATCTTGCTTTTTATTAGAATGCTAAGGTACCAAAGTGCAAAATATCTTATCCTCTCCTGTATTATTTCAGTAGTATACCTTTGGGTTCCGGCTCTCACACGCAACCAATCGTTATAAATGAGGGCTCTAAAGAAAGAGAATTTCACGGAGACTTGAATAATTCCACTCTGACTTTAAAAATATGGATGATTTCTTTTAAAAAACGCATCAAAAATATTCATGTAAAATGCAACCCGCATCGCATGTCAACATACATCGGCAAATAACTCGTAAACAAAGCGTTTTAGAGCCTTAAAAAGTAAACTTTTGAGGCCAACGGCTTCAAAGAAGCGTTTCTCACACCATAATCTACAAGACGAGTCATTCACCGATCCATTCAATTAATTTTCGGTTCTACGCTTCAATACTATCAAGGCCACCTCAATATTTCAGCCCTTCCTGCTGGTAGCAATTTTTGTGGCGACACGCTTAGAATGCTTAGATTCGACAATCTTTATTTACGCTTTCTATTAACACCGTAGTTTGTGCAGTCTGACGAGGTTTATTTGCATAATCATTAATTCAAGATTTGCTCTCCAGCAACAACTAGAATTACTATTATAGTTGCTTGATACCTATACGTATGAAGATTGTTTCTTATGCGTGTAGTGAAACTATTCAAATAACGTTTTTTCATGGTCTATAAGTGCTGCGTACTTAATTGTGGAGTGATGTGGGTGTTCAGTGAAGAGTGAAGACTGTGTTCGTGTTTTACCTGTACCAATATTTTAGTTATCATTCGATGAAATTTTCAAGCCAACGGGTTCAGACACGTAGCTTTCTCAAAAGTAAAAAGTTAATATTTTTGTGACTATCACGAAAAACTAAAACCTAACTGACAAAGAATATTGAATAATTATTTCAAATGTCTTTAAGTAAGTGTTGGGAATTGTTCCAAGCAAATTCTCCATGATATTGAATAAATATTTATTGAAAATTTCTTTTACACATTAAATGCATTGTTTTTTTATTTTTATTTGTAACTGTGTTAGGACATTGCAAGTTACCTTGATAGATTTTAAACAAACACGTTTCGTTAACTACTTTCCCTCTTAGAATGAAAATAGAAGGATACGGATGAGTGTGGGGTCTAACATGCGAGAGTTCTCGCACGGGTACGCAGAGGTAGTAGGGGGAAACTTGTGCTATGGCACAACACAAAGAACAAACTTTTTAAAGTAGCTAAGTAAAATAGCTTGAAATAAATGGAAAACAAAAATCAAAACGCGCTAGCCTGCAATACTACGTGAATCAATTAAAAAACAACTAAATTTAAAACTATAGAAAGAATAGTGCAAGTCACCCGACAACTGCCAAGGATCGCAGTCCAAATGCACGATTTAAATGTTGGCGGTATCTGGAAGTATGTACACCAACGCCCAGCTGCAAACTCATATTGTAAATAAAACACCGTTTGATATTAAACTCAAGGCGTCGGTTCGTTAAGATATTAAAAATGCAAACATCGTTTGAACAACATTCCCATGTACCGAAGTGGGCTTACTAATGCCTACTAATTTTTTTCTAATGCTAACAAATGGTATTTAGTTCTCAAAGGTGAAAACAGTTGTTTATTTTTAGGCTCGGAATTGTTTTTCTTGAGGTACGTAGGGACGCAGAAAATAATTCAATACTTTTTAGTATAGAAATAATTTTTCAATTTTCTCACCCCAGCAAGCTGTCACCCTGATTCTCCAAAACCCACTCGGTTCTTCATAACAAATCAAGGGAAGTTAAATAATATTGCAATGAGTAGGTCTGTTCTTGCCCGATCCGGTATTTTCGCACTACTTTACTTGGCTTTCTCAAGAGTAAAAACCTTTTCTATTATTTGACTATCAAGGAAAGCGAAAAGCTAACTCTCAAGGAAGATTGAAAAATTTCTTCAAATGTTGTTTTTAAAGAAGTATGAATTGTTCCAAGAACATCTCTCTATAATGTTGAATAAACTTTAATTGAAAATTTGTTTCAAACATCAATTGCATTGTTATTTTGTTTGATATTCTGTAAGTACATTAGTAGTTCCTCTCCTTTATGGAACAGATAGACAAATGGATAGGGAAAGGGTGGGATTTAACATGCGAGAGTTCTCGCACGGGTACGCTAGTATTATTTAATTTGAGAAAAAAATAAAGAAAATCTTGTGGCCATTTTTGAGAAAGTTTTGAAAAGTTAAGGCGTCATTTACAGTACACCCAAAAATCCAAATATTCATTTCGAATTCAAGAGGCTGCGAAATCATTCAGATCGATTGGGAAATATAAATTTTCTTGCAAATCTAGCTTAAGATTTAGCAGCTAGCGTTGTTCACAGACGAACAGAAAGGTGGGCAGATAGACGGACAGACAGTAAACCAAATATTCGGTATTAAGGACCCACAAAACGTGAAAAAATTTATACTTACGTACTTGCATACGTGTACATGTAACATAATGTATCTACTTACGTACGTACAAGATCGAATGAACTGTTGTAGAATCACTTGCTACTTTCTCGCCTACTACTTACTTACATAGTAAAGAGAAAGCATTGTAATGCTGTATCTAAAAGAGGCTTACTAGACTTACCGACGGAAAATCTCGTATCGTGTGCCCCTGATACCGAAAAAATAGACCACTCTTGCTCTTGCAAACACTAAAATACTTCCTCTAATGCGTAGTGAGAAGTCTTGTTTAGTAGGACCTTGACACCTAAAAATTGGTTTGCGCATATTATGTGTGATTGAATGTATTAACAGAACGTTATACCCACTCCCGTATATTTCATTCTTCCTTGCTCTCGTTTCAAGGAAGTTTAATGGAAGGAACTTGGCTGAGTGTTTCTAATAAACGACGCAGAGAGGCGCGGCCACTCGGAGTGGGCGGGGCGGAGAGGGGCGGCTGGGGAGGAGCTCAGATCGCTCTGCGAACGGGGCGGGGCGGGGCGGGGAGGGGCGGGGCGGGGCTGGGCCGAGAGGGGCGGGGCGGGGCGGGGCGGGGCGGGGCGTGACGGAGTGGGGCGGAGGCAGCGGGCGTCGCCGCCGACAGTTTTCACTCAATTAGGGTCTGGCTCCATTGATTTCCGAGCCGCGCTGAGCCGCTAAGTGCCGGCCTGGATTACCTTGGCGCCGCTCGCCCAGCCCCGCCCCCGCCCCCTCCGCCCCAACCCCCACGGGCCGCAAAAATCCCCCGGATCACCGTCGCATTGATTATCAATTAGACGCGGGGCAGACTCCTCACCCCGCCCCATGCCTCCCCGGAGCCACCCTCAGCGCTGCCTACGAGCTGGCACCTCATCGACTGGCACAGCGCACAGATTGCTATTTCATTTTCAATTACGCCAATCACTGCTTCCTTACTCTCTCCAAGTGGCTGTTAAAGAACTTCTAACACATTTACATAGATATTTCTTATGAAAGTAATGTAAAATGCTAGGGATATATTCTAAAATTAATTCCCAAAGCGAAGAAGAAGAAGAAGAAGAAGAAGGAAGGCATTCTACTGCGAACTTTTTGTGCGGGTGCTAGTCACCGAATTCAGCCGAAAGAAACATACGAGGCTAATAGTGTGAGGATATAGGTTCAAAGAGGTTGTGCACGGTCTGGTATGTTTCTGAAAATGTGTTTTTTAGACTTAAATGCTTTGTTAGAATACATAATGTTGAGCGTTTCGGCCCTATAAATGATTGAGACCTGACTGTATGAAAGTACAAAGAGTGTGAAAACCAGGGTCGTGCGGTTATTACAGTGTATACCCCAACTGCTGGCAGTCAACCAGCTTCCCCCTCCTTTTCCGCGTACAACAAAGTCGTGCGACAGAAGAATCATTACCACAACCGTGAAACACAAAATTTTTAGAAAATAAACAATTCCAACATGTAATTTATCGCTCCCAAGCAAGATGCATTTTTGTGAAATAAAAGTAAATAGTAACTTACAGAACAGGAAAATGAAATTTGCTTCCTGCAAAACGTTGCGTTAATCAATGGAAACTAAACTCCATTCTTCTTTCAAGACTAGAAAAATTCTCCATAGATTTTTCGAAAAATGAATGTGGTCATATGTCCTCAAGCAGTGATGATTCAAAAGGCTGAAGTGGATAATCTATTTTCACTAGTTCTGTTTCGGCCGTAGGTTTTTATTCTTTTTCACATCACGCACACTGACTCTCTGAAGGGCACGGTAGGCTATTCGAAAATTCAGGAAATCTAATGTTCTGATCATGTATGTCAGAACTACCTTCCTCGTAATAATTAATAAAATCTTTAGAGAACATTCTGGTTCACTCTCGTTACAGCGAGAGAGAAATATGTGGCCCCACAATCATTATATCAGTTATAAATTTTCTCTACAAACGCTACAAATGCTAATTTATAGTGACAGAACATGCCACTTAAAATAATGATGAATTGTGGTAGCACTGGCTTACGAGTAAATGTGAGATGCCTTGTTTGCTCTCATCTGCTCTCTGGCGGGAAATAATGCAATCACGAAGCAGACTGCTGTGTACACAGCATTTATGCCCGCCAAGGCGGGCCAAGCGGGCCCACTGTGGCCCCGGGAGTGGGTTGCGGCCCACTGTGTGCCGTCCCGGGAGCGACGTCCCGAACACGCCGCTTTCCAAGGGAAGACTGGCTGCTTCCCGAGAGCGCCACCAGGGGCAGGTCGGGCGGCGACGGCCGCACAGAAGCGTCACGGGCCAGCGGCCAGGGGTGGCGGCCCCGCCGTCCCGCCAGAAGGAGCGAGAGCATAGACTCGCCACGCCGGCTCCGGTGCTATATTAGGGGGGAGCCGGCTCGGAGCAGACAGTTCGGGTTGGAGCGTGAGTCTGCTACGAAGTGCTTGGGAGTGTTGTGACGGCGGTGTGTTTGGCGATCGACGGTTGTGAACTGGACGTTATTCTATTGGTTATTTTGGTTGGACTGGCTACGTGTATGGACATCTTCTGGCAAATTGTTACCACTGGCTTGTATCTGGTTTATTCTTTGGTCGACGGTAATAAATTGATTAATCAGAACTGTTATTTTACTACCCTGCACTTCCCAGTACATAACAGTTCTAATTGGCGACGAGGAAAAAAGGTAACTAAGCATCATGGAAGAAAAGCAATTGCTAGAGATGTTAGCACACATGCTGCAGGAGGATCGTCTACAGCGTCAACAACGGCAGCAGGAAGAGCAGCGTCAACGACGACAGCAGGAAGAAGAGCTAATGCAGTTACTCGCAAACATCACAGCCGCGCAGCGGCAGCGACTGATACCGCCGTTTCCGAGTTTCGATGAGACAAAGGAAAGATGGAGTACGTATGCGGCGAGGTTACGCCAACACTTCATTTTTTACGAGGTAACAGAAGACGCCAGCAGGCGGGCATTCTTTTTGCGCGTATCCAACAGACAAGTGTACGAGTTAGTTCAGAAACTCCATCCGCAGAAAGCAGTAGACAATTTGACATTCCAAGAAATTGTAGAAAAGTTGGACAAATACTATAATCAGGAACCGCAGATTAAAGCAGCTCGTTACCAGTTTGTTCAAAGTAGACTCCAACCCAGCCAAACTCACACGGAGCAGCGAACGGCCAGGCAGAAGGAACGGCAACAGGAGCTCCAGGAACGTTTGGTGCAGGATTTGTTTACAGATGCGCCGCAGCCGGCGCCATCACGGAGCGTGGAGGACGAGGCCAAGGGTGTGGTAGCGGCGGCTTCTAGCGAGGCGGGCGTGAGGGACATTGCCGCCTCCAGAGAGGTCGCGAGCCAGGCGACGCCGGGCAGCAAAGCAGTCACTGAACTCGGCGAGGGAGCGAGGCGTGGCAGACGAGGAAAGGTCGCCATGTTTCCGGTAGGAGACGAGGCTGCTGGGAGCTACCACAACGGTGACACCTCAGCAGATGGGAACACGCTCCGAAACAGTCAAGCGGACACAAGTAAGCAAGGTAGTAAATTGGGTAATGGAAACTTCTCTAGGAAGAAAAACAGACTTCAGAAGAATAACAGTGATAAGGAGCGAGATAGAGCAGCAGAAAGTCTTGAATGTGGAGTAAATGTTAGCAAAATGCAGATAGGAATAGACAGTTTTCGCGACACATTCGTTAGCAATAAATGGGAGTATACAGTTACAAATCAGGAAGAATTATGTAGAAAATTGTATTGTGATTTTCAAAATGACAGTAGTAAGAATATGCAAAGCATTGTAAGATCTCAGGAAAAGGGTAAGAAAGTCAAAACATTAATAAATGGTCATAGTAGCAAGATGGAAATTTTGAGCATTTCGGTGAGTGAGCTTACGGCATTACGACAAAACTTGGACAAAAAGAAAACTAGTGAACGCGCACTAACAAATAATGAAGTTTCTAGGGGCGAGCCATCGATGAGAGACATAAATAGGCAGGAAACTGAGAGTAATAGTAAAGCAATCGATAATATTGAGAAAATTGTGAGTAGAGTAATTAGTGCCACAGATGATAGTGCAAATTCGCAAAAAAGGGAAATAGAATCGCTCAGTGAGCAACTTGTAAATTGTAACCAGGTACGCAACGCACAATGCTACAAACAGCAGAGTAAAACTGGGCAGCAAAGGATGGCCGAGGTTGTTAGTGAAAAGTTAGTCGGTGGCAGTTATGATGGAAAGGCTGAGCTCTATAGCGAAAGTGGACACAGTGACAATGTCTGTAAAGGGCCAGTGCATTCAGAGATAGGAGTAGATGCGTCAGTAAGACGAAAGAAAAAGATTCAAGAAAAGTCTGGTTTTTCGAAGCAATTATCGAAGGCACGAAGTAGAGCTGGTATGAAGTGCACGAAGAATAGTGTCAAGCAATGCGGAGTTAGGCGCCACATAGTACGGCGCAGAAGTAGTCGCCAGGTGCAAAACAGGAGTGTCCGGGCCACGAGTGGCAAGTTAGAATGTAAGGTACCAAACTGGTATGGCGAGTGGAAGCAACGGAAATGCCCACGGGTGAGCATAGGAAGCCTAGGCAGCAAAGCAGTGTGGTTGAAGCGCGACATGATAGTTCAAGTAACGAACATAAGTAAGCATTGTTCGGGTATGCGAGCTGTAAAGGTGAGGAAAAAACGGAAGGAAGTAGCGGTTAGGGTGTTTTTGGTGGAAACTAGGCACGCAACGACTATGAAGCATGCTAGGCACCCGACGTACTATACACCCGACATTGGCAAGCAGCAACCGGGAAGACAAAATGAACGCGGCAAAAAAAAAAAAAAAAAACTGACAGGCTGTTTAGTTTTCAGAACGGTAGACTCGGAGTTAAAGGGCCGCCGCAGAACGAGCAGCCCGACGAGCAGTCAGCCCCAGTCACAGCTGGAGCAGCAACCAATGGACGAGCCGGAGCAGCAGCCAATGAGAGAGCCGGTTACTGGATGGCGACGACACGGGGGCACTTACGAGAGACTGATCAATCGAGGTAGATGAGGGAGTTTTTTTGAAATAGCATGAGAAGAATGCTACAGTAAGGTATGAAAGTATGTAAGCCGCAACAGAATTGTGAGTAATTTTGGGCAAGCAATCTAATTGTGCTCGGAGGTTGCGAGAAGTCTGTTACATCAGATTTATATTTCATCTTCATAACTGAAGATTTGGATCTCTAAATTAATACGAAATCCTGTAGTCAAAATCATATAGAACATTGTTAATACGTGTGTTATCAATGCTAGGGCATTTACCATGTAGACACAACGAAAAATTTCTTTATTAATTGTGACATAGTAAATTACTGTGATCATAGCGTTTTTGGAATAGCGTTTGTGAAATAGGAATTATTGGTGTAGTTTCTGATATTTGAAGGAACCAGTAGCGTTTTCGGATTGCATGTGTAATATTTCCGGCAATACAAGTGGTTATGTTGCAGAATTTTGAATTGAGGAATTTAAAAGTAATAAGTGTGCCAGTATACATTAATGTAACAAATTACCAGTCAAAAGCATGTGTACTAGGATTGTAAATTTGTCTTGGTCGGTTAATGGAAGAAAGATTGAAGAAGTTGTGAACTTTCACTCTCATTAACTGGTATTATTTACAAATGTTTTCTATTAGTAATGGGTATTGTAATTTGCTTTCTATTATGATAATTTCAAGACTTGTTAATTTATATAAGTTAGGGGTAGTAATTTTACATTCTTTGCAGTAATGCACTACTTCATTTGAGATTGTCAAATAATCACATAATAGGTTTCATTATTGTAGCAAAGTTTTCGGAATATCACTTTTGTGAAAGCTATGTGGATTCAAATCAGTGTTTTTTTGTTTATGGTAAATTACAAGGCGAAAGTACGTCTGTTATACAGCTATTTTACAGCCAAATGGTATTAGTAAAATGTGTTCTCATACTTTTTGTTTGATCATGATTTGTATGATGTGATTTCATAGAACATAGAATTAGCATGTGATAAGGATCACTGTGTGGCATTATAAGGTTAAAAAGATAAGAAAGACAACAAGTTGTACGCAATTGAAAGCATATTTGTGTGAAATTGGTTGGTTAGCAGGTACGATCAGACCGATTACCTCAGCTATTATTTTTGTAGATGTTTTCTTGTATGATTATTTGGGTACATTCTACAAGTGATACCAAGGCGGTTGATAATCGACTTGTTGCAACACAGTCAGTGTATGTTAGAGGTCTTATTTACAGAGGCCAGAAGACCCCTCCCCAGTTAGGCCACACGAAGTGGCGCAGCAGCAGGAGTCCCTGCAAAGGGAATCGTCAGCGCCGACGGAGCTACCGGAGCGGCGGCGCAGCAGCAGCAGGTTGCGCAGAAGATACGGCCCGTATCCTGCGCAATGGGAGGGGAGGGTGCTGTGTACACAGCATTTATGCCCGCCAAGGCGGGCCAAGCGGGCCCACTGTGGCCCCGGGAGTGGGTTGCGGCCCACTGTGTGCCGTCCCGGGAGCGACGTCCCGAACACGCCGCTTTCCAAGGGAAGACTGGCTGCTTCCCGAGAGCGCCACCAGGGGCAGGTCGGGCGGCGACGGCCGCACAGAAGCGTCACGGGCCAGCGGCCAGGGGTGGCGGCCCCGCCGTCCCGCCAGAAGGAGCGAGAGCATAGACTCGCCACGCCGGCTCCGGTGCTATATTAGGGGGGAGCCGGCTCGGAGCAGACAGTTCGGGTTGGAGCGTGAGTCTGCTACGAAGTGCTTGGGAGTGTTGTGACGGCGGTGTGTTTGGCGATCGACGGTTGTGAACTGGACGTTATTCTATTGGTTATTTTGGTTGGACTGGCTACGTGTATGGACATCTTCTGGCAAATTGTTACCACTGGCTTGTATCTGGTTTATTCTTTGGTCGACGGTAATAAATTGATTAATCAGAACTGTTATTTTACTACCCTGCACTTCCCAGTACATAACACAGACGAGGCCTGGGCTTGAAACGAGAAAGGGAGCGTGACATCATCTATCCCTAGCTAGCTGGATTCAGTACATTATCTGCCACGGCTTCTCCCCGATCGCCGCATGCCGCTGGCCCAGTGAATAGGATGCCCGCGCAGCTCCGAGTCCCAGCGAAGATTTCACAGCTGGGGTTGCAAGGTGGGCCGGCGCGAAGATCGCAGTAGAAAATATAGTGGGTGCAATACTTTTGATCGAGTGGCACACGGTTCATCGTAATTTTAAATTTCAATATTCATTACATTTTAATTCTTGCTTACCACAGCAGTGCTGGGGTTGAATGTACGCCACTGGTGAAAAAGTATTGACACCGCCACAGCATATCTAGGAGATTATTGAAATTGCTAATGTCACTTCAAATTAGTCAAAAGCTGAGAGGCAAATTTAGTAAGGAGTGAAATGAGTATGTTTTATTCTCAGAAAAGAAGGACAATCTGCTCTGAATTTACAGAATTATGGTTCACCATACCAGCACACGTTTTATGTAGATTGGTATAGAAAATGCCAGAGATGTGAATCATTTATTTTTATTGATTTTAGGTTAAACTCGGAGGCAAGGAATGGGGTTCTGAATTTAATTGATGAAGTGGATGGAAATTAAGGTCCAAGGAGTGTTGTTTAGTAGTACAGGAAGAGACCGGGATAAGTGAATACATTTGTGACTTATTTTGAGGAATTTAACAAATTGTAGCAAATTTGAACGTAGCAAATTGTAAACTTCACTGGTGAGTTGGGATGAGGATTTTAAAGTTTTCACTAGCTGTTTCCCGAGAACAAACAATCTGATAAATAAACTGTGGATGGTTGAAGATGATGGAAAGAAGCGTGTTTTGGAACAAAACAAAATGTAGAATATGATACAAACGTTGAAAATATTTTGTTGTATTATGTTCATTCCTCCTACTTTTAAACCAAAAATATTGTCACAAATATTTACTAAAATATACATTTATTTGAAATGTGTTGTACCTAATATTTTTAAATCAGTGTTTTGTATTAGTTGTCAGTAAGTATTAATGTTTTGAGATTTAATTTATCTGTCATGTAGGTGGTGCCATGAGCGTATTAATGTGAGGCACCAGCGCATCGAACAGTCAGCACTGTGGTACTGTCTTTCTGATACCCTCGCACAGGCGCGGCTCGTCATTAAAGGCTGTAAGGCGGAGCCTCTCCTAGAGAAATCGCCGTCCAAAAGAAATTTAAAAATATGTTTGCAAATATATTTATTAATTAATAATGGAATTTTGAGTTGTATTATGTTACAATTATATCAAAATTTTTCTTCGTCGGTTCGTTAACCGCCGTCCGTAACGCATTTAAAGCTGATGACAGGGAAGAGAGAAGCGTTAGGCTCCCACTTTATTCTCCCACAAGGCCTGTACAAAACGAGGAGGCGTGACGTCATGCATTCACTGCAGACGCTTACCAGCGGACGAAGGCTGCGGCGAGACAGCCTTCGGTGGAGCCTAGGGTCTGAAGAACGGCGGGCTCACCAGATAGCATTACTGTGCAGCTCTGCGAGTAGCATTGCGCTTCAACTAGTTTTCCCAGTATGCGGTAGGAGCGCTATACTTGGGTTTTTCTTTCTTGGCGCATGAGGTCTTGTCTTCTGGGGCCCGGCAAAATCGTTGTGAAACAGAACTACGAGTACTTGTGATTACTAGTACTAGTAACTTGTAACTTGTAACCTTTGTGAAACAGGCCCCAGGATGGAATATCTCACGGTATTTCGCGTCGTTCTCAATCTGTATCAAACTTATTATTAATAGAAATACAATGCAGGTAGTGCAATGCAATGTATTTGCAGCCTTCCCCATTTATAAAACCACGAGCCGCGACTGCCCTCGCATGGCCTTGATAAATGTGTCTCTGGCCGAGACGTTGCAATTCTGAACGCGGGCCAGGGCGACGCGTGAATAGAAGTCAATTCCGTGCACCTTCCCATGCTCAGAGAGCCTGGAGGGAGGAAAATTCTCCTACGGTACATGCCTTGAGAGATCCCAAGGCCGAATTCTACGCTCACGCCGGAAGCCCCTCTCCTTCACTGGCGCCTGCCATGACTAAATCGAGTATCACAGGGACAGATAATTGAAAACAGATTTGCACATGCATTCATTCCATTAAGAATATCTTGCATCCATCAGATAATTGAATTAAATTTACAGGAATTCCGTTTTTAATGGTTTTCCTCTACATGAAATGAGAGACCGTTTCATTTCCGGCGTTAATTTCCATTTTATGCTAAGTAAAATGCCATATAATTCCATGGGCCGGAGACATTTTCCGGTTAAGGCAGATATCCGCCTTGTACAGGTTCCGATTTAGACACATTTTATGTACCTGCAAATATCGATAGTTCAGGTAATGAAAAGTTTAAGAAAAATAAACTTTTATTTCTGACACGAATAGAACTTTCTCAATCTTATTTCTTTGTCATTAAAAGAGCTATAATACACTATGCAGGCCTGGAGGGAGGGAATTCTCCTATGGCACAAACCTTGAGAGACCCGAAGTAACCCCAAGGTCGAATTCTACGCTCACAGCTGAAGCCTCTCTCCTAATAAATTTAATTCAATGAGTAGAGATATGTCAATAATGTTTGTAAATAAGTATGACACTAAGAGTGCAACGACAATGGTTTAGCAGCAAAAATTGGTCACTCATCAAAACTGTCACAGTATTTTTAGATATCTAAAACGGTAGATTTAGGTGGTGAAATATTTTAATACAAATTTTAGGTTATTCCTTAGATAAATAGGCAACGGTTCTTCTGCTTGAGAAATGTTATTTCTCACCCCTACCAAAACAATTTGGAAAATACAATTTTCAAACTGGATCTTGATGTTGAAGATGTTGCCCAGAAATCCATGAAGGCACCAGGAAGAATCTGTAGTGGAAAATAATGCGCGAATAAGTAAGCGCGAAATTCAGGGCGCACGACAGGGATGGGTCGGTCGGTGAAGATGTGCGACCCTCCGGTTCGGCTCACAGGAATTCAAATTTCAGAGTGTAATTTCACTGATTCCTTCCGCCTTGATTCTCCTTTTAAATACAAATTCGGCGGTGCAATCCGCAACTCGATCCGAGTCTCCGTTTTTGAGCTGTGAAAGTTTGAAATGAGTCGCCAGATGCCTCTTTCGCACTAACCTCTACACCGAGAGACGGGGAGTACAGTACCGACAGCGTATAAGCGACTCTGACAGTTCAATGCCCTGTTGCCACACATTGCTACGCACATGGCACTACTGTATGTCAAATAAATTAAATTCCTATACATTCACATTTACTGACAGTGTTCGGGCCCACAGCAAAACAGGAATAAATACGTTTATTTTCACAATGCAAGGCAGAACAGCTAAGATGCGTAATCGGCAGCAGCGCGGCCGTGAGCCGGCGAAACCACGCCATCGCCTCTACATCCTCTCTTCCGCGAATTCTCCAACGGGCGGAGACTGCTCGCACGTGCGCGCCTCGCTATCTCTGCCCTCCCCCCTCCATCCGTTGTAGAGAAGCAATGGACAAAAACCAGAATGTTCCTGACAATATCAAATGGCAATCCATAACTGGCCATCGCTATCCCCGCCTCTGCCGCGCGAGAGAGCCCATTCCTAACGTCTTCTTGCCGTAACCGAAATTCGTCAGTCCAGTGCAACGAAATCGTGAGAGACGCACGCGTGTCCAGGACTCCGCGCGGAAGCGTGTAAAATAATGTATAATCGTGCAACTTGAGCTGCAAACGGCTCGCACATTAATTCAATCGTGGCAGTAAGCATCTAAATTGTGTCTGTCGCTCTTGCGTAAGTTTACGCCCGTAATTGTTAATTCAGCTGTGTAACTAGCGGCTGCTTCTGGTCGGCACTAAGGTAATTACCGCAGAGTACAAGATCCCTGCTATAACCGTACTTGCACAAGTGTGAATTAACGCGCCAAGTGAAATTTTTATGTGCTGTGTTCCTGTAAGTGACATTCAACAAACCTGCTTATTAAATCTTGTTTGTGCTGGAACTGTACTTGTGTGTATCCTGCAACTCCTGCGCCAGTCCCACGAGCTGTCAAAGGGTTTCGGGACTACTGTACCTCATCACTATTAATCATACAGTCCACTTCTAAAATAACGCATGAGAGTATAGTAGCCCCGAACAGACAGGCTTTGACCCGTCTTGATATCACGTTCTTAACTTTCACCAAAGATGAACTTTATCGCCTCCGCGACTTCGTGTTAGTGAGATGAGCGGCAACGCGCCACTCAGGAAAGTAAACAAACCCTCGCAAACTGATAGACTCAGAGCAGGTCACATGACGTACATATGACGTACATGACGTACACATGACGTATGTGGCGAAAGAACCATCATAGTCAGCGTTGCCAGACGATCAAATGTATATCCCAGTACCAACCTTCAAGAATCTTGGTACTTTCACTAAAATTCCTGGTACTAATGTCAATTTATTTAAATTCTAAAATTGTTCATATTATAACTCTATTATGTATTAAACGCGCACAAGAAGTTCGTTAAACTAAATGTAAGACGGTTCTATGTGGAATGGTCATATTCTTTCCTACTATAGCACGTGCTAGAAAAGGGCCATCCTATGTCACTTTTCATGTTTTACGGCGGTGTTTTCACCAAACTCATAGTTTTTTGTAATATTAGTGATAGTGTAAAATTACTGAATTAAAAAGATTATACGAATCTTAAATTGAACATCAATTACCGTACACATAAAATCCTGGTATTTAAGCGTACCAGAATGCCTTCATCCTGGCACATGGTATCTTTATTAAAATCCTGGTAAAAACCCAGGATTCTGGTACGTCGGGCCACAGTGGTCATAGTTGCTTATACGCTAACGGTACTGTAGGGGTGTGGGGTTTGGCAGATCGCTTCTCGGGTGTCTGTACTGCTCGCAGAAACGGCTGAATCCCCGTCCCCTAACTCGCTTTTGAGTTGTTTCGTCTGGAAAGAGCGAATTTGCGGCATTGGACCCCCCCTTAGCGTCGGAACGGGAAGATCGAGCGGCGCCATGTCACATTCGTATCGAAAGACATGCGGCGGATACGACGCACGCCGTTAAAAAGTCGTAAGACAATTGTTTATTGAAAAAATTAAGCAATTTAGGTTATTCGCAATGCAGATCTGAAGGAAAAACATAACGAGATAGAGGCGACAGCGCTGAAAACGACGTCGCAAACCGCGACTCGATTCGACGTCGCAGAGCGACATAATAAATGCTGTTGCCTGTGGCCACGTGGTACGCTGATCCCGACTCATGGCGAAGTCCGCTAGACGGTTTTTAATTTTTTTATAGCGAAACGGGGCGTCGCAGACCTTCCGAGGTGATTAGCTTTTCTGTTTTTTTTCACGAGTTCCTTCTTATGGAAAATACCCCTCTACGTGCGGGACTCTGTTTTTCAGATACGAGTCGTAATTTTCGTGTCACCCATCGCCTCGAAGAAGCAAAAGCCTCTCCGACGCAACTTTCGGCGTCGAGTCGGACGCAATGTGGAATGTTTTAATTTTTATATTCAGTATCTTACAATCAGTGTAATTTATATACGTAACCAGTCAATTGAGGCATCCAGTGAGAGACAGAGAGAGAGAGCTAACCCACAAAATTCAAAATGTCGATTTATGAACGTATTGGATTATGAACACTGAATATGTCGATAAATTGTTTTGACTTTTTGGATTAGCTCCCTCTCTCACTGAATGCCTCAATTGTATTTCCTATAATTTGAATTATTGAAACATAATGTTTTATCTCACAAATATTACAATTACTGATGTTTTGTACAAATTTTGTTGCTAGCGCTATCTAGAAAGCTGATTTGCAAAACATGTATGCCATACGAATCAGCGGCCCATGTTGCTTGTTGCAACCCAATGTTGCAACGCCGCACTTATTATAGAAGGCGGTAGTAGCGGCCACCGTTGGTTCGCTTTAACATAAACTAATGATTTTATTTAAGGCTAAAAAACGGATTTCGCATCGTGGGTACATTGTTGTAGAAAGTGAATACACTGAATTCCATAGAAAGCTCTTTCGTGTGAACATTCGGATTAAAAAATACGTATTTTTCGCACTTCGTTTGTTTACGAATTTTTCAAATGGTAGTTGAACTGTAAGTCAGAAAGTGTCATATTATAATAGTATATGCAATTAACAATATTACAAAATCAGCAGTCTACTTTGGTTAGACTGGCACAAGACAGAGGGAGGTTGGTGGTAGCTGAAACGGGCATGGGCAGTGTTCCTCATTAACTTGAATACAAAACCTATGTATATAGTACTATTTGTGAAATGTTTGTAGTGTTTGTTGTAGTGTCCCGGTATGTTGGATCGTGTCAGGATTTGGAAAACAATTTGTTGGTATAAACTGTGGGAACCAACCACTTTTCCCCCCTGCGTGAAGCGGGAGGCTTTGACAGTTAATGGGATCTATTTCTGCTACAATAATAATAATAATAATAATAATAATAATAATAATAATAATAATAATAATAATAATAATAATAATCCCATTCATCTTTAATCTCTCTCTAATGAGGGAGGTCATGAAATCTAACCAAGAATGGGAAACAGAGGCATTGTTAGTGTAGCAAAAAGCGTTGCGAAGAAAACTAGGCAAGACACGTCGAATAACACAGACACTGAACTTCTGATGCTACTAAACATGGAATGTGAGACACAAGAAATGTTAAAGAACTCGTGGAGAGACAAACCACTCCACGGACAATATCTAAAAATAATGGACAAGGTGCATATCAATAAATATCAATCATTTTTGTGATTTAAAAGGGGAAGAATGAAGCCAGAATCGGAAGCACTTATAATAGCTGCCCAAGATCAGGCGTTGAGAACTCGACATTAGGATAAATTGCCATTTGCCATTTGCCAGGAGCAAGTAGAAACCATTTATCATATTGTCTCAGCTTGCCCAAACCTAGCAAAGACCGAATACCTGAAAAGACAAGACAGGGTATGTAACTACCTCCACTGGCAGATCTGTACCGCCCTCGAAGTTCCAAACACATACCCCAAGTGGTACGAACACTCACTAAAACCGGTGACGTCTGTTGGATTGTGTACGATATTGTACGACCAACAAATTCAAACTGATCGCACGATAGCGGCAAACAAACCGGATATTGTTATCCGGGATTTGGAGAAAAAATCGTGTTTACTTGTCGATGTTGCTGTACCTTGCGATCAAAACGTCCTGACCAAGGAGACAGAAAAACGTCTTATTTATTTATTTATGTCAAAAACAGTTTCAAACTGTGTGTGACGAGCTATGGGGAGAAGTGAAGGTGCAGATTAAATACAAGAGTTTGGAAATCGAGATCAGCCGAATGTGGGGCGTAAAAGCACAGGTCGTCCCGATAGTTATCGAAGCACTGGGATTTGTTCCGCAAAATTTGAGTAAGAACTTGTCTAAACTCCCCGGTAATTCAAAAGACTGGGAAGTGCAAGAAATCGCTTTATTTGGAACAGCCCACATTTTACGCAAAGTATTGTAGAAACACTGACAGTCACCGGATCTGCTCCTTAGGTAGCTGGTTGCAACCTGGAGTAGATTTTATATTCAGTCGACTCATAACATCTTTAGTCGTGATGTAATGGAATAATAATAATAATAATAATAATAATAATAATAATAATAATAATAATAAACAGTATCTCGAGAAACTATGTGCAGTTCAAGCACCACTAGTTTATAATACACATCTTTTATATTTTAAATTCTGTATCACTCCATATTGAAAATGTAATAACTATTTTCGATAACACGAGAATATCGAAATTTGAGTTTTTCCGTAATAGCATAGAAATATCGAAATTCACGTTAATAACATAACATCGACATTTAAGTCTCGAAAATAATATTAGTGTGAGGTATCGATACCAAAATCTGAATGGAATCTAGTTTGTCAGCGGGAATGAAAGCGGGCGCCGCGCCACCTGTCGCGAGAGGGCAAGCGGCCGCCGACACAGCTCCCTCCCCCCTCCCTCCCCCACCCTCCCCTCCCCCTCCCTCCCCCCTCCCTCCCCCTCTCCCCCCTCCCTCCCACCCCTTCCCTCCCCCTCTCTCCCCTTCCCCTCCCCCCTCCCTCCTCACCACGCCACGGTCCTGTGCAGGCGGCAGACGCAGGAATTTAATCAAGCGGAGAATGCCGCCACCTCACCTTGCCCGGCGCGCGATTGTCTCCCGGGAAAAAGCCAATCCCGGCGCTTTGTCGCCGTCGCACCCACGTAATGAATTTTTTCTGCTTGCCCCCGACGACGACCGCTGCGCGCCCACAAAACCACCGACACCCGTCGACTGATCTGCTCCTTGCACGCTTCTGTCGCTCTCTGCCATCCAGCGCACGCTATTCCAGGAGCTTTCCCCATTCATTGATTCATTCCTATCTCGTTTCGTAAAATCTAGCTTACACAAATTGGAATTTAACATTAATTATTTATATGGTTTAAACAAGATTTACAAGGAAACTCATTTGATTAAATTATCCTATGGGGAACATATGGATCACAATGGTTCGGAACAAATGTAACGAACTTGTAGAGGAGTCGCAGATGATACCTTTTTGCGAATGATCATGTGGTGGGGAATTTCCTACAATGCGTCAAAATTTGAATCTGCCAAACATAAGTGCGGGTTTCGTTACCTCATTCTAGATCAAATATCACTTTTGTAACCTTGATTTATGATGCATAACATGTCCATTGGCCAAAAATAATAATGTTCGACCCTCCCTGCATGCCCTAGATGTTTCTAATGCTGAATTCTTCATGTTTCAGATTCATGAAAATCATGCAACTTTTCCTCCAGTAGCTAAGGACATTAAGAAGTTTCTAAATGTTTTATGAGTATTTACTGTATTTGCAATAAATGAAATGTAATAAACCATACCTTAACGTGATCAAATTATTTCCCTGACGAGAAAAGCAAAACTCCAAATATCCTGGTTAACTGTTCGTGTCACATAGCTCACTCTTTCTACACCTCAGTTCTCACTAGCCTTCAGATAGGTCACCGCCATTTCTCGCACGAACATCACCAGTAGTGTCCCACTCCCTTTTTGCAAGAATTAAAGAGCAGACCTTTCCGTAGAATATGCTCTTGTGCTCTGCGATAACTTAAGAGATAGCCGGAAAAGGCATCACTTTGCCGTCTCTCTGGAGGAGATCCTGGATACAGGCGAATCCTCTCTATACAAGCTCTTTAACTTTTCTCGAGAAAATTGATTTAGATTTTCCCGTATACGTACGTATATACGGAGTAATATACGTAGTACAGGGACAGTTATAATGCTGCACGAAAAAACGGCGAATGTTTCGCAGAAAAAAATTCGTTGCCGGGCCCCTGATAACGAAAAAGTGGATAAAACCAGTTGCTAAATTAAAAAACAAATTCCCTAACACGTGGTATAGCCAGAATCCCCGTTGACTGACCTTCATAAGCCCATGTGAAGGAAGGAGAGACGCAAAGAGCGATCCTTCCACAGGTCTTGTAATGCTTGCTGTGAGCACAGTAGTTCTAAAAGTACAACTACCGTTGCTTAGTTCGACGAGTTGCAGGTATTGTGTTAATTGTTTATGTCAGGCGAAAACTTGAAAACGTTAACTCTTGGTGATAAAATGAGATTAATTAAGGAACACAAACAAAATAATATTTCTGTCAAGGTTTGATAATGAAATTTAAAGTTGGGAAAACTCAAGTGTGTAGAAAATCAAGAATGAGTGGTTAAAAGGAATTTTTATACATTTTTGCCACAATATTCACGAGGGCTTAGGCAAATATTCAAAGCCCAAATCATCAGATGAATTCATCTGTTCTTACTAATATTGAAGAAAATACTATTTATTTTACTTTGTATGGAGTTCTTTGCTTCATTCGGCTTCATGTTGCATTTCTGTATGTCATTTTCTTTGTCTCTCCTGAAACGTCTTCATTTCTTTGAAATGTAGTTTTTAGGTGAGATTAACTACTCATACATTCCTTCTTTTTACATACTATTCCATCTTTGAACTATTGCATTTTCTGAGTTGAAAATTTTTATTTCAAACCGTAATTAGCCGGTAATCTGTACAAGACGGGAGAAACTGTTGGAATAAAACGATTTCCACTTAGACAGGTTTTACTGTATTTTGCTAATTTTATCTTGTAATTAATAAAAATTATTCAGATGAGCAGTGCCACAGTGATTCTATGTTCTTAATACAAGTAGACATGGGATCCAATGACCTTAGATGTTGAAGCGCCTTCAAACCCTAATCATAATCATCATCTGATCTAAAATCAATCTATCCATTCGTCTCATCTTTTCAGACATTTTTGCCAATAATATTGCACTATGCAAGAATCATGAACATTCAGACTATAAAATAAAACACCAACACTTCCTCAGTAACAAACTCTTGGTACGGTTAAATATTCCCTGAATTTCCTAAATACGCTTTCCTGCTTGAATTATCTCATTTTACTATTAATATTCACTTTTCAACAAAATAAAATCTACTCCTCCAAGGATACTATTTACCCAACAGTATATTCAGATCTGAAATTATCATATATGTATTTGATAACATTATTTTGCGCCCAAAATATATAAATCCAGACATACTATTACTAACGTTTAAAATCATACAGAAATGCATTCCCAATGGGGCAGGCAAGTTGAATTTTTTCCGACGACACTGCGCTCTAGCGGCAGCAATCCGCAATAATCCGGTGATCGAAGTAGAAGTGAGTATTGCCGCGTGTACAGTGAAAATAGGTATATCGCACAGGATTCTCGAATTATACATACTATTAATATATATTATATTAGACATAATGCTAATAACTTGCAGTTTTCAACCAGTTGATGTCGGAATATTCCAACAGAAAAGTTTAAATTAATGGCAGAAACTAGTATAAAGTTTTCATGTATATAGTGTAAAGGAAGTCCATGATGGGAATAAGACGGGTCTTATAATTTCTTTTAAGCAGCCATAGTTAGCCTGCAGTCTTGATGGGATAATTAAGAATGGGCAAGGATTTGAATTGTTGGAAACCAAGTGCCCTTACCAGTGGCGTATCTAGGGGGGGGGCAAGGGAGGCGGCGCGCCCCGGGTGACACCAATTAAAATATTTTATAGTTGGAATTATACTTGGAATTTAAATCATTTACTTAAAAATGTTATATATTAATGAAGACTATCTGATTTGGCTCTATTGTCAATAAAAAATGACATTGCAATAAGATAGATTTTCATGAAATTATAAATATGTTTGCTGCCCTAAAATCTCGTAAACAGGTTTTATAAATAACATTTGTTGATAAGTTATGTTTAATTGTAAAGTATTTATTTAAAAATTATATTGCAATTATTCTTAATTTCATAGAATTTTTTAATATACTATAAATAACTATTATGTGCAAATATGTTTGTATTTTTAATAAAATAATGTACAGTCTATGCAGCAATAGATATTTTCATACTTACTTTATGGGGTGAGGGTGACACCATTAGCTTTGCCCCAGGTGACACCAGCTGAAGCTACGCCGCTGGCCCTTACTCATGTAAACATGGTGCAGTAGTGTACATGGAAGAAAGAAATTGTACCTTTCCATATTTGGAATTTAATGAAAACGGTGATTTAAAGATAAAAGTTTCTCATGGTCATTATACTCGGCTTCAAGTATCTATGCACATACTTGCAATACACATTTGTCATTTTTTTGTCTATTCATCAGTCGATCAAGTTCATATTCTTTTTCATCGGGATGAAGAATTTTAATCATTTATTATTCCCAAAATTGAAAATTTCTATTTTACTTGTTTTATTTCAGCTCTTGAAGCTAAATTATGAATCTCAAAAATCGTTGTACCTGCCTAATTTAAGGACCATTTTGTTTGAACGAAGTTTACATGATAATCTATATTAGAGTGTTTTCTTTAGATTACACATTTCTTTACAATGTTATCACCTAAACCTAATAAAATTTAATTAAATTACTTATGACGCAGAAGCGGTTCTTTGTTATTTGCTAGATCACAGGCCATGTACATTATTTTGTCCACATGTGTCAATGCTCTCTTTCCCACTCGCGATTTGGAAAACAATAAAATTCCCAATTGAGGTTTTTTAATTTTGCTCAGTGAGGAACACAATTTCTTCCACCTTTCCTCTTCTTTTTATTCGGGGATTTACTCATTCAAGTTTTTCTTTCTATGCATCAATTTACTCGAATACTTGCACTCCAACATATACAACTTACGGTGGAATGTAACTGCGGTCACCGAACAACTTATAACTTTCGCCACCAGATGTCACTTCGGGCGTTGCTTGTCTGCCCCATACATCCCCAATATTTACAAAATACGAAACAAAAAACCTTTTGACAAAATAATTATTTACAACATCGTCCTTTTGGCAGAATGGATATGTAATTTACAGTACTCTCGTCTACACTATGCTGTCTATAGTTTTCTATCTCTGACCTGGTCCGTAGTGAACTATGTACAGGAGAAACAATACATTTTAATACACTTCAAGTTCGCTTCCAGAGTTGGAAATCCCCAACAGCTGTTGTGGCGTCCTTGGCACGAGCCGTCACGGTGGAGGCTCAGCCCTGCGTTGTGATGATAACAGCCGCACAGTCAACACCGAAGGCCTTTCGTGCGTCTTCGTCAGTCAACACGAATCCCAACTCCCACTGTTCCACGTAATGTTTGAATCTTCGGTCACTTCGCCTATCCGCTGGAATTTCCAAATGAGTTGCTCTTGCCAATCCCTCCGATGGATCGCTGATTATTCAATCATCATGATCAGACAGATAGAATGATTTTCCATTTTATTTGTTACAACCCATTCCTTCGAGAAGTAACTTTTATCGTCTTCCAGATTCCATTCTATCCTTGTTTCGTCATCTATATTTCCTTGGTTCGTGTTTATTACAACATCCCAGGTGTCTGTATTTATCCATTCTCACAATGGCCACGTGTCCACAACTGTTCACTAATTTTCACTTTATTACTGCCGTCGGCGTACAACCACGCTGTCCTGCATGTAATTAAATTTCCTCAGTCATCCACCTACGAATACCTAGTTGACACAGCTCTAGCCGTCCCTATCCTGTTAGTTTCACGAGGTGCAACTCACCATAATATATCAGTCCGAGCGAAAATCGGAGACACTACATGCAGATTTAATGAATTCATCACTTTCTGGCTGGCACATACAGTTTTAAAGGCATTGCTTAATTGTATAATTCTTCCCTTAAACGATTCTCCAACGAATTTTTCTACTAGTTCCGGTTCGCCAACACGTGCACACCACAATCATGTAAGAGATTCACTCAAATTTCAGGAAATGTTCTCAATTAATAATTTATCCATAAGGCCATTAACGTTCTACAATCCCCGAATTCCCTGAATGCGTATCAACGGCGATACGTTACGATACCTTTTCACAAAATCACTTTGCCATGACTAAGTTCCGATTAAAATAAGTTGATTGACAATTGTTCTTCTGAAAACTGCAGCTTCATACAATATGAATGTATTATTTGGTTACTTTTTTACGTTTTTATTTCAGTTTTTTTTTAATGTCACGGGAACACGTGCTCAGTGGTGCGCAACCTGTCAACGTCGCTCCTCTGTAATAGCAACTGTCAATCGCCAACTTATTTTAATCGGAGCATAGCAGCATGGATTCGTACCTCGCTCTCCTAGCACGTCTTTCTCGTCTCAAATCTTTTGGCCAACTTCCTTCTCCTCGGAATCAAATCGTCTACTTCCGATAAATACAGCAATCGATTATGCGGTCACAGCGCCATCTCTGTTAACGCTCATTAACTATTAAAAATTGCATGGAAGGCGGGCATGGAACGACGCTGCATTTGAGTGTTTATGATTCGATCATAAGCGGTAGGTCATATTACTCCCTCCTCCATTGTACAATTTTGTTTCTGTTTTTTCTTAAGAAAACATTCTTCAAAATACAATAGTCACAATCGTAACTTTCCATCACTCCGGTAAATTAACCATTATCTTCTACATTGTCCCTTGTCAGGAATATTTAACGCCGTGATGACTTACCGGTTTATCCTAGCACCGTCAACATCCGTAAAATAAATCAATACACTTCATAGTCTGATTTCTTCATCTTCTCTCTTCAGCAAAACAAGATATATACACCGTGTCTTCTTCTGGTCAATCAACATATAGTAATATTATAATTATCAAAACTTTACAAAAATACAAACAAGAGATAAAAATAATTATCCTACTTGCACTGCACTAATCTCATCTTCTTGAATGATTTTCCATTTTATTTCCATTCCTTCAAGATGTAACCTTTCCCTTCCCCCGAGATTCCCTTCTTTCCTATCTCTTCTTGGTTCGTGTTTATTACAATATGCCAGGCATGTATTGTGACCGTACTTACCTTTTCAGTAATTGTGGTCGCGCATATCATAATTTTTATTTGTTTTGAGACCAGGGATATCATTTCAGGGGGATACCTTTGATATAAGTATCTGAAATTGGATTGATTATTAACACAAAAACAATGGTTTATTACAAAAAGAAAATATTGATCATTATAAACAAGTGGACTTGAAATCAACATTGACTACTGAACGCTTAATTATTAGGAATTACATTCAAATGAACACATCAATCTTTCATTACAATTCTGTTTCTAATCATTTATTTACCTTCATTTTATCTCTAAATCAAATGGGAGCTCCGTCTTACACCACTCACTAACACATCATACATGAATTAGCACAATGACAATGTGTGCTTTAATACAGGATATATGACAATACCGTTGAAATATCTACCATTCCGCCCCCTACTCTGAGTGCCTGCTAATTACATTTCTGTCCCACTCGCATTCTATCCTTCGACGGCTACTCCGCCCACCCGTCATCTACATTCCATGGATTCTATTCCTATTAAACTGAATAAAAGAATCTATTCGTGACTTATCTTACAATACCAATCATTCGAGTGCAACAGCGCCGGTCCCACGCTGTCGCCAACCGAGGGGTGTCGACGCGACGCTCGCGGCCGTCCGTTGACCTTGAGGCATCTTCACTACCGAGAGATCGCTGTCTGATACCTCGACCGCCTCTAGCCACCGTTCCCAAACACTGTGTACTCCGCACACAATACGTTTCACCGGCGATCGCTGATGTCCGTCCGTATACAGCAAGTTGACGCATCAATCATTTATGCCTCCTACCTACTACTTCCATGCTTCCCGTCATTCATCCACAATGTCTCATATTGTCCACCTTCTATCACAGCATTGGACACAGTACATCACTTTATTGTTCTTTGCACTTGCTTTTCCTTTAATTTCTCTAAAATTGTCGCTTTTATTGCTTAGCGGCGTCTAGTACGTACCTCGTGCTCGCCACCCCGCGTACATGCAAATGCAATAAACAGTCGCTTTCACTAATACGCGATCGCGCATTCACCATGTTGCGATTCAATAATTAACGTCCTTACAAGTTCTGCTCATCATCACCTCACATTACTTCCAAAAACGCCATTCGTGAAGTTCTTCAGTTTCAATTTCGTCCCATCACGCCGCCTTCACCACACTAGGCACGTGTCCACACAGCACACTGTCGTTTTTCTAGAAACCCGCACAAATACAGTCACCTTTTACCGTTCAATATCACAATTGGTGTTCTCATAACATATTCTCATGACACTAGTTGCTTTCACTACCTTCTGTCGCTCGATTACCTTGGATTCCTACGATCCCACTCGTACGCGATGCTCACACCGCCATTGTCTAACCGCTCTCTCCCACTGGCGCTGATTCACCTCTTCGTCCCTTTCGCTCCTCGCCCCTGGTCACCATTCGCGGCGAGTTCGTTCGCCGAGCCAACCGACCACTCCTCGGCGATCGATTCCTTCTGCACGCGCCAACCTTGAATTTCCCGTGCTCGTGAAGCAATGGTCTTTTGACCATACCGTCAAAGTATGCTATAACAAACGGTGCAATGTACACAATACAACGCAATCAATGGGATACAACCTCCCCTAATACCCATCCTCAAGCCATGATACTAGTTGATCAAGATGCCAAAAACTTAACCAAGATGCCATAAACCTTCTTAACTAGACATTATTTCTTCTCCTTGAACTTCTTTGGACAATATCCTCTCTCTTGCCATAGCAACCATAATTCTCGCACCACATACAATAGCATAATTAAGTTTAAATTTAATTGAACGAAGTACAGAAATTACCGAAAATAATGTTAGTGGTCGGCTGCTCTGGTTCGTATTTTCTCCAACATGCGAATATCAGGTGAATGTCGTAGCAGTATTCCAACAAAGGGACCGCGGATAGCGCACGATTTTTCCTTCCTCATTATTGTCCTCTCTTTACAAACACACACACACACACACACACACACACACACACACGAGCACTATACAACTACGTACGTTGGGAGATCAGACAGGAGCTTAGAGTTTATCCCGGCTTTGGTAGTGCTTAATTTTCGAGGATAACTGGACAGGAAAAATCCCGCAAGTTGACGCCATCGCCAGTTGAGGGTTCGATGGTTGTAAGAGTCCAACAAAGTGTCTTGACTTTCACTGACTTTTATTTTGCTATCAGCGGCTGGTGAGTTCCACTCACCTAAAGACATCGCTGCAATTTACTCCTCCAATTCCTGAGGAGTTTCAATTAATAACTACTAACTTGAACTTAAAGAATGGTATCTTTCAGATTTAATCAGAACGTATCAATTTTAACTATCAACAATGTCCGCCTCCGATTTATTCGAGTTTTAAGTTTTATCAACTTGATTCAATGGCAATCAACATATTAAAACATTCCTTGATATATCACTAACCTACTTAACTACTTAAACCTACTAACCTTGGTTTTGAAGTTTTCTGATTATTTTTTGTCTTAAATAGTAAGCAAACACATCAACTTGTGTCTACACCGTTCAAGTTTTTCACCATGTCTCTCTAACATTTTGTGGTCATAATAATGTATTCTACGGGTCAACCAGTAGGCGGGGTAGCTCGTGCATCTTTTCCAAGCCTCGAATTTTTTCATTCAAAAGAAGTAAGAAAGTATATTTATCTCTAATCCAAGTTGAACTCTACAAGTTATTTCTGATCAGTGGGGGATCCAGGGGGAGGGGAGCCGTGGGTCCATGCCCCCACTCAAAAGGCCTAGGGTTTTCGCTTGTTACCGTCCTTTTCTATGGCACGATTGATTTAAATATTTATTTATATTAAATTATATAATTATTTAACCAATAATATTGCATATTATCTTATATACACTACAACAATAATATACAATTTATTATTTAACAAAAAACTATGATGACCCCCCCCCTAATAGTCGGCTAGACCCGCCCCAGTTTCCGATGCATGGAGAAATGAATTGTTTATGAATGGGGGAAGGAGGGAATGTTTTGGTTGAAATGAGAGACCCCGTGGATCAACTGCCCCGCGCCCCTCGTTTTCTCATGGTCGTCTTTGTATTCTACGGCTATAATTTCACATAGTGGACATTTCACACGTGTTAATATCAATTGGGAGCTCTTCACGAAACACTCTCTTCCATAACATGCTCTGCACTCACGGTACTAATGACATCAGCAGTTGACGCCAGAGGTGTATCTAGGTATACAGGCGCCCATGGCAAGCATAGAATTTGCGCCCCTCCCAGGATACTTCGAATTAGCGTTGTTGTTGTTCATTTTAGCTATTATACTCTAAACAGCGCCCCTTGTGAGTGGCGCCCATGGCATGTGCCATGTCTGCCGTACCGTACATACGCCTCTGGTTGACGCTCCCGGACACGCGGGGCACTCGCTCCGCCCGCGCGCCATCTTGGGCCCTCGCGCCGGGCGGGTCGCGGGGGGCGGGGCGGGGCTGGGCGGGGCGCGAACCGGCGGGCGCCGGGCTACGACGCCATGCCGTGACGTCACCGCGTACTTCGTAAATCTGGCGGCGGGCGCGGGCGGGCGGACGGCGGCGCGACGGGGCGGGGCCAGGCGATCTGCGAATCACGGCGGTGCGGCGCGGCGCGGCGGCTGGGATCCCTCTCGCGGACAGAGGATCCCGGAGATGAACTGACAGCAGTGTGCACGACGGAATACTATTTTTTTTGCTGATACACTATTGCTTGTTATTGCCTTTGATACGAAGCTCGATATTCACTGCATCATTTATTTGGATCGAGAGGATCGTGGTGACGAGAGAAATACGAAAACAATTGAATGTTGAGGGAATTCTGAAAGGGACTTATGGGAGGGAAATATGAAATGACAAGTGGTGTCAAGTTAGCAACTAGTTAATTAGTGAATATTTAAATATGAATAATTAAAATTAAGTCAAAAATAAAATCATTTGTACAGCACAGGCGTGAACTGGGTTTAATGATCTTGGGCGACAGAAAGCTCTCGGGCCAAAGGCCCTCGGGCTTCTTGTCACCGTTCGATCATTACAACCATTAAAACGCCCTTGGTGCATGTATACATATTCTCTCGAATTTTCTAGCTAAAAGGGTGTAAGACACGCTATCAAATCAACTGTTAAATGACCGCCTCCTAGAAGGTTACTCCTCACAATTATGAAACACTGCTTTATTAACTAGTTATTCTGCAAGAATCGAAATCTTCTCATATTATTTTAACGGCTATGTTTTATTTTACTTCTTGTTGAAAGGGCAAAAGGATTTCCAATGCCAAAAATATTTCTCCGAGATGGTTTCGATTTTAAACAGCTGGACTTGGCCAGCCGTACAAGCAGCGATCGCTGCTTACGTCTACGAACGCTCCCATAACAGAAAAAAAAGTTAAACTTTATCGTGATTTGAAATTTCAGAGTTTTTTTTATTAAAATAGCCCCTGTGGCATATTAAGTAAATATTGTTGTATTCCAACAAAGCTTTTAAAGAAAAAGTTTTTGAATCTTGTTGAAAAAATCTTTTTTTGTGTATTTTTTATTGTCTCGATTTCATTCAAAACTGCAAAATCTACTAATGTTTTCAAAAAATTGTAAATATTTAAATATCTAACTTTCAAGAATGGATTTAATTTCGAAAAAAAGGTTCCCCATGCTAGAGGCATCTGTTGAATTAGCTCAAAAACAACAATACCTTCACTATCATTGTTTTGTTCGACAAGAATGCTCTGAACGAACCGGAAGCCAATGATTTAATATGTGGATATTAATTAAAATTACCCAATGAACTAACCGCCTTCGGAGCAGATGAAAGCCGCTTGCCGAAGACGCTGCAAATTGTATATTGACAATGGGTGCTTATGATGAGGCTCGATTTGGGCCGAACTTGCAGCATGTTTTAAATTAAATCTAAATACACATCGACATTTACACAATTTAATTGAAATAACCGAATCTGTGTAATCGTATGTTTTAATTGATGGGTAATTTAATCGATTTAACAACCGATTTAATTGCATTTATTTTCCGCCCAGCGAACTGTTGAGACATAACCATTAAATGGAGATCCTGGAGAGCAATGGCGGCACAATGTGAGTCGTTCGCTGCAGCAAGGGTTGCCCATGGCGTTAGCGAAAAAAGCAGGGCCAAATCTGCCCAAAATAATTTTTTTAGGAACTTCCAGTACGCGACGGAAGCTATTATTTTCAGCAAAAATAAATATCTTTCAATAGAAAACTGGTGGTGCTAAAACAGAACGTACTTTCTCACCTTTAGTAATGGTTACGTAAAACATTTCTCTGCGAATTAACATATCTCAGTCATTGTTTTTTGTAATACTCATTACAAATGGTAGAACATTTTACGCGAAAACTAAATATTTTAGAAAATCTGCGGGACGATTTAGCCATTAGTGTTGTTCAGACACATAGACGCTTTGACGAATTGCTCCTTTTAGACATTCGCTCAAACGTTCTGTATAATATATCTGCATTTAAGGATCTACTATAAACATCTCTACTATTAAGGATCCGAAAACTGAGAAACAGTCTAAAAAAGTCTTTTAGGCGCCATTAGCTGGCAGCTGAGAAGAGAGTGGGGGCGAAACCAAAAGATAAAGAGATAACACTAAAGAAATGAGGAAACTAACAAGTTCGAAAAAGTCTGTGCCATTCTGTAGCATCACTAGTCTGTAGTTTTAGGAAGACGCTAAAAATTCAAACGTTTAATAATTATAATAATAATAATAATAATAATAATAATAATAATAATAATAATAAACACCTCTAAAGTTCAACGAAAAATATTCAATGTTGAACAAATATATCAAATTGAAAATGACACCAGCAGGCTAATGGTAGATGAAAAGCTAAAAGAGAAAATTCAAGCATGGGCTCAAAGAATTAGACGTTACAAACGTAGAATAGATTTCCGTGTACAGAACCGGTTTTTGAAACAGACGCGAAGAGATTCTATCGCAATCTGACTCAAAAACCGAATGGCAAAGCTGTTACTCCTTCAAAAGATGACGTCGAAGCATTTTGGGCAGGAATCTGGGAGGAGAGCAGATCCTACAACAAAGACGCATCTTGGCTTCAATCTGAAGTTGATGCTGCCGATGAACTTGTAGAAGCAGTGGAAGATGTTCACCAATTCTCGGAAGAAGACCTCTTCCAAGCAATTAAGAACATGGGAAACTGGAAGTCCCCCCGGATTGATAAGATCCAGATTTATTGGATTAAGAAATTAACAATACATTCTCATCTAGCAAAGGCTGTTAATAAAATTTTAGAAAACCCAAAGGAACTCCCGGAATGGCTCACACGCGGCATCACATATTTGCTACCCAAAGCGGGAGACAGCTCTTTGGCGAAGAACTACAGACCAATTACTTGTCTGCCAGTACTGTACAAAGTTATCACTGCAGCCATAACTGACAAAATGTACAGACATTTAGATAAGAATCATCTAATGCCAGCTGAACAAAAATGTCGTAAAGGCTCTTATGGCTGTAAGGAAATCTTGCTACTGAATAAAGTCATTTTGAATGATGTAAAGAAAGGCAAACGTAATTTGAGCATGGCTTGGATTGACTACCAAAAGGTTTTTTATAGTGTACCACACGATTGGATTTTGAAGACCCTGGAGATCTATCGATTTCATCCTAGACTTGTTGAGTTTTGCAAGGTTAGTATGAAGTCGT
Source organism: Acheta domesticus (assembly GCA_031308135.1). Lineage (NCBI taxonomy): Eukaryota > Metazoa > Arthropoda > Insecta > Orthoptera > Gryllidae > Acheta > Acheta domesticus. The sequence goes on along the minus strand of JAHLJT010009436.1, from coordinate 24,380,655 downwards.
GGAGCACCAGGTTACTAATCCACAGCGGAAAGGAAGCAGTAGAAACAAGAAGTATTCAGATTAACAGGGGAATTTTTCAAGGAGATTCACTATCCCCTCTGCTGTTTTGCATTAGTTTGAATCCTCTATCGAGACAGCAGTCGCACACTGACTTTGGTTACAAGCTCCATGGTGATGAAATGCCTGTATCACATTTATTTTACATGGATGATCTTAAAGTGTTTGCTAAAAATGAAGCGATTCTCTCCCAAATGCTGTCATCAGTGATTTTAGCAATGACATCTGCATGAAGTTTGGTCTTGACAAGTGTGCAAAAGTCAACTTAAAAAGAGGCAAAATGACCACGTCAGAGAACATTGAAGTTGATAGACACACTGTGATTCAAGATCTTGAGCCAGGTAAAACTTACAAATATCTGGGCATTGAAGAATGTGAGACCATCTCGAACGACACAATGAAAGAGAGAATTCGCAAGGAGTATTATAAAAGAGTGAGACTTGTCCTGCAGTCCGCTCTGAACTCAAGGAATAAAATATCAGCAATAGGTAGTTTGGCGGTGCCTGTAGCCGAATACAGTTTCGGACTAGTAGACTGGACTGAACAGGAAATTCGCATCATGGATCGAAAAAACCAGAAAACTGCTTACAATGCATCATGTTGCCCACCCCCGGGCTGATGTACATAGACTTTATGTGTCACGTAAGGAAGGAGGAAGAGGCCTGAGACAAATTGAAGCCTCCTGGCACAATGCAATAACTGGGATGGGAAAGTATGTAGTCAGCCATCAAGATGACCCTCTAATAAGGCAGGTCATGAAATCTGACCGAAGAATGGGAAACAGAGGCATTGTAAGTGTAGCAAGAAGCAATGCGAACAAGACAATGCAAGACACCCAGAATGACAGAGACACTGAACTTCTGATGCTACGTAACATGAAATTTGAGACAAAAAAAATGTTAAAGAAATCGTGGAGAGACAGACCACTCCATGGACAATATTTGAAACGAATGGACAAGGTGCAGATCAATAAAGATCAATCATTTATGTGGGTTAAAACGGGAAGAATGAAGCCAGAATCGGAAGCACCTGTTATAGCTGCCCAAGATCAGGCCTTCAGAACACGACATTATGATAAAGCGGTTCTCAAAATTTCCCAAGATGATAAATGCCGCCTTTGTCAGGAACACGTAGAAACCATCGATCATATTGTCTCAGCTTGTCCAATCCTAGCAAAGATAGAATACTTGAAAAGACACGACAGGGTGTGTAGCTACCTCCACTGGCAGATCTGTACCGCCCTCGAAGTTCCAAACACATGCCCCAAGTGGTACGAACACTCACCGAAACCGGTGCGATATTGTACGACCAACAAACTGATCGCACGATAGCAGCAAACAAACCGGATATAGTCATCCGGGATTTGGAGAACAAATCGTGTTTACTTGTCGATGTTGCTGTACCTTGCGATCAAAACGTCGTTACCAAGGAGGCAGAGAAACTTAAATACAAGAGTCAATACAAATACAAGAGTTTATACAAGGCAGAGAGTCTTAAATACAAGAGTTTGGAAATCGAGATCAGCCGAATGCGTAATCAGCGTAAAAGCACAGGTCGTCCCGATAGTAATCGGAGCTCTGAGATTTGTTCCGCAAAATTTGAGTAAGAACTTGTCTAAACTCCCTGGTAATTCAAAGGACTGGGAAGTGCAAGAAATAGCTTTATTTGGAACAGCCCACATTTTACGCAAAGTATTGTAGAGGCACCGACAGTCCCTAGATCTGCTCCTTAGATAGCTGGTTGCAACCTGGAGTAGATTTTATATTCAGCCGACTCATAACATTTTTAGTGATGTAGTGGAATAATAATAATAATAATAATAATAATAATAATAATAATAATAATTAAAAATAACTTTTCCATTATTTTCGAAAATTCAGAGTTAACAGTGAAAATCAACCTATGTCATCTTTATAAGTGTATTTTACTCTATTCTTCCAAGAAAGGGTAACCCCGGATATGATGGTAAAAAATTCCTCTCAATCAAATTACATATGAGTGGTGACACTATAATTCTAACATAAAAATAATATATTTGAAAGGTTTCTTAGCCCCCTTCCCACCACCCACACCCATCTACAGCCAAAAGCGTGTTTTTTTATTTCAATTTTTTTCGTCAACGTAACTTTATTTTATCTGACTGAAAAAAATATAATAAATAAGACAACCATTCGTACAATCAGAAAAATATTTTTCAATATTTTCTCAGACCCAAATTCAAACACAAAATAATATTTTTGAAAAAAATAACAAGGAATAGTTTTACTGTGTCTTACAAGCCTGGAGCAGGATCGAAAAAAAAGTCAAAAGTTCCCCTTAAACACAAATTGTTGTGAATTTTTTAAGATTTTTTCGATTGCTGGGCTGCAGTTAAAAAAATAAAAAACATTTTCCTGCCTTTAAAACACCTGGACTTTAAATATACTTTCAAAATGTCTGCAACGGTTCTGTGCATTTATTTTAGTTTTTATTATCCATTTTATGCATTTTGAAACACACAGGAATATTTTGACTTGGGAATATAGTTACAAAGTATTGTTTTTTTAAGCGTTCTAATCCTTTGTATAAGAAATCGTACGCTACGGAAAGACGATAGTTTTGGCAATTTACAAGAAACCATCGACACAAAACCTTTGAGTGTGATACTGGTGGATAGAGAATTACACTCCATCCTACATCAAACAGATTTTAGAAGAAAAAATAGAAGTTTGCAGATTATGACATACAAAAAAATTATTACAACACACATTATAATGGCAAATAACTCGAAAGCGATGCTTTCTAGACCTTTTAAATCAGGTTTGCGATTCTCATAGGGACACGACTTTTTTGAGGACAAGTAAATTCTGACAGATGATGTGTTTTGAGAGACGGGTAGATGCCAAATGGGGAAATGATAAGGGAGAGTTCGGATGCAGGTGAAGGATAGATGGGCGTCAGTGGGGAAATGTAGTGGGACAGATTAAACCCGGATTATGTTGTTGGGCAGTATTCTTCAAAATACCACTTTTGTGATCATCCTATTTTATAATTTTGCATATTAGTTCTTTAAGTGTAACCGCTCTTACTACTGTCGGTTGTGGGGATTTCTCATGGGAACGTGGCTCTTTTGAAGATTATGAGAAAGAACACAAAGTCGTGACCACAAAACAACATATAATTGTATTCGTTGAAAACCAAACGACTAATTACAGAATAGCAAAAACATTGAAAAAACACTAATTAACATAAAAAAATTAACAATATCAAAAAAACATGAAAGGGAAAATAAACTGCAAAATTATCATGAATCAATCTTTAAGTTGACACGAATTAGAATCACAGTAATATCTTCTGTGACAAAATTAAATTTAAATCTACCCACTTCAATAAATATGATATCTGATGAGAAGTGCAGATAATATTTCATCAGAGGAAGAAGCTTATACCTTTCGGTTAACAAAATGTTACAGTACTTTCTGTTTATGAAAATTGCAGTTAACTGTCCATCAACATACACTGAATCAGCGCTCATATATAATTTCTAGCACGAAATTCTCTGAAATTTCAAAAAAAAAATCTTGTATTCTATTAAAATGGAAATATAAAACAGAAAATTCTTGAAAAGAAAAAACTATAGAAAATTACCCTTTTTTACATCTATTGTACAATATTCAAGCTCACTCAACTTCAACAGTTCATATCAAATATGATTTATACAACACTTTTAATTCTTTATGAATAGCTCTTATTGACTTCTGCCTTGATTAGGATGTAATTCTAACTTGTGAAATGTTCCTTTTAAAGACAGAAACTGTGCTTTAATTTCATTAACATAACAAGAAAATTCAAAATTCATTTCCAAAATTTGTGAGGTTCTCCCCCATGAAAAATACATAACTTCCAACATCTTCTGCAAATAGCACTAAATTACTATGAATATGCCAATGGGAGAATATATCAGTCTTTCACCAAGAAGGTTCATGGCCAAAAAAACAATCTCTGACTGTAACTTGCATGCACATTACCTTAACCTGTATTTTAAAGCCGATTGCTTCAAAGTTCTCAGTTCCTTTATGGAATACAGGTAAGCGCAGTAGTTATTACTAAATACTTGCCTCTTGTGGAAGTAGCAAAACCCAGCGTTTGAGCAGATTACCACTCACAGACATGTGACTAAGCGCGGCTCCACCTTTCCTAACTAATTTTGACTAACCATCTTTCTCACTGGCATTCTAAAAACTTCCAATATACTTTCATTCAAAGAGGTAGTTATCATACATCACCGTATTGGCACTTGCAAACCAAAACCCACATGAAAGTTCCACCTGGTTCCACTTCATGTCGTTCTCTCCCCAAGTCCATGCCTATTCACCTCACTCGGCCTGCCTCTCCTCCTCCACCAAACCTCCTACCCCACTAACCACACCACACCAGGCTCGTGTTTATGCTCTGGCCTCGGTCGGCTGCGTCAGTGCGGCTATTTTCTAATAGATGGCAGCCACGTTTGTCTATGTTTCGGCGGCCGTCGCGCGGGCATCTTAATTACCTCGCGTGAACATCACAATGTGATTGGTCACATAAGCGCCCCCTCTCCAGTGTATGGTTGGACAGAAAAGAGAAGCCGAAATCAATGTAGAATTAATCTGAAGGAAAACACCGAAATTATGTTTCACGATAAAATTAAAGAGACTATTTTATTTTCGGTGAATTTTTATCTCAACTCTCAGCAATATTGGGAAGGATTCTCTCGCACAGTACCGGGTCTATAACACCATAGACTACATTTAGGGGGATGGGAGTTTGAAGTTGGGTGCTACATTAAATAAATTTTCAGTTGTCATACAATTATTATTTACAAAATGCAGAGTTTTCGCACGTGTACAGATTGTACGAGTGTCTACCTATTTATAAGTATACAAGAACAAATACTTAGGTAAGGAAAAAGACAACTTTTTCTCTAGTCTAAAACATCTACAGATGTGAGAGCGCAGGCTTCCGCTGCGGTGTCAGTAACTATTTATCTGTTCGGGAGCTGCGACCCAGGCACAGTTGCCATCGTTTCAGCCGCCATTCTGTGACCTCCCACCAGTAGGAAGGTCACACGTGCCTAGGACGCGGCGTCTACCAGACAGCCAAGTACTTGACTATAAATGCCTTAGTTTTTTTTAAACTATGGCCCAGCTAATAGAAAATATGAAAAAGTCACAAGAGTTCTGAGATGAAGTTTTAAGATTATTTCCGTGCCTGTGTCGGTGTAAAACAGCTTTTGTAAATCCGGGTCCAACTTATTCCCCTTCATTTCTCCACGTGTCCTCCAATTATCCTTGAAATGTGACCGAATTATTATTTAATAAAATGCCAAAAACTATTGTCTTTCCTTAGCGTATGATATTCTTCTACAAAGAATTAGAAAGCTTTAAAAAATCATAATTTGTGCTTCCACAATGCATAAAAATTCATAATAAAAAAAAATAAATGCACAAAATTGTTGCAGTCATTTTGAAAGAATATTTAAAGTCCGGATGTTTTAAAGGCGGGAAATGTTTTTTAAATTTTTTTAACTTTAGCCCAGCTATCGAAAAAATCTGAAAAAAATTCACAACAATTTGTGTTTTCAGAGGAACGTCTGACGTTTTTTCGAGCCTGTTCCAGGCTTGTAAGACACAATAAACAATTTCTTGTTTTTTTTAAAAAAATATTTTGTGCTTGAATTTGAGCCTAAGAAAATATTGAAAAATATTTGTCTGATAGTACAAATTGTTGTCTTATTTATCATATTTTTCAGACAGATAAAATAGTGTTAAGTTGACGAAAAAAATTAAAATAAAAAAACATGTCTTTGGCTGTAGATAGGTGTAGGTGGTGGGACGGGTCTAAGAAATCTTTCAAATATATTATTTTTATTTTAGAATTATAGTGTAAATACTCATATGTAATTTGGTTGAGGGGAACTTTTTACCATCTTATCGGGGGGGGCCCTTTAAAGAAAAAATTTAATCATTTGGAAAAAAAATTAAAATGACCACAAAAGTTCATGTAAAGTATCTCCAAAATACTTAGAGAAGAGCTAGTGGTATTTAAAGACGGACGGACAGACGAACAGAAAGAAGAACAGACGGACAGACAGACAGACGGACAGTTTGAAAAAACACATTTTTGGTATCAGGGGACCCCATAACGTGTATTTCCGTTGAAACCTCGAAACTTCGCAGCATTACATAACTTTCTCTATACTATGTGAATTACTCCATATATAGCACGTACGAACGAGAAAGTAAAAGTACAGAAAATAACCATTTGCTATATTTTATACATATTTATCTACAAATAATCTCAAATGTGCTCATGGCAGAATGTTTGTTTCTATTCAATTTCAAATTGGCTTTTCGAGAAAATATTTGACAGCAATGGGCGATGGGCATCAGTAAGGAACCCCCTTTCTCGATCAATATTTTTTAAATAAAAACTGTGAGATTGAAACAAAAAACGTATAACATACGTAATGAGAAATACAATGTAAATGTGATACAATGAATACGATATTTTATAATAAATGTAATAAAATTATTTTAAAATGTTTGTTTTGATGGTTATGATCCCTACCCTTTCTTCCCGATGGATCCGCCGCGGAATTCAAATATTTCCTGTGAGGCTGAATTATTTGTTTCACAAAAAATTTTAAGAGAATTGGCTGTGATACCGACAATCTATCCAGATCTGTGGGTGGTCCACAATATATCCATTACGTCTAAGAGAGCTCCTAATACGTCGAAGGAATGTGTTTAGCACCACCGCACACGTTCGACCACAGAAGCAGGGAGAATGCTCTTGCGGTTATTTTGGATCGTAATATAGACATAACATGTAATTTCCATCCTAATAAATCATGAATGGCTATAATTTTGTGCGGTTATTGGAATGAAACATAAGAAAGATTATGCGACCTGTAGAAAAGAAAAGAAAATTGCAAACTGAAGATATTACGCCCTTACAGCAGACGCTGCAGAAATACTACATGCAATTACGTGAGTTCATATTGGTAATAATATGACAGGAAATGACAAGACAAATATGCTCACTTTGGACAGTGGGCTCACAAAAAATGTTGGAGTGAAAATGCAGCTGAAATGTAAAGGAGTAAGTGTTCGAGAGGAAAACTATATTTATTTGGCAAATCAACAATGTGTTAGGCCACAAATTATACCTTACAGGGGATCTAAATGCAATTAGTAAAAATGTATTAATATATTTAGATCATTTTTGGATATGAAACACTATTTAAAATTATAGGCCTATTAAAAATAGACAAGGAATTAAACCAAGTTTGGGAGATATAAGAATATTTGGTTCAAATTGTTTAGTATTTATGGTTTTGTTGTACCTCAACATAACAGGTATTTGTGATAAAAACTTTAAACAAAAGGGTGATTTAGTATGTATTGAAACGAATTATTATCACTCACGTGATAATAATGCGTTCTGACGCATATTAATAATTTGAACTGCGCGGCAGCGGCCGGCACACCACGGAGTCGGGGGCGAGGAACCGGAGTCGGTTCGCGGCGAGCAACCGAAGGCCACGAGAAGACGGGCAGTGGCGGAGAGAAGTTCATAGAGTACGGACGTGCGAAGGATGGCGGAAAGTTAGTCATCGGGTGAAGACGGGCGAAGCGATGCGGACTGTTAATCGGAGAGAGGAATGCACGTAAGTGTTGCGCCACAGAACTGGGAAGGTGTTGGGTTAAGGAAATTGAGTGACGAATGTGGGAGTGCAGTTTAAGGACTGAAACGAGACGAAGCGGCCATAAGATCGTAGTGGAGTATAGCCTGAGTGAATGATATCCACGTGGTGTGAATGGAATTAGGAGAAGAAACGGAACAGTACATATCCGCAATCGACCTGACTAATGGTAAATTAGGTGAACAGTCGACGATAATTACTGCCGAAGTTAAAATCCGCAGGCGGATGCAGTAGCAACGTTTTAGAAACGTTAGAAGCACTACAACGGCCGGGAGTGGGGTGAGAGCCGGCCACGGTGGCGGAGGGTCCCCCGCTCTTCCGAACGCGGCCGAAGGCAACGAACATCCCCGAAGGGCAAGGCGGCGGACGACGCGTCGGCGGGCAGCGGATGGAACAAGCGACCAGGGCGGCATCGCAGGACTCCCTCCCTCTTCGCCGGCTCCCCGGCGGTACGAAGAGGCCAGAACGCGGCAGTGCGGCGCCCGGCGCCGGCTCGCCGGCGGAGGAGTGAGCAGACGGAGACGCTATTCAGGTTGGAGTGTCACGGGTAGAACGGCGGGAAGGGTAGGGAGGGAAGGTAGTTAGCCCTTGGAGAACGTTGATTTTGTGTCGAGGTTTTTCCCCAAATATAGTTAAGCATAGGAGAGGGAACAGAATGAATGCTAGCATAAACGTTAAAGGCAACCAATTTGTAAAATAATTATTTGTGTAATAAAAGGAAAATTCTGTTAATCACGATTTCCAGTGTACGCATGATTAAAGCTGGAGCCCATTCCCGGACAAGAATCCCTGTCCCTTATATCTCTATTTCTCTCTTCTTAATTTTGTGCAGAGTCTATCCACGACTCGTTTCAGTATGTATTTGGCATTTTGGGTCGATTGTCCGACTTTGCCGGCGAGCTACTGCTGTTCCCCACGGCTGTGCCTAGTTTAATTCCCACGCTTGGGGGTTGAAGAGACATGTGGCGAACATTACGTATTACCTTCACCATAACTAGGTAACTCCGTCTGTCTGAGTGTTTCTTTGTCACACAGCGGCAAAAACTGAGATGGGTTTAAAAGAAACTCTTTTTTGCCTCGACAGAGAATCGAGTCCGGTATCGTATCACGTTAGGCTAGTACACTGCCCGTGAGCTATCCTAGATTCTAGATAACAGGTATTTGTGACAAAACCTTTCAACAAAGGGGTGGTCCCTTTGGAAAAATCATGATTTTCTAACCATGGACAACATCACTTCTTTAGCATTTCTGTGAAACGGAGGACACGGACATATTTGTAGTTACATTTTAAAAATAAGGATTCAGCAAAAGTAGGAGGAGGGGTTGTTAAAATTTTCGGTAGAAAGAGGACAAAATAGAAGTTGAAATAATGTATTTAGGCAGTTGGTTTTATAGGTGAGGGATATGGATAAGCATATTGCTAAGATATGTAAGGAAACCCATCCAATTTCTCAATCGCGAATATTTAAACTTAATGGGAGCTTTGCCGACGTGGTCAGTGAGTTGGACACCCATATTAAAACTCTTATCAAACGGGATGCAGTCATCATCATAAGAAGACAGAAAGACATTAATTTGGATGACCACTTTATATCTGACCAACGTGTTGACAAAATACAATGTGCCGCCCAAAACACGAACATTAAAGTTTCGTAACTGCCCTACTGGTGCAACACACAATGCAAAGAAAGTAGACACGAAAACAACCATTTGATGCTGTACAAATATTCGAGCTAAACGTTCACTCAGAAAAACACTTCAACCGGCGTGGTCTTTACCTGAACCTTGTCGGAAAACATGCACTCGGTAGCGAACTTGCACACATATCACAACATCGGCAGTGTCCTGCCGAAGACCCATCCCCACCCACATCTAGTTATCATCCTCCGGGACCCCCATTGGACCCAACTACCTTTTCTTATAAAATAACTTGATGTTTTTTTTTTGCTGTTGAGGGGAAGAGGAGGATCTAGTATTAAGTTCCTAACTTGATGTAATTTTGAATGTTCTCATTTCCATTTCAAATCCCATACTCGAAATGCTGATAATAGAAGAAGTTTTTTTGAATCTTCAAGAGAATCAGACATGGAGTTATTGGATAAAGGAGGTTTAGAAGTTTTTTTGCTGAGTAGTCAGCATCTTCATTTCCAGCATAACCTTGCTGGTTAAAAGATTCAAAGATATATTTGTTAGAATTAGAAAGAGAAATAAATGTTGAATACGAAAGTTTTAAGCAAATTAATTCCCTTCTTAATTTTAGAGGAAGTAAACCAGCTTCTGCAAGAAGAGTTGTAACAGGACTGGATCTAAATGCTTCTAAACTTAAACGGTATGCTGAATTGATGATTGGGTCTAATTTTTCTAAAAGAGTGGGATTTACAGAACTAGAAACTATTTAGCAGTAATCAATCTTTGGTTGAATCTTTGTTTTAGAAATATTGGTTAAAATAGATGTATCTGCTACCCATTTTAAAGATGATAAAGGTTTTATAATATTTAGTCCAGCAAAACAGCTTTCAAAGTATTAATGTTCTTTAATGATTGTTTTCTTTAGAATCAAGATTTGTAAGTTGTTGTTTTTTTTAGCTTTTAGACTTATGCGGTATAAATACGCTGCAAACAATACATTTTTAGCAAACGAAAAAATCGATAGGTAAAATTTTCTATTAATTGTATATTTAACAAAACAATATCTTTCTTATGCTTACTAGGGCAGTCGATAGGGAGCCAGAAGGGAGTCCAACTTGCAAAAGGTGGGGAAGAAGATTTTATTTTTTATTTCGTTTATATTGTTATTAGTAAGAAAATCCTAAGTTTTCCACCTCTAAATACTTCGGAAAAAGTTTTGACAGCCAAAAAAGGAAAAAAATATTCGGCATTTTTTGGTTTTTGTGTAATAAATTTTTAATGGTTGGTCTGAGCGTAAAAATAGTAATGTACAATTTTAAAGATAATAAAATTCTTTATAAATTTGCTTGATAAATTATTTCTCTCAAGAAAATATTAACAGCTACGATATTCTAAAATTTCACCAAATCTTCACTTATATTCTGAAGTTGCCCAAAATTACTCATGGTCTCATGGCCAAAATGCTGTTCCCAAATTTTGACGCTCCGGACAAACGTTCTGGTTGCCCGCCTGTAGTACGGGGGCTGCTTGTGGGGGCGCGTGTAATTGTAATACTTTTCAAAAAGTACACTAACTTGCAATGAGTGGTTGCAATTCATCATAAAACTCGACTACAATCCGACAGACCGGAGATGGTGTGTGATCAACAGAGGAAGGAATACCTGATTAAGAGACATCCATTTGTAGCTAAATCCTCATTCTAATTGAGTGATTTAGAACTTTTATTACGATTACTTTTCTTCTAAATTCCATATATTACCTCGTTTCGACCTCTTTTTCTGACAATTATTGTTATATTTTCTATTATTTATATATAGCATAAGTTGTAGTAAACTTTTTAATTATCCGTTAGGTTATTCTAATAAAGAAAGCTTTGTAGCCTCATAGCCCAAACCTCACATGTATAGTTTTTGATAAGAATTCATTTCTTTTGACAACACGAATACAATAAAACATTATCATTTATCATAAACATAAAAGAAATAGAAATTGTTGGCTAACAAAGACATCAACAACAATATTCAAAAGTCGTCGTTTCCTGGACGCTTAATGCAAATGGCCGAACAAGCACTAGGCAAAGCAATTGCTCCATTAAAAATGTATTGAAGACTCTGAAACAAAGGGACGGTGTGTGACCTGAATATCGTTCTCTCGTTCTTTCTTTTTACAATTAAAATATTGAGGATGTATTCAGTTTGTAAAGACGAAGAATATATTCACTGTCCTTACAATGCTTCACACATGATACTCAAGTCCAGAATGCAATATCACCTTTTCAAGTGCAGGAAGGTGTATCGAACTGCAAATGTGGAGATTTGTCCATTTAATGCGTCTCACCATGTACCAGCTCCAGAAATAAAGTTTCATTTAACTATTTGTGAAAATCGATACCTAGCTGATAGAACAGTGTATCTCCCTGATGACGAAAATCCCGAATCCAGAACTTGGGCACCCAAAATAACTCCTTATTTACCTCCTAATGAAGAGAACTGGGATCAAGATGACACAAATACATGTGCATTGACTGAAGAAAACGAAGACATTTTAAATTATCCCATTTTTAGGAACTTGCCTGGAGCTACAAAATCTCAACGGAAACTTTTTCGAAAGTCAGAGAGGGAGAGAATGAAGAAAGTGAAAACAAATGGACGGCAACAGTATTCATCAGGACCTTGTTGAATGTTACACTTCAAAATGAGAATAATAATATGACAAGAGAAGTAAACATTCTGCTGTGAACAACGGCCTGGAATGTACAATATGATGTGAGTTTTGGGCACAGTTTAGAAGACGTTTCATAAAAATATCTAAGGACACATGAAGTAAATATCAATCTTGCAATAACATTTATCACACTCTGAAACGCCCCGTTTGCATTTCTCTCAAAATTGTAATCATTAGGACATGTGGAAATAATGATAATATTTGTCATATTATTGTGAAACTTGTTTAGGGTTATATTGCAGTATGGTTATGGCGCTTGCACCTTTTTTTAGGCAAAATATTCTTCAATGAAAATGGAAATCAGATGTTGTTCGGAATAATGGATCCATGGCCAAAATTTTCAGCTTCAAAATAATACAATTGATAAAACTGATTTGTTATAATATGCCCATTGCAGTTTTAAAAGTGGCAGGATTTGAAAATATCAAAATCGAGATATTCTTCGTATTCGAATGATTGGTTTCGTATTCATTACCTTACTACAGGACCCTGCAATATTTCGCGATTGCAGAGTTACGCATCACACACTACTGGTCACGTGATGGTTAATCTCGTTACACGATACGCTGTGCAAAAATTCTTATAGATGAAAGACTTTCTCTCAAGTATGAGTTTGTTCATTGTCCCGGTTTGGACATGATTGTCAAATATCCTTTTGTTAAAACATTCTCCCTCAACGTTGGGCATGCGTTCGCTATGACACTATCTTGAAGAAACGAGATTCGAGTAATAATTCCGGCCGATATTTCACAATCGCGGGGGGGGGGGTAGAATACTTGCATGCAGTAGAGACGCGCTTAATCCTTAGCTGTGCGGCGAATTGCTTAGTATTTAGCAACGCTTGAGTCGTCATACACGAATAAATCATCATCAGCAACGCCCCCGCGGGTTCGATTTAATTAAAACCGCTATTTAAACGCTCCCATTACCAATAAGAAAAAATGTGTGAAAATTTCAGCGAAATCTGTCGAGTAGATTTTGCGTCTAGTATGTGCGACACACATACGCATATTCCCTTGCATTTATACATAGATGTAAATTTTCAAAGGAATTTGTTGCGGTTTTCGACCGTTTCTGTGAAGTAGCTTAAGAGCGTTACCCTCAGACTGCCCTCTAAGCATGAAGTACACCTCGGTAGAATTTTCCTCTTATCAGACAGCTTTCTCTTACTTTTCAATCGACTTCTGCTATCAATCTATTGCAAGTGTAAGTCCGGATGACAGAGGTTGCTTCAGAAAATATTAAGGGGGCCTTTTTATTATAAGAAACATTTTAAAATTCAATTAATTTTTGATATTTTGATATATTGTGAAAAGGAGTCAATGGATTATTAAACCAACTTTTTTAATTACTCTTTAATACGATTGTGATCTCAGTTTCTTATATCTTCAAGGGAACGGGTATGGTTTCCTAGACTCCTCTGGAGCTGGCCTTGCTAGATTCTTAGGGCTGAATAGTTTTCATTTGCGTGGTCATTCATAAATATATTCTGGATAGATACCTTCTAATGGACTAAAAAGTTACGAAGGCCTCAAAATTTACTACATTATGTAGGCTGTTGTATGGCAAGGCGGGGTCTTTGTAGCATCAGACTAATAATCATTCCCTGCTGGGAAAGAGGTTGAAACCCCAGCCGAGACATGCGGAGTTTGTGTTGTCCTAAAGGGGTTCTCTCCAGATTATCTCGTTTCTCCGTCTTTCATTTCACAATATCTCCATCATATTTTCTTCATTGTAGTCAATCCTTCAAAATCTTTTCCCCGTTTCCAGGCGAGACCATAAGGCTCGCCTGGTGTCATAATAAAGAATGTCGTAAAGTAAGCAACAGTCCAAAGAAATTATCAGATAAAAGAGATGCCTTGACAAAATCCAAAATCCAAGATTCCAGTTCTGCATTACAGCAGGTGTTATTACTAGATATTTTCTATGACGAAAAGTTATTTGTTTGGGGCATTTATTACCGATAAATTCATAAAATAAGACACATTAAACACTTGGATAACTGTATCATTAATACGTATATCTGTGTGAATAAGTGTCTGAACTTGGCACAAGTTTGATTAATCATATTAATTAATTAATATTAATTAGTTTTAATTAAGTTTTGTTAATCATATTAATTAATATTAATCATATAATTATGATTTAATTAATCATAATTAAATAAATAATAATCATAATGATTAATAATAATCATAATAATTAGAAAAATTCTCCACTTTTCCCTTTTTAGATCTGTTTTTCAAAAAGACGTATTTCCGCAGAGAGAACGCGGAGAAAACTATTCACATAACGTTCAATTCTATTGAAAGAATCCTGCACGACGATTTCAAGAAAATAAAGTTTTCTTTAGTATATTGAAAATCCATTTGAAGATATGATTACGCCCAATGATTTTCAATAAATTCAGTAAGTATTTTAAACAATTCTATAAATATTTTGCTTAACGATACCACATTTTTTTAAGAAAATGCCAAAAATTGAAAATTTCATGAATTTACTAAAAATATTACATTAAAAAGCCAAAATTTACATTTATACTTTAAATAAACAATTTTTCGCTAAAATATTGAATACATATACTTCGTATCACCAGAATATATTTAATAAAAAGAAGATGAAAAATATGATCAATCATAAAATTCCGCCCCTTAATATCAAAGCGGTACATTAGACAGAATTTAAATATTCCCAATGAATCTGGTTTTCTCGATTTTAGAAAATCTCCCATTTAAATCCCTGAGGATGTGGCTGCAGTGAAGTTTCAAGGAACGTGAGGAAGATGGAAAGTTTTAACGTGCATTATAATATTCAGAAAAGCGAATTAAGCTACTCCGTTTCAAAGACATAAAATATTTTCAACTTGCTATATTTTTTCATAGTTATTAATTACTTAGTATATTCTATATCTTATCTACTACGCTCATAATTCTTTCTACATATTTCATGTTTGTAGTGCATTTGGTGAGTGGAGACCGAGTTGAAGACATCTATTATACAACGACCTAAATAACTTATTATACAAAGACATCATACATCTTATTACACAACGACCTAAATAAAACTAAGACCATACGGACACCAAAGAAAAGCATAAATAATAAAAATACCATCTCTCGAAGAGCAGAATATTGTGTTGCTGGATCCTCTTAATTTAGTTTACCGTCACAAGGAAACACTGTGACCTCATTTCTTATATCATTATATCCGAAAGTTTTTAAGATTTTTAATTTCTAAACAAGAATATTTTTTCGAAGAGTTTTTATAACTGTTCCTTCATAAAAAATAAAAACTGTAAATACAATGACCAATAAAGTTCACAGGAAATAATATTTGATTAATGATCAAATTTTTTAAGGTAGTTTTCTCAGAAAAAAAAGAAAAATAAGAATTCATGCAGTTAAATTTAAGATTATTAAGATGGATTAACTAATATTGTAACTGGTAGAGCTAAAGAATGGCACAGACTTCCTCGTAGAGGAGAGGGTGCAAATGTGGAAGCGTGTTGGTAATGTGGAAGCATAACCTGTAGGGCTTGACAGGTGCTGCAGAATAGCTGTAATCACATCAACTCCTTTCTGTGTTTCTTTAGAAAGCCTGTAAGAGCTCTCGTAGTCATCTCGTGGTTAATGTCAGTGAAGTGGTTGTTTTCAGTTTTTCTTCATTTTTCAAACATTTTAGGTAAGTTTCTATAGTCTATTTAATGACATAGTCTACCAAGCTATTTCTTGATGCTTAGGCATTTATTGTTCAGCAAAAAATACGCTACAATTTGGTGCAATTAAGTAAATTTCTAGCTTGAAAATGTAGGGTAGTTTTCACTTCGTAGTTCAGTATGGCGATGCTGGTAATGTGGGAGCACAACACTGGGATAAATGTGGAAACGTCTTTGCGTCTGTTTCAGATGCCGAGTACGATTATTGGTCAATCTAAAAAAATATTTCTGAAAGGGAAAGGGAAAAAAAACCCAAACCTTGCAAAAGAAATCTTAAACTTAAAGAAAAGTTACATATATTCTCGATTCAATATCCTCAGGAGAATCAGTTATGGAGATGCCTGTGGGTAAAATGCCAGCAGAAAAGGATGGCACCATATGCATTTTTTGCGGAGAGGCGTTTTCACGTGCTGTTCGAGAGGAAGTTTGGATTAGATGCTTTCTTTGTGAGTTATGGTGCCTTACTTTGTGCGCTGGGTGTGAAAATGAGCAGTGCATTTGTGACTTTTACAAGTGAACATTTTATTTAAAAATTTCAATTCTTAAGTCTTTACGTTATTTTTGCAATGTAGAGAAAATATATGTTCTGATATTTATTTTTTGGTAGTGTTTTAACCAGAAAACAAATGTTTCCACATTATCAGCACATTTTCAAAATCTGATCAAAGTGTCAATTCATTAATAACAATTATTATTACAATGTAAACGTAATGTTTTGCATAAAATCAAAAGCGATTATTGTTGATAATAATTATGTTTGTGGAATATTTTTCCAGAATTTAGAAAAAAATTCTTCGGTAAACAAGCTAGTTATGAAATAAATTAAAACAGGGTCTACACTTTTGCACCACTTCTTCTACTAATTAGTTTCCTATTCTCTTGAGTCTGTGCTATTTTTTCAGTTTTGTCCCGTCCTTTCCAGCTGAGAAGCTTTTCGCGGTCCCTACAGCTTCTCGTGACATTCTCACGGAAGTATCATGATAAGAAGACGTGGGTGATCTATTGTGCAGCCTCTCCGGATTCAGGCGTTCCTCCGCTGCCCGAACATCGCCAATCTCGGCACTGTGCTTCCACATATTTGCTCATGGTATCGTGCATCAGTTTGGGTCACAATTAACGAGAATTTTAAATGTAGGTAGATACCAAAATTAACACCTTGTTGCAAGTCATTTCATCAGATATATTTAGCATTTTTTAAACTTATTTCATCTTTTATTTCAACTTCATTTTTGTCATGCTACTTTTGGTTGGTCACCATTAAAAATTGTCACTTTATGCCACTTTCAAAATATTTCTCAGCACATCGCGCATGACATGCAGCATGCCGGCTAGCGACTGGCCTGGCTTTTCAAACGAAGTGCCCATGTTGCGGTCACGTGGTTCGTGACGTATCACGTGGTTCGGATCAACTCACATGTCCTTTCATCATGAGAAGTACCAACTATTCCTTGTGACATTTCTAGTCTTCCTTCGCCCTCCACGAACATCGCCTATCTCGGCACTGTCCCCTCGCCCCACCTCGGTGCTTGTACCATTGATCAGGGTGTAGGGATCCAGCTCATAGGACACATAGATTTCACGCCCAAACGCCTTTCAGGGCAACAAGTTATGGAAGGATTGGAGTAGAGTTACAATACAGGAAAGACACGAAATGGTCTCCATGTAACGAGCACAACTTTAAACGTTCATGCCAAATGTAGGTTTCAAAACCATAACTTGATTGTCCAAAGCATACATTCGGAGCGGCCAACGCATACAAGCTACTGATCAGCCGCGTCCTGATGGTACGGCAGGGTGTGATGGTCAAGATGCTCGAAGATGCCACACCGGGAGAGGTGGCTCAGGGCATCGACTGATGTCATTGCAGTCCTTCTGACCGAGAGGTCCTAGGTTCGAGTCCCGTCGGTGGCAGGAGTTTCGTCACTAGCTTGTCAGCTAGTTCGGATTCATCAGCTATCTGGAGGAAAATCTATCGGCCGGCTGCTCTGATCGGTAGTTTTCCGTGGTTTCTTAGATCAACGCCAAGCGAATGCCGGAGCAGTACCTTAACGAACGGGTCACTAACTGCGCGCGATCTTTCTTCCCTCTTCCTTGTTCTATCCTCACCTCTTACGTATAAACACTTATACTTGCATGCACTACTCTATCACACTTGTCGGGATGCGGGATGCGGGATACGAGATCGGGATACTCATGCATGCACTACACTATCACAGCTACGGGATACTATTGGGAGACTATACGGTAGCTTAGAGCTTGACCTGGCTGGGGCAATGCCACGATGGTTGGAGATACATGGTTAAGAATAATCCCGCAAGCAGACGGTAGGTCGGCGCCGTATGTCGCCATCAAGTGGGGGAAGATCACCACCACCTTCCGTAATAAAACATGCACCACACTTACGGGACTAATGACCTTATCAGTTGACGCGTCCGGAATCATCAATTGAGGACGCCACACACTGCCAGCAAGTGTGCGCTGGCATATACCACTACCTGAATTAAACCCAAAACCCCTGTGCCGCCCCGCACCCCTTGTAAGGTGCGGGCCTTGTAAGCGACATGACGCCTACAAGTGCGGCGGCGCCCGCCGGAGGAAGACCTCGGACGAAGACCTCGGCCTTCCTGTCATTCATCTCCCGCCCACACACGCCCCACACGGTAGAACAGTGTTGGCGTTGAGGAGGAGAACGGCAACAGACGGTAGAACAGTGTTGGCGTTGAGGAGGAGAACGGCGACGGAGAGGCAGATCTGGGAGCTTGCTTCATTAGGAAATATAGTCACAATAAGTTAAGATATGAGAAAAATCAGATGTATTTTCGTTCGTAAGTATCGAATTTGTAAGCTCGTAATGTATTGGCATGCTTTGCCGAATTTGGCACCCCCAGCCCAGCACTTGTACTGTATTAGGGGACCAAAGACCCAGGGTGGGCTCCTAAGCGCTAGCCTCTTATCTTCACCCTCATTAGGTGTACAAGTACACCTGACCAACACCAGATCTCGCCGGAACGCAGTTACCCTCGCGGCAACCTTCCCATACAATGCCTGGGTCTAGGGCGGCCCTGATAGCTCAGAGCTACTAGCTATCCGGGCTAGAACCGGAGTCAATGTTGCATGTGTGACTACACGCCACTCACATGCGCCGGCACATTAAGTCCCTCCTCTATGTTCAGAGTATTGGGCCCCTGCCACGGCCCAAGTGGGACCGTGGTAAAGCCCAACTGGGGGACACCTGAACAAAGGTCCAGGTGGCTCGGGGCCCCCATTCCGTCTCCCCACTGCCTGCCCCTTCAGGCTAACGGTCTAGGTCGGACCGTATCCAAGGCAACCAGACGGTAGGTAAGTTCCCGCCGGACTTCTTTATGTGGATCCCTGAGTACCCCAAGAGGTCTCCTTCACCCAATCCTGCCTTAAGGTCGAAGCGCCAGGGGCCCAAGGGTTGCCGGGAGCTTAGCATCGCCTACTCACTGCCTGCACGCTAGACTAACGACCTGAGTGAGGCAGCGAGATGTAGGGTCCGGGTGATCGTCTACGATTCTTCATCAGAGACCGTGCCCACCTACGTGGTCACTATCCTCCCCTGCGGAGTATTTGTAAACTTCGCCATAAGTGTTCTGTATAAATAGCATTTAAGCATAAATATGTCGCTCTTTAGGAAAGATTGGTCAGGTTGGAAGTGCGATAGCGCTGAGGGGGGGGGGGAAAGCTCGTTTAGCCCCTATCTGAGGTCCAGGTCGATCTTATACTTGAGAGCCTCGAGGGGTCGAGAGCGGAGACCACATTTAACGCCACGCTCCCACCTGCGAGCTAAACTGTGCCATGCCCGCAACGAGAGAGCGCTGCCCACCCGGCCAATAGCACTTGCGTTTTCCGGCACAGCCCCCGCTACTAGGCCTGCCTCCCGCCACGACCCACACACTATACTTAGATTAAAATAATGTCATTTAAAGGTCACGAGGTGAAAAGAGAGTCAGTGGCATTTAATCTGGAGTTTCAATACCGAGAATTTGTCGCAACGAAGCTCGCCATTGGATTATTGTCCTGCCAGCTCGTGGCCCTGAAGGGACAATGGGGGGGATACGGAATATATAACTCGACCAAGCGAAGAATGAAGGTCGCGATTGTGGCACGTCTTGAAACTAACAGAGTAAACACGGGTCTGTACAGTCAGTTTTGCTAACAAAAGGCACCAGGGCGTGAAGCGAGTTCAGAGACTGCTACTAGGAATCACCTTGGCCTCCTTCTATAGGTTGTGAATCAGCTGATAAAATATAACTTCAGAGACCCATCACGCAAGATTAACACTGACTGTTTTATTTTTGTCCCTTTAAGTTTTTTTTACTTTTCACCGTTCTAGTAAAAGAATGTAATAAAAAGTTCTATTTATATTGAATTTTTAATATTTATTCATTGAATTTAAACATTTTGTATTCTTCTTCATTCATCTTTTTTCCATAGGCTTTAGGCGGTTTGTTAGGTATGCGATCAAGTACCAAAACATTAACTTTACTGTCAAAAGTATCTACAATATTCATTATGGTGGTAGTTACTTCTTACATAAAAAAGAATTTCATTTGGTTTATATTCTGAGAAACTACATAAGTTCAAATAAACGATTTATGTGAATGTGACTGCTCATCGAAAGAATTAGTTTCAAAAATTTGAATTGTTTTGCAGAGAAAAGTATACTTTCATTTCTCCTAATATGAGGTGCAGACATGCCCAAATACAGTTAACAAAATTTGAGAAGAAAAAAGTTGGGAAAATGCTAGATTTGCAGCGAAATAAATCGCGCTTTTTTTCGCAATAGTTTGGCACGGTCACATTTTAATTTTGAATTGAGTATCCTTATACCTCCGTCTCTGTCTTTCCGGCTGGCGGTGGCGCGCTCCTGTAAACATCATTCTCAACTTGGTCTAGATTATACAAAATGCAGAGCCCACAGCGGACCCCTGACGCACGCAACTCACAACGCACGGCGGTGAAGCGGGCTGCCAAGGGCAGCTGACGAGCCGAGCGGCCGCGCACTGCAGCGGGTGGCACCGTCCGGGAGCGGTCCTGGGTCTCGGCCACCACCTGGTACCCCCCCCTGCGCCACCAGTGTAGGTACGGCAGTGCGCACGAAGCGGCGACTGGTCGACCGGACCAGCAACTGATTGCACGTCGCCCTGTCCCAGAACGCCATGACGAGCCCGCGTGTCGGGGTATGTGACTATCTGCAACCGAGTGCGTTGCGCCGAACCCGTGAGAGCTTACTGGTGTAGCAGCATTGGAAGATGACGGCGTTGAGGGGCTCGCCACGTTCCTCGCGCTATGTCCCACCCCTCCGCTACCGGTGCCGAGCGGGCCCAGTTCGTAGAGGAAGACGATGATGATGATTGTTCGTGATTCTGGGAGCGTGAACTACAGAGGTCATTGGTCCCGTAAGTGTAGTGCATGTTTTACTATCTGGAAGTGGCGGTGATCTTTCTCCGCTGGGTGGCGATGCCATCCAGCCCCAGTCGGGACAAGCTCTGAACATGCTTATGCATGATAGTGTGTGTCTAAGGGGTGAAGGAAGAGGAAGAAAAGATCGCGCGCGGTCCTTGGCCTCGTGGCCTGTTTGTTAGGGTACTGCTCCGGCATTCGCCTGGTGTTGATCGGAGAAACCACGGAAAACTACCGATCAGAGCAGCTAGAATTCTCCTCCAGACAGCAACTGATTTCAACCTAAAGAAAAGCTAGTGTCGAAAAGCTGACAAGCTAGTGTCGAAAATCCTGCCGCAGGCGGGACTCGAACCTAGGACCTCCGGTCAGAGCACTGCAGTGACATCAGTTGATGCACCGAGCCATCTCTCCCGGCAGGAAAACAACGAGGAACCCACGGGAGACCTCGTTGACAGAGGTCCACGGGCGGCTGCTTCAACGTAAGTCGCAGCCGCCACTGCTCATCCGCCACCTACGCCGCCTATTGCGAGAGGCGTACGCTATTCTATGGCGGAAGTTGCCGCCAAAAGTTATCTCCGCGGCCGCACGTCAAAAAATCATCTTTATTTTTGCGGTCGGGAGTGAATATGCAGCCGCCGATTTTCATGTTCATCCATTCGGCGCGCCTCACTTCCTCCCGGCTGCTAAATCATTAACTCCAGCAGCCCGGAGACCAGCGCTCTTGCCGCAGCGGCTGCCAGCATGCCGGCAACTTTCAAAACGATTGTCCGTGTGATCGGAGTGTCCCACCCACTCTCCGATCTGGCGACTGAGACAATAGAATTCAGGAATATGTTCAAACAGCCGCAGTCCCGAGTGGGTGTTTGTTGAAGACCAAGCGATCGACCCGGTCGGAACCGACCGGGCCTGGTGCTGGTCAAAGACCACCGTCGTCGTTGACGCCTCGGTCTGAGAAGCATACGCAGGGCGCCTCGGCGAGATTTATGATAAGGCTGTGAAATACCAACACTTTCACCGATATGATTGCGTAGGCTTCCGCGGCCGGAATTCGTGTTGTCCAGGCTATCCGGGATGAGCCGCGTCATCGTTCTGGTGGCTGACGTTTCGGTCAACATATTGTGGCCTTCCTCAGAGCGTACTGCTACCAAATTGCTAACGAAGCCGCCTAATATAGGGGAGAAGGGGTGAACGTGATAGGTCACGGGAACGGCCAATAAGAAGCGGGCAGGCAGTACGCTCTGAGGAAGGCCGCAATATGTTGACCGAAACGTCAGCCACCAGAACGATGACGCGGTTCATCCCGGATAGGCTAGACCACAACACATTCACCCTTTCTTAGCAGTCAGACACTTCCAGGAGGTCAGCTCCCCTCCCCCCAATAGTGGTTGGCGCCCTGGGCGAGTGGTTCGAGGCGAACGCAGTGCTGCTCCGTAAGTTTACCTCCGGCGACAAGAAGCGCGTGCTACAAGAGAGCATTGGTTATTGCGGGGAGCGCCGCATGCTATGTCCGTCACGCCGCCCAGGATGACCTCGTCCCTGTCCAGTACAGGCAGGCATACAATACCCCTGTGCTCAACAGGGGGGAAGGGAATGTGGAGGGCTCTTGCAACGCAACCGCAACTAAAGCGAGGCAGACAATGGTGCAGCGTGAATGAGTGTAAAGAGTGTATATATGAGTGTGTGAGAGCTGTGTTTTTAAATGTTTAAAGTGTATAATGGGAAGAAAGAGAGGTAAAAACACATTCAAAATATTGTGGAGCTCAAATTATAGTGTAAATGATGTTTGGTGCTTGATTAGGAAATGTGAATAGAATACGTTAGGACGTGAGAAAAATCAGATTTATATTAGTTCGTTAGTATGTAGTTTGTAAGCTACGCTATAAGTGTTCTGTATAAATAGCATTTAAGCATAAATATGAAAGTTGGTCTTATACCATCAAGTATAGTTGGTTTTGTACCATCAAATGTACCTCCAAATGTTCTTCGACATATTTCTTCAAATGTTGCCCAAAGATTTCTTCAAATGTTCTTCCAATCGTTCTTTCAAATTTTCTCACAAATATTCCCTCAAATGTTACCCCAAATCTGCCTCACATGTTCACCGTACATTCCTACTCTTATTAATATGTAAATTAAACTGAAAATTCAAAAAAATAATTTAAGTTGTTTTTATTACGTTATACTTTTATAACTAGGTAGCGGGTTTTGATGACCTAAAACATCGCCAAAACGATCAATCAATGTTCTTAGGGTAAAAGCACTTTCTCAGACAAAAATTACTAGTAACACATTTTATTTGTGAAGGTGGGTTAATGATAAGAAAATGTACTGTTGATTTCTATCTAAATAGGGCTATGACCTTTGATTTCTTAAAAGCCATTCCTCATCGCATTTCATTCCATGTATTCTCTCATTGGAAAGGTACCACATTTTAAACACAAAATGATAATATACCTATTCTTTAAACAAATATTCAAATAATATATAAATAATCGAAATTTAGGACATCACATAATTGAGAATACTCTAGCTCGTGGGAACAATGTAATAAGTGTACTAAACAATAATGCTTCAAAATGTGAACAACTATTAACAGTCAATAAAAGACAAGGTGTATTCGTGAATGATTTAAAATACCCTAAGCTGAAAGCCCTCTGCTCGCAATACCTGAAAAGCGGTTGCTTTTACCGACATTGAGCGAATACAATTTTTTCTTTCGCGTTTTACACGACACAGTTTGACACTACCCTTTGACACAGAGAAAAAAATTCCATCAGAGATGTATTTCGAGGCTTCTCGAGTGTATTTTCTACATCAATCATCAAGTTGAAATACATACTTTCTCCATTTTTTAGGAGCACATCCTAACGATTTTTCCGGTGGAAATCGCTCCTGAAGAGGGTGTGATATAATTTTCAATGTACTTATGTATCTTCCACTTTGATTTGAATGGTAATCTCAAGTGAAGCCTTATTCCCTCCCTGGGCATTCGCCCGTTGAATGACAGAGTCAAAGCTGATCGACAACCGTCCAGACGCTGCAAGTTTCGCGCGTATCCCACGGAGCACGAGTCAGATACAGACAGTGCAAGAGGGGGGGGCAACAGAAAATTATCTTCAGAACCATTCGCGTTATCACAATAAAACTGAAAGTAAGTTAGTCCATGGGTAGTATCTATAATGTGATCAAATTCCATGTTGTCATCTCCCTCATTTATGGATTAATATCGCAAAAGAACAATATTGATGATAGAGATTGTTTAAATAAAATCCACTCTAAGAATTTAGAGCTTTAAAATTGGTCATGGAGAATTGTTTGAGAAAATGAGTAATTTTTGCGTAATTTCTGTTTGAAATTAATGAATTTTTATAACATTTAAAAAACGACTCAATTTTTGCCAAGAATAGAGCAAGGACGCTTTAATATGGCGCAGGTCTAATTTTCGATGAATTTTCGTAAAATTCTTAAGTTAGAAATAATGGGAAAGAGCTTTAATTTTTAATCATCGGATAAAGCGAGCATCCCCGAGTGACTGCTTAGTGCAGCGATAACGTTGTGTAGCTTGATCTGTTGACTCGGAGGACCTTATTTCGAATCTCGGCGCAAAGAAAAAAACCTATTCCACTTACTTGCTACTAGTTAAATGTGGCGTCGCCGACTGTAAACTGCTGTAAACTGTAAACTGTTTTAAAACTAACGCCGCAGTAAACTGTTTTTTAAAATATTTTCATTAGTTGAAAATGTATGTCATGCAGAGCTTTGTTCAAATAAGTCTCTGGCATTGGGCATACCAATGAATCGTAGTGGCTTATAAGGTTATACTCTCGTTCAAAAATTCCCAACTCAGTGTTTTTTATGTCTTCTGTTTCTGCCTTGTAGGCTTCATCCATACGTGATATGCACTGGTAATGTTACAATTTCAAAATTGTAAACGACGCACAAAATACTTGCAGGTATGAATGAAGCGAATAGTACAGGTATATTTTATGCGCTTTTCTGCTACTATGCATAGAAATGCACATCAAGGAACACTTATACGCTGGTTCTTCAGCTTTATTCTGTAATAAGATCATTTTCAATTAGTTCCGATAATTCTGTCGCAAAATCTTCTACAACTACTTTTAATTCTTCTCCGGATTTGCTTAACATTTGCATATGTTGGTCCTCTAATTTTTGAAGAGATTAAAACTCCATAAACTGTATTAATTTATGTTCACTTGTACTTCTGCAATTGCTCTATTGATCGTTTTGTAGGGGAATTTATATTCACAAAAAGCGGCAATTGTTTGGTTTGTTTTTGTGAATGATGTGTTAGTTAAGCTTAATAACAATAGGTTGTAAGTCACATTGATTTGCAAATCTGAATTTGCATACTAAAGGGAGTAAATGTGAGAAGTCGAACGTAAGAACTTACTTTCATTCTGTAGCATTATTCACAGTTCAGTTTTCTCTGTATTCACTTGAAGTACTTCAAATTTAATAAGTTCCAAGGTAAAAATGTACGTAGGTTTTTACAATTTAACTTTTTAAAATATGATAATACAGGTGAAAATGAAATCTGCTGCGCGATTCACTTGTTTAACTTAGAAATGACAACAATCAGTGTTGGCATCATCGTGAAAGAAAATTATGGTGACGTGGAGAGAAAATTGCTTCTGAGTACTGGTGTTTCATCAATGCCACCTACATAGATCTATTTAAGTGGTGTTAGTTTAATTCGCGTATCTTCTCAGTATGATCGCAACGGCAAAACAGGTAAAAATAGGTTTTTGAAAATTTCTAAGAATCTTCTTGCCGGATCCGAAATCAAATTATAGGTTCCCCACCAGCAGACAGAGACACGTCGAATGACACCTCGTATGTCTCGATTGTTGCACGGGAAGTGATTTAACCGTGGTTGACGGATGCGCACTCACGCTCATTCGCATTTACTTGAATACTACGTAGGATATAAAATTGAACGTCTGTGACCTCCTCGGGTATGGTTCAGTGGCGTAGCGTCGGGGGACGCTGAGATGTTGAGCATCCCCGTACATAATATTAATAAAAAAAACTAAATACTGTATTGATAATCTTACAAGTGGCCCGTTGAGCGAAACACGTTTTGTATTAATTTTAAATAGATTTCCTATGATTGAATTCGGCGGGTTGTTGAAGCTGGCCTGTGATTGCTTGGAAGCTAAAATGCTTCTAGCGTCTGCCGCGAGATTGCGACGAGCAATGACGCATGCGCAGATGGCGAGGTTCCCCTCTCCCCTCTTCGCCCCTGGCCCAGAGAAACCCGACTGCTTTACGCTAGCTTCCACTGAGGAAAGAAGCTCGTTTGTGCACGAGAGCGCAGCACACTTCAGGCAGTCAGTAAATTCTCTCTCCCTGTCTCTCTCTCTCTGTCTTTCTCTCTCACTCGGGAGTCCCCGCTTGGTCATGGGCACAAACTGTAGAAATAGTGCCTGTCTACTATTTCTTAATTAATATCCAAGAAATTGAATTATCCCTTAAATAAATTAAATATTATTTTAGTCTACAATGTCTAAATTAACAAGTGGTCTCATTGCCATTCGCGTATAAGAATTAAAGCTGAGCCATTGTATAATTTGCTTTCAAGACATCAGCAGTCCTGATTGCTGTGAGGATTTTGTGTATAATTTGTATAATTTGCTTTCAAGACATCGGCAGTCCTGATTGCTGCGAGGATTTTGTGTATAATTTGTATAATTTGCTTTCAAGACATCGGCAGTCCTGATTGCTGTGAGGATTTTGTGGGAAGCACCTGCACCGTCGTAAGCAATCGAGATCGTGGAAGTAGTTCCAGTGTATCTGCCTTGCGTTCGCGTTTTAGTGAAGTAGTTGATAGTGACATTGTTGAGCGTTCCCAAACGTCCGAGTCACGCTACGCCACCGGTATGGTTGTAGATGAATCGCGCCAACCCGGAAACGTCTCTTCCCGCGATCTCACAAGAGGCTTTTCCTTCGGGATGCACTCGCGTCCCCGCTGCTGCACGCGTCGGCGCAGATAAAGAGGCGCAGCGCTGCGCGTGAGATTCAGCGCGGCCCTAATGAGTCGCGACTTGAAATATCGGCTCTGCGCGCGAGCCCCTGTCACCCGCGGCCGCCGTATTCATTGCGCCTGTCGGCCCCGCATTAATCTTCGAGTCCCGGAGCGCAATACAAATGATATTTTATAGCGCAATAAATCATGTTCTGTGTCACCCGCACGAGGGGAGAGAAAGCGTTCGTGATTATTAGCTTTTCCCGGCCAGTAATTTTCTTGATGGAATCGTTATGCGGTCGCCGTCGCTCTTCACACCAGTCGTCGTTGCGCCCCTAGTGTCAACGCTTGGAACTATGAACGCCGTCGGTGGGAGAACTGAGCTGCCATCTCTCGAGGCAGACCGGGACGATATTGCAGTTCTTCGACGCGCGGTTAGAGTGCGCGGCTCGGGAATCGATTGGCGCGAAACGGAAGTTTGTGATCAACCGAGAATTGCTTTCAGGCGTATAACTTGGACGTTTCTCGTGAGACGTACGAGTTGCAAGAGGGAGTTCTCTTCTGTGCCTCTAAGCGGGTACTTATCTCGCGAGCAGCGATAAGCCGCAGATCTAAGGAAACAGTTTCGCTTAGCTTCAATAAGAAACTCCGCGCAATGCCGCTAATCCCCCACCGATCGCAGAATCCTCTCGCATCAGCGGCAACCTCCACACGAACTTTCCGCGCCGTTATGACTTGCGAGCGGCTCTTCTGTCGACTTCTCCGGACTGACGGCAGCGGCCGCGGCGAAGGCGGTGGCCACAGGGAATGAAGTCTCCCGCTTTGAAACAGCTCCGAAGAGTGCGTCGCTGGCCTCTGACCGGAGAACTTGGCAGGAAATGAAGGCAATAGGGGCCGGCACGGGGGCTGGGGCACGGGCGTCTGGCCGCGGCCGCCCTCGCCGCCGCCGTTCGCCTGCGGGAGCGCGCGCTCGCTCGCGCTCGGCTGCGTCTTCCGCGCCACTAAGCGCCCGCCGCCTCCGACGCCCCACGCGCGCGCGCGCAATCAAACAATTACCTTCCGCGTGGCCGCACGCGCGCGTTTCAGCGACACCCGCCGCCCCGGGCGCGTTTTCTACCTCCGCCACCGCCTCCTGCAGCGCGCCTCCTCCGGGAGGCCGTGCGCAGAGGGCCTTGCGGAGCGCTCTCCCCGCGGCGGGAGGGGCTGCGCACGACGCGCTGCTGCGCTTTTTTCGGGGAGCAGCGCGAGATCTTTTTCTTTCGCCGCTCGCGGCGCGCGCGTCTTGGCCTGACGTGGATCAGCGACGGTTGATGCTCGCCGAGTAGCTACGCGCGCCCTCGGAGCCTTTGAAACGTGTTTCTACGCTGCCTGCGTTGTCCCTGGGAGCGACGTGTAATTTCTGAGACCTCGCGAACGTGCTTTTCCTTCATTTTACATCAAGAGCAGTTTAATGTTAAGCCGAACGAGGAAGTCTAATGATATAATCTGCTTTTGAAAGATGACTGATAGTGTTTTTTTAATTTTACAAATTTGCCACAACTTTATAGTTTTTATTGATATTATTGTTTATAATTCTCTTTACAATATACATTCGTTTTTTTTATAAAAAGATTGATATGGAAACCATAATGAAACGCGTAGGGCGGGCGTATGTGTCGTTCACACTTCACGATCGGAGAACACGATTCCAGAAGCCCCAACGATCTTCACCCGCTAATGTTCCTTAGAAGATGCAATCAGACGTCAGTCAGTCAGAGGGGCGTAAGGCAAATAACGCACGAGGCGCATCCAAAAAGTAACTTTTCCATCGCAACTTCATGGAAAAGCTCTACTCGAGGGAAGAGGAACTACTGCAGAAGATATGTGGTGAATGGCCGATCTTGCAACCAGCCACAATGTAGTCCGCCGAATCACACTAGCAGCGATTTCCATCTTTTCTTACACCTCAAATTCCTAACCCTGTCAGCATTAGGCATACCGAATTTCAGGTTGCTGTCAAATACCGGTATATATTCCGGGCGGCAGACTTCTACGATATGGGAATATAATGTTGATTCTTTAATATGACAAACGTCTCGATTCTGAGGCGACAAAATGGAAAATAGTGCGACGCGCCTCGTAATTCCATACCGAGAGATGCAGCGGGGTCGGAGATGGTGGCTGAGGATCACTGGTGATCTTGAGCATCCTCACTTTCCTGTATTTAATATAGTTCGGAGGCTCCGTCGAGGCAGTGGTCATTTCCTCAGATTACTAATTCCAAATTGTGGGTTCAAACCCGACGATATTTGGGGGGTTGTACGAAAAATTTCAGCATAAATCATATTTAAAATATATTCTTGAAAACTACTTGTTTTAGGCAATTTTAGGCAAAAAAATATATTAAAAGAGGCATCAACCGTCCTTTTAGGACATTTTAGGTACTATTAGACACTTACAGTAGATCTATTTTCTCATTATTGGTAAACATTTACAATTATTTTTCACAACATCCTAAAGGAACTAAATAGGCATTTGTCTTCAAATCCGAGGTCTACTTATGACTATTCCACTCGTGAAAAAAACAATAGCGTTTAACTATACATAAAAAAATTCCCCAATCTGGGCAGTGCATCTCAAAAAGTTAATCGATTTTTCTATCCGAGTTTTTCCCTGCAGCTTCCTACTGGCCAACTGTGACTCATCTAATTTAGGACGCGATGTACATCAATCGCTATGTCGATGTCCAATAAACCGCTGTGTACTACTATAACTCAACCTCTTTGATTTTAACAATGCTTTCAGTTATGTTCAATATTTAGGACATTTTGGAACTCTGTTGGACATAATTTTTCGTGGAATAGTCCTATTAAATACACCGCCATTGTCTCTGGTGGCGGGATGACGAACTGCATGAAGGGGCGATATGGTCGTGGCACTCGTGCCATGGACTCCCGCCCGTGGCATCGACCTTGACAACACTGCATTACATCTTCGTGAAGCCGCGCGTCCCCCTTTGGCCAACTGCGCCAATCGTCTGCTGCAGCCTTTGCGAGCGACGGCGCGGCGGCGCGAGGCGGCTCCCGGCTTCGGAACTCATCTGCGGCCGCGGCTGCGTTATCAAGAGGCCTCTCCAACCGTCTAAGAGCGGTTTTGGCGCGCGCGTCGTCTCTCGAGATTGCTTCCGGAGAGGGAAGACGTCTTTGTGCGACCGCGCGGAAATCGAGGGTCTTCTGTTTGCCTCCGCGCGCCCACCCCCGCCCCACGCCGCTGTCTTCGTACTCTGTATTGCGTATTGCTTAAGTTTGGGTTTGCCGCAAAGCCTTCCCGGCGAGCGAGCGCACGCCATGCCTTGCAAATCGACCTCTTCCAATCGAGGGTGTTCCTTTGAGGCGCAGCGCGCTGCTCCTTAACACTCTCTTTGTGAGGTCCTTCTCCATCTTCCTCCATATGACTTCTGTGAGCTTCGTTACTTGCGAAGCCGTTCATCCGTGATACCACGAGAAGCGTATGACATTGCGAGTCTCTCTACTGTGCTGCCAATAAACAGGGACCTTACATGACTCGCCTTAAGTTGTAAGGGAGACGGAATTGTAAATGTGGTGTAATATACTTATTTATCGTCGAAAAAACTTAAAATCTGTATGTGACGTACTGTGAGGAAGAAGTGCAGTTTGTACGCGTTGTTTTGAACTCTGGAATCCCTACCCTTAATCTCTTACTATATTAAATTGAATTACGAATACGATCGTAAGGGTAGTAACGACTGTTTTTGGTAAGATTTGATAAAATGACATATTTTGATAATTCGCTCCCGTCTAATAAAAAATTTTTGCAATGGCAATGTACTACAGGTTGGAACTCATCTCGTTTGGTGCTCCATTTGTAGGAATCGACCTACAGCTGCGAGAGCATATAGGGAATAGTTATTTGAAAAAGTAATTCCGTCACAATATTCCAGGCCAGATTAAATTAGATTAGAGTATGTTACTTTTGGCTATGTGAGGATAGTTTAGACTAGATTATTGCAACACTTAATAGCGCATAACTCGAAAAAGATGCATCCTAGGCGTTCAAACTTGGTTTTCGTGTCTCATCAGTGTTTAGTTTCGTGCCCCTTCAGAGGAACGAGTCAACTCCTTGATTGGTGTCCACTGAAGACGCACGAGATTTGTTGGAGCTTCAAGAGGCACTAGTTTTGTGAGGACGGTTGGAGGACACTTGAAGAATAAAACAGAGAGCAGAGGTGTGAGGTGGAGGATAGTGAAACCCGCAAGCTCCGATTCGCATACATGACTTATGTCTTAGGGGCTGCATATATATCCACATACGTCGTACTAGCAGAACTCGGCATTGTCCTGCTCTCTCTGTTCCCCTCTCCCTTTCCCCCTCTCTCTCTCTCTCCTCTCCTTTCGGCGCCGCCCGCTCCTCTAATCCTCCTCGACCTCGCCCCGCGTCACACATCGCTCAGCAACATTGAAGCTCAGGTACATTGGAAGTTGCACTTAACTGAAGCGCCATCATGTGCTGCAGCGCCATCTTGTACTGCAGTGTCATCTAATGGAGTTTCAACAAAATGAACTGCATAAAAACCTTCTTCATGAAAAAGCACGTAGAAGTGCCAACTTTCATTGAGATCGATCAAACTGTATCGGAGCTTATAGATCACGAAAATATATATATATATATATATATATATATATATATATATATATATATATATATATATATATACGGTATACATATACAGAGTGAGTCACGTAACTTTAGCACCTTCTGTAACTTTTGAACGGTTGACGTTATTGTAATGCAGTTTTCACGGAAGTGCATGAAGAAAAGGGGCTAATTGATAGTGCATTAATGTCTATTTTATCACTTGTATTTTACGAGATTTTTTAGGTAACTTTGTTTTTCCAAATGGGACTATACATATTTTTGCAGTTCACCATGACGAGCGTAAAAAGACAAATCCAATGATGTACATATTGTTATATGTTAGATAAGCATTTTTTTGATTAATTTTGATTTTTGCGACTGGGGTTTAACGGACATTGGTCCACCACACAAGGTCACGCAACGCTCCACCAGCACACGCGCGCCCAGGGAAGGGAAGAGAAGGGGAGGGATCTTATTTGAAGATACGAAACATAGTATTCCAAATATTCACAAAACCATTGCATTTTTTATCTGAACTGTGTTTTCGATCCTTCTGCATTTTCAGATTTTCGTCTTTCTTTGATTGAAGGAATTAAAGGATGGAAAATAAGGATTTTTCATAAGTTTGTAATGTCATAAACTTGTTTATAACTTCAACTCCATTTAATGGGGTTTCATGAGATACGTATTAATGGGATCTTGAAACAAAGCACAATAAGAATAAATAATTAAGACTGTACAAAAATGTTGCATATTTTGAGCAAACAATGTCAATGTTAATAATAATATAATAATAACTTAGGGATAGAAATAATCTTATTTCAATGCATACTACTTAAGACAAATCCGTATTTTCAATCCCTAAGAAACACAAAATATCTGAAAATGGGTCATGATGGTAAGGAGAGTTTAGGAAAACAGTTTTGTGAATATTTTTCGTATCCTCAAGTACTAAAATCCCTTCCCTTTCCCGACCCCGCGTTTGCTGGGGGAGCGCTGCGTGACCTTGTGGTGCTGACAGTTACAATGAAAATTTCCGTTAAACACTAGTCGCAAAAAAATCAAAATTACTCAAAAAAATGCTTATCTAACATATGACAATATTTATATCTTTGAATTTGTCTTTTTACGCTTGTCATGATAGACTGAAAAAATACGTATAGTCCCATTTGAAAAAACAAAGTTACTTTATATATCTCGTAAAATACAAGTGATAAAAGAGAAATCGATACACATATCAATTAGCCCCATTCCCTCATTCACTTCCGTGAAAACTGCATTTCAATATCTTCAACCGTTCAAAAGTTACAGAAGGTGCTAAAGTTACGTGACTCACCCTGTATATTCCTGGACTGTTTCTACAGTTCCATAATGCAATTTTTTGCATAGAAATAATTTTTTAACCCAACTTTTGAGTGCTTATTGCGGCTCAGCCATTTGGAATATCCACATGCGTTGTAGTTTATTAGACAAAATATGCTTAAAATTGTCTTAAGAGCTTATTGTCGAAGTTTCGACTTTTCCTTATACGTAGTATACGGAAAGTTATGTAATGCTGTGGAAAATCGATTTCGAGATTTTAACGGAGATATAGGTTGAGGACCCCTGATACCGAAGGGTTTTTTTTCTTTCTTTCAAAACGTCCGTCATTCCGTCAGCCTGTGAACAACACTAGCGCCTAACCCATAAATACGATTTCTTCCAAAATGGGAAGTGAATTCTTTCATAAGGTCATGTACATGTTTTTGAAAATTTTAGAAGTTTTCGCGCAATATTGCGTGCAATGTGTAATTTTTTAACAATACAAGAACAAGATTTCTCAAAAACGGTTCAAATTCATTTTTTTAACTTTTCGTAGGAATAGTACTAAATGCACTCTAAGAGACGACATAAACAGCAGTTTACTCTATTCTTTGGTTATTTCATGAATTATAAAAATGTTTTTCACTGTCGCTCACGTCGTTACTATTTACATTAGCAGCGATTTATTCACATTATTATATTGACGAGTACAGATGCTTTAAATAATATCATATAAAGTTTCTCAAAAACTTAACCGTTTTCTCTGAAAACTAGCTCAAAATTCCGCATTTTCAGAAACGCTCAAACGCCATTTTCTCATTCCAAATTGTTTCCTCAAACTTTTCGAACGGATGGTGCTAATTACACTCTTTAATATGATGTAAAGTTCATTGTGAGGTAGCCCTATTACTTTTGTTTATTCAAAAAATACACAAATGTATTTTTTTTAAGATCTCTCGCCGTTAATATGCGCACTTCCATCAATTGTAAACACTATTGTATTTATGAGTGTATGTGCTTCAAATGACTTTAAAGGAAGTTTTTTGTACACTCAAAAATGTTCTGTGAAAAGGAGCTTCAAATTTCGCATTTATAGTGGCGCTAAACGCCATTTTCTCAAAAACGGGTCCAAAGTTTCAAAAGAAAATTGGCATTGAGGACGAGATTTTGTTGTTCTTTAATATTCTTAAAATAATATTTCGGTTCTACTATTAAGAAAGCGAAAAATTAAGAAAATGTTTAAAAAAGCAATTTAGGCGGCGATAGATGGTAGCTGGCAAGAGAATAAGGCAAGTTCGAATAGCTAGCCGAGATCAAAGGAAATAGAATAGTAATAAGGGAAAGTCTCTGCCATTCTGTAGCACCACTAGTGTAAATTTAATGTGATGTAAAAAAATTACACAAATGTAATTTTTTGACAGATCTCTCGCACCATTAATATGCACATTTCCCACGATTTGTAAACAATATTGTATATGCGAGTTAAAATGTTTAAATGACTTCTGATGAAGTTTTTCGAAAACTCAAAAATTTTCCGTGAAAATGGGCTTCAAATTTCGAATTTACAGTAACACTTAAAAGGCATTTCCTTAAAAATGGCTCCAATTTGTTCTGAGAAAATTGCCATTTAGGACGAGGTTTTACCGTTCTTTAATATTCTTAAAATAATATTTTCGTTCTATTATTATAAAACCGAAAAATTAATAAAATGTCAAAAAAATATTTTTTGGTGATAGATGGCAGCTGGCTAAGTCTGTGGCAAGTCCGGATAGTAAGCCGAGACCTAAGGAAATAGAATGCTGATACGGGGAAGTCTGTGCCATTCTGTAGCACCACTAGTTATTTGTGAGTTAGCATCATGTTTTAATTTTGTGTGTAACCCAGCGACCCGCAGCCTGAGGATCTGCGAAATGCGCCCCTGAGGGTTACGCCCCTGGCAGTAGCCGCCCTGGCCAGCCCCTAGCTACGACGCTGAGGACGTGTTACATAAAATGTATTTTATTCTTTCTAATTATTCTAGTTATTCAAAATAAGCATTTCACATTTTCATGAGATAAGAATTGCCGTTACTCTCGATGTTCTGTAGCAAGGGTTGTTGGTACACTGTATCATTTTTAACTAATAATCGCAGTGCGCGGAAGGATCAAAAGGACGAAGAGGGACAAATGGAAACAAGTGGGATAAAACGGGGAAAGGAGGACGAAGAGAGCAAGTGGACAAAATGGGACAATGGTGACAATTGGAAAAGAGGAAGAAAGGAAAAAATGAAGAAAGAGGGACAAATTAGACAATGAAGACAAAGGGACAATAAGACAAATGGGACAAACTGGAGCAACGGGACAACATGGAGCAAAGGAGACAATAGGGACAAACGGGAAAAACTAATAGGACATACGGACAAAATGGGGCAAAGAGGACCAGGAGACAAGTGGAACATATTTACCCAAAGATTTATGAGCACTGGTAAAATCTAAACCCAAGAGTCCGCCAAAATATTTTTAATGGACCCTTAAGCATTTTAACGGCCGTTGACATGGAAGCGCTCTTAACGCGATTTTTAGATATTTGGTTGCAAAGGCGCTAAGCGCATGTTTACTGACGTAAATAACAAAAAAATATTTTTTGAGAATCTGGAAGCTGTGATCACAAAATTTTCCTTCATACCGGACCGTATTTTTAAAATACGATCCGGTATGAAGGAACGGGAGTGACTGCTATTCAAGACCCTGGAAAAGTACTTAGCACCAAAGGGGGAAAAGGAGTTGTTTCTGTGGTTAGTTCAGGGTGTGGTTAGTTCAGGGAAAAAATAACCGTACATGAATGCTGCAGGGGGCTATATTCCACCCATGTTTATATTCCCCAGGAAGAGAATGTCACGTTTGCAAAAGGATGGCCCTCCGTGTGCTTTGTTTGGTTGTTTCCATAATGGTTGATCAAACGAAGCTCTATTCGTTACTTGGCTAAAACACTTCATTCACCTCTCGAACGCTAGTGTAGACAACAAGGTACTTTTGGTATTGAACAACCATGGCAATCACGCTACCTTACAGTCTTATGATTTGTGTCGTGATAATGGCATAATTGAAGTGTTATGCATCAACCGGCTATGTGACATCATACAAGTTTTGAGATAATCGTATTCAAAGGTTTTATTACATTTTCAGCTCTAAAAACTGTGGAATATCTGGCGCTTACCTGCATTATGTGAAATTAAGAACAGCAGATTCGAAGATCTAGGTTTATAGCAGGTTGTTGCGAAATATAAAATCCCTGATGTGACTGATGGCATTTACATTTTTCGTTAATTATAAGGCTATTTTTGCAGATTTGGCGCCAAAATTTTGCGTATACTTAGAACATGGTCCAATGCAACTGAAGGTGTCCATATCTCATTTTTTTTCAAAAATGGCGCTTAGCCGATTGATGCATAACACCGTCCAATTATGCTTTCCAATCCACCACACACGTCTCATCGGCTTCAGCCTCTGGACGTCACTTTATATTCGCCTCTGAAATCTGCCTTTCGATGTGAATGTGATCTCAAAATCAAATCCGTCTGCCTACAGAAAATAACTCCATATGACATGGTTGGTTTGTTCAATATTGCGTATTCCAAAGTAGTCACTGTTGGAATTGTTGTATCTGGGTTCAAACAAACAGATATTGTTCCTATGAACCTAGTGGCATTTACAGATCAAGATTACTTGCAAGCTGATACCATCTTGCAACACGATGAAATTCCTGAAATAGCAGTACAGAATGATGAGCAAATGAGCCCATCACCTACAAACAAAATGACGTCCTCCGACCAGGCGCATTCAACATTTTTTTGCAAGCCATCCACATCAACGTCCAGTGCTCACTTGGCCCCAATGTCTCAGCCCAAAGAAGCTCCTGATTTGACTTATCAATTAAAACTTAGACCTACTAACTCGAATTTTGAAGAGCTAATCCCAATACCAATTTCAGGAGGCCAACATAAAACAAAGAAACAAAAATGAAAACCAAACAGCATTCAGAAATTTTGATTGGAAGTCCTTAAAAAAAAAAAGATAGAGCACAAAATACTAAAATAGAGACCCACTAAGGAAAGGTCAAAAGGACCAAAGCGAACAAAGTCAACGAAAACGATATAAGCTAAGAACCGCAGCCACAATTTAAAGTTTGATTCAGATTCTGAAGGAAGTGAAATAAATGAAGATGAGTTGTGGGACGATGATGAACTTGATGATTGGCCGGGCAATCAAGAGAAAGAAATGTGCTTCGTTTGCGGTGAATTTAGGTAAAATGGCGAAGAGTGGTACAAGAGCGAATGTCGAAGAGTTGTATAGGGGTATAGGCTGTGGACTTTGGAACCATGCACTTTGCAGTGGAATTGATTAAGCTTTTTGTGACTTTACCTTGAAGAAATAGCAATCTAAAATTTCAATAATAAAACTGACCTAAACATATATTAGTTTCATTCGTATACACTTACCGTTAACTGTTTCCTGGTTTTCTTGAAAGGCCTATTTGTTAGCCAATTACTATTAGCATTTAAAACATTATAACTAGACCTCGGAATTTTAGGCACGAAAATGTGATGATTTGGACACCTAAAATAGGTAACAAAATTATGAAATTAGGCAAGAAAAGTGACGTTTTAGGCACTTAAAATACATTGCAAAATGATTAAATCAGACATTTAGAATCATTAGACACGAAAAGTTATTTTTCTGGCAAATAAAACTGGTCACAAAAATTAGGCACTTTTTATTATTCGGGAAAGTCAAGTATCACTTATGAGAGTAACTAAAAGCATCACTCACATAATTAATATAGCCCAGTATATAATGAAGATTCATTTCGACCCCCCCCCCCTCACACACACACAAGAAAACTCGAAATTACTCTTTTTACTTTCCTAGGGTCCAAAACTTGGGTTTATTTTGTAAGCTTCGCTTTTCCAACAGTAGACTTTTATCTGACCTACGACTTTTCTCGCCTGGCTTGCATAGACGCGCCGCGGCGATGTCTCAACCTGTCAACTGCGCAGGGAACGAGAGCATTTGCCTAAGAAGTGCGTGCTAATCGAAGACGAGCGTGAAACATCTTTATGATGACTTGCAGAAGTCCGTATGTTCGGTGTGTTGGGTGAGAGATTTCGTTGCGTAGTCCATTGCGTATTCGTCGATCTGGGAAAATTCGCGTTCTGGTGGAAAGTATTTGCGTTTTTGTGTAACAAATTCAAAAATTCGCTGTTTTCCTGCGCACGATTACGAAGTTCCTTCGTAAAGAAAGTAAAAAATGAGTAGTGAAAATACGACAATTGTTCAAAATTACTTGTTTTAGGCAATACAATATCAAAATAGGCATCAACCGCCCTTTCAGGGCAGTTTAGACACTATTAGATGCTCTTAGTAGATCTATTTTTTCATGATTCCTAAACATCTGCAATTATTTTCCACAACTTCCTACAGGAACTAAATAGGCATTTGTTCTAAAATCCAAGGTCTTGTAACCATCACGTTCAGAGTGTGCAACATGTTTGTGTTGATTAATAATTTTTTTGTAAAACGTAGTTTAATTATTTTTTCATTGGAGTCAAAGGATAGATCATTATTTTACTCCTTTGGTTAAATATTATTGAAATTTGTATTAATAAAACAATTTTAGCATTGTGGATCAAATATATAGAATAATAATTACA
Organism: Acheta domesticus; assembly: GCA_031308135.1. NCBI lineage: Eukaryota > Metazoa > Arthropoda > Insecta > Orthoptera > Gryllidae > Acheta > Acheta domesticus. Next base: position 24,341,765 of record JAHLJT010009436.1, on the reverse strand, counting down.
TTTCAAAATTTCCTATACATGGGACAAATATATGATTGGCATTACCCCATGGCTAGGGAACACCAATCAAAGCTGTTTCTTCTTTTACAAAATCTGTGCTAAAGTAAAGAACTTCTGTGACAGTTCTCAACTAGAGACACCAGGACATCCATCTGTCATTTGATGCACCATTTTAAATTTTCTGATGAATACATTCTATCTGAGCGATCAATTTCCTTAAGTGATCGGTGCTACCCTATTCTCCTCTGCTAGTAGTGATCTCCGCCTTCATCATATTATTACTAGTAGTCGATACTTAACTGTAATTCTTTAAATTTTTTTTTGTTATTGAGGTTCTTTTGTCGGAGTAGACCTCTATAAATATTGTATTACCTTTAAAAAATGTTTGTCCTAATGCACCTTCTGCGAGCATGATAAATACTTCATTAGCATGTGTTGTTTGCCCACATTCCCCGTAAAGTTGAGAAACACTACCATGGAAGCTGGTCTCGTGACTTCAACCACCGTGAGTTAAGTCCTTTGGAACTGAAATATACTCTCTCCAATATATTTAAGTACACCTTCTGTTTATGTGTAATGTTAACTGCAAAAAAGCATCACTACGAACTTTTGTAAAAACTAACATTGTTCATGTGTGATAAATATTATTATCCTTATTACTGCTATTAACAATATGCTTTTCACAAAAACAGAAAGGCATAGAAAACAAAACTGGTGACCCTTAGGACATGAAAATATGGTTTTAAGCATAGTGTCATAGTTACTGAGAAAACTCATAGTTTCAGAGTTACATAGTACGTACGATAGTAGTATGTTGTAGTGTGTTGTGAGATGCAACTGTGCGCTATATTATTTTATTTATTATATTCTTAACACGTATATAAAGTTTTAATTTCTGTATTCCTTCTCCGTATAAACTTTAACTACCGTCAATCTTACACTCCTCTGAGCACACATTATGCTTAAAAAGGAGAACAAAGTTTTATCTTCACAATTTAATATATAGCTTCTTCTTATGATTATTACTTTATCTTTCCTATCCTGTTGTACCCTCCTCCTCCTGCTCTACATTTTAAAATTCACCTCCTCTCTTATGATACAAGTCTCACAGTTCGGGTTACTTGCCTTACAGTCCCCCACCCCACTAAACATCTCCATAATTACAGAACTGGCATTATTTCGAAAGCTGGCAGCATCAGTTGAAGTATTTTGCCATTCAAGTGGCTCTCGAGGGATATCCAAGCATTTCTGGACACATGCTCATCACATTTATATTCTCATGTATCTCGTGTATATAAGATCAAACAGCACAGTTTGAACTAGTATGGCATGTCCTGTTTCTCAAGTAGAATTGGAACTTTTGAATCAGTTGGGACTTATTCTACTTGACACTTCAGTGATGTTTTAATTAAAAATTAATATTTCTTCAACCTATCATACAAGGAAATGTACAAATATTTCAGCAGATACAAGACACTGCTTCATGAATGTAATTTATTACCAACCAAACAATGGTGTTCCTAGGAAATTATTGTACACAATTCTCCTTAATTTCATAATATAAAGAAAACACTATGGATCTACTTTCCTAATGTGATGGAATTAATCTGCACAATTACAACAGTTGGAAAAAATCTCTATTCCTCTCTGTTATTCTCATACTCTAAATAAAACAATATTTCCTAAAAGAGTTTCTAATTACATTTACATAATATGCTTTATAAAAGAATATACATGTTTTTATTTTAATTACATGAAGTATTCATAACAGTCTCCAAGTAAAATAAATATATCTCATGCTATACAAAGCTATACATACCAATTAGTTTATACTTACAACATATGTAGCATTTTATAAATCAAAGTAGTACTGAATCAATGAGTAATTTAGTATCAGTTCTATTATTAATTCAAAAGTCAACACATTTTATTCATATGAAGGTAATCACTTCAATTTCAGGGACTTGCAAAAATAGAATACAATGTAAAGGCTATTTTGTTTACTTGGGGTAGGAGGTAACAAATTATGTAAAGAAACTAAGAAAATATGATACCTTGAGAATCTTAGATTTGGGCCACATTATGACCCACTTTACTTCCATCATTTGCATGGCACTATAAAATACACAAATATTCTTATGACTGGTGCCACTCAAAATTATCAAATACAACTCAAAACTTCCTTGTGTACATATCAACATATTTTGCAAATAATTTTCTAATATTTTGGAACTGTATATACAAGCATTAAACTATTACTGTACTATCAACATTATTTACATAGAACACCAATAACCAGTAACAGGACTACAAATTAACTTACAAAACATGTAGCCACCCTAATTGTTGAGAGGCAATTATGCAGGAGGAAATTAACAATAATACTGTCTTTGAGATAGTTGATGACACAAGTTTTCTTCTCAGAATAAAGTTAACTTGTAAACATGGAATGTTTAATAATTCATACCACTCATATTAGTCATGTCATGTTTGCAATAATACAAATTATCAATAAACAGAGCAACAAAATCCTAAAAATATCAAAACAACAATCTTGATCTTCTTTCAATAAAATTATTTATCATTCTGGATTAACTCATACGAGAATAGAGCTGAAGTATAACCGCACAAATACATAATAAAATCGTTATTTGTTCATAATGCAAATGTCTAAAATAAACATTATTATGGAACTTCTTTACATAAATAATTAACATAATAAAATTCCTCTTCTCTGTTTGATTTGCTCTGAGCATACCTTAAGAGTGGCAAAGGAAAATTTGTTTTAGTATTATATTGATGTCTTTATCTGGACATTAAACACCAGTTCTTTGTAACAACTAGGCATTCTTCTCCTGAATTGTGATTCAATGAGAAAAGCATCAATGATATTACTTGAAACTGTGCACCACACAATATTTTAAAATATTATTGAAATTAACACATTAACTAATATTTGCTATGTAAAACATATATAAAAAAAAATTTAAAAAATTTTTTTGAAGCATTACTATGGACAAATTAAACAAAGATTAATTTGTTCAAATAAGTGGCACCACTCACTGAGCAATTAGGTTTTAAAGATGTAAGGTAACAGTGTACAGTATTCATATCTAATCAGCAGGTGGCTGCCAAGGGACCCACCCTTAATACAGAAATTTTCTATTTTAAACCTTACTACAAGATACATTATACGACTCTTTTCAACCCACCCTCAAAGGATTCATGCAATTTTGCAAGTTGAAGCACAAAAACAAAAGAGTAAATAATACTTTTTACTACATAAATAATCCACAATCTCTTGTAAGACATTTAATAATAAATATTTCTATTAGTTTAAATTATTTCCTCTAGAAATAGGTTCACACAATGTAAGTGAAGATGTTGCCCTACAAGGATAACAAATACATTCTATTACAAAAATAAGTTAAAGAGAGGAACTTATGAACATTTTTAACAAGGTTTGAAGCAATTCAGTCAAAATTCCTTGGATAATTTAGTAGCCAGACTCTTCTCTATAATTACATTTTACAAAATTTACATGTTTATGACATATTGTTCATAAACGTCATCATTGAATGAATAATTTCATTCTTCTTTAGTCACACAAATAGATCGGATACTTTAAACAGATTAATTACATGAAAACAAACAAACAGCATTTTTATAAATTTAAAAAGTTGTATAATTCTAAAGAAATAATAGGTATCAGAAAGTGCATGGCCGGCACAATACTTCGCAATTTGCAATAAATTGGAATCTGCACATACTAAACAGAAACCACTTTATCTTGAACTAACAGTATGGTGAGCACCAATAAAAGTAGGGATTCTTCTAGCTAAGATACAAGATTAAACTCATCTAGTCACTTCATAACCAAATTTCATAATGTATGAAATAATTTCTTTTTATTTATTTCAATCATTGAACAAAACCTGAAATGTTGTTTTTCATAGGAAGCAATCAAATCTATTCAGATGGTGTGGACCTGAAGTCATTTTTTTGAAACACCTACTGTATTCTCATTACACAATCTAAAAATGGAGAATACATAAAATGACTGAAACATATGTGAAGAATGAATGAGTGAATGAATGAATGAATATCATAAAATCTAGTCCAGTGAGATCTTAGTGCTAGTGCTATGCTGGGAGCAGGATGAGTGGAAATTCCAGTTATGAAGACAGTATTGCATCCTTGTCACTTGCTGTTACTGGAAATCTGTGTCACTCGCCTGTGTCAGACCATTTGCTTTCTTCCAGTATCCTCTCAAAGCAATCAAGTAAGAAAATGTACTGTAAAATAAGAACAATTTATAAAGCATTAATAAAATTCAACTTATTTCTCAAAGATGTATAACACGTAACACATGTTTTTAAGCTCCAAATAAACCAATTCCAACATTCCTGAAGAATTCAAAAAATGAACAGGGAAACCCCATTAAAATACTATTAAAACAAAATTAAAGTTCTTGCAGAATAAGGGCTAAGAATTATGTAAAGAAAAAACAGTCACTTCTCTCCAATCCTTGCTGGTCAGGAAGTATTCAGCGACCTAGCAGTTGACCTAGAGGCAATGTAGGAGGAAAGAACATGACAGAGGTAAGTCCAATTACTTCATTTCACATCTATTAACACAGAATGACTTCACAGAGTCACCAGTTCCTTTAGTGTGGTGGGTAGGGCAGCAGTCAGGAATTGTGTGGGGGACTGTAAGTTCAAATCCCACCTTGGACATGAATGTTTTCTTCATTATCATGGCATGGTGGTGCCTATCCAAACCAATATGTAATGTAGCATATTCAATACTCTATTCCTTACCAGCCCTCTCTCTGCTCAAATGCAAGTCGAATGAATGAGACTGCCTGCATGTCAGAAGGGTAAGCTCCATAATGGGTTTGTGGGTTGTGTAAGCACATATTTCGGGAAATGTCAGAACTCACCTGTCCTCAAAAGAGACATGTTCCAACAAGACGATTATGTGTGTTGCAATAATCGGTTTTGTATGTCATAATATGCAAATTCCTATGTTTTCATCTGAAATCTGCTAGATGTAGGGCTGCGTCATTTTCTACCCACCAGTATAAGAATTTTGTGCCAATGGATTCTTATTAACTGCCAAAAACCATCATCTTTGCTTACTGTTACAAAGGATTATAAAGTTTAAAAATTTGATAATTTGTAATCCACAGTCAAAAAATTACTGTGTGCAACAACATTGCATACAAATGTATAATAACACCAAAATAAATTTACAGAACTGTTGCTGTCATTTTTAAAATATATTTACAGTCGTGAATGATTTTAAAGGAAGAAAATGGATTAATTTTTTTTCTACAGCCTAGCAATCAAATAAACCTCAAAAAAATTCACAAGTACTGTTGTTTTGAAAGGAAGTTTTGAGATTTTTTTCCTGCCTGTGTCTATACACAAGTTCTAATACAAAGTAAAAATTAAATTTGTTGATTTTTTTAAAAAAATTGTTTGAATTTGGAGCCAAGAAAACATCAAAAAAAAAATTTTGTGTTTTTTGGTTTGTTTTTATATAGAGAGGTGAGGGCAGTGGGAGGGGGGTTAGAAACTTGTCAAAAATCCTATTTTTATGTGAGAGGCATAGTAAACTACACATATGTCATTTAATTTTAGGGAACCATGTCACCTGGGTGTACCCTTTATCACACAAAAGCCAAAGGATACATCGCTCCAGAAATAGTTCTGCATTGTGCATCAGGTACTGCATGTTTGGTGTGTGGTGAATGTCGGGTTGGGAGGGGCAGGCTGGGGATGAAAATAATTGGATTTCCATTTACACTAGTGGTACAATTAATTAATTTTTCTTTCTAATAAACAACTGAGATAAATCAAAGTCTAGGCAATTTCGAAGGCAGACAGGCAGGGGCAGGCAGGCAGAGGCACGTAGGCTGGCGTAGGCAGAGAGGAAGAGGCGAGCAGGCAGAGGTAGAGAGGCAAGCAGGGGCTGGCTGGTAGAGGTAGAGAGGCAAGCAGGGGCCAACAGGCAGAGGGAGAGAGGCAGGAAGGCAGGCGGCAGACAAGACAGGAAGGCGGGCAGTCAGGAATGAATGCAGACAGTAAGGCGGGCAGTCAGGAATGAATGCAGACAGTAAGGCGGGCAGTCAGGAATGAATGCAGACAGTAAGGCGGGCAGTCAGGAATGAATGCAGACAGTAAGGCGGGCAGTCAGGAATGAATGCAGACAGTAAGGCGGGCAGTCAGGAATGAATGCAGACAGTAAGGCGGGCAGTCAGGAATGAATGCAGACAGTAAGGCGGGCAGTCAGGAATGAATGCAGACAGTAAGGCGGGCAGTCAGGAATGAATGCAGACAGTACGGCGGGTAGTCAGGAATGAATGCAGGCAGTAAGGCGGGTAGTCAGGAATGAATGCAGACAGTAAGGCGGGCAGTCAGGAATGAATGCAGAAAGTAAGGTGGGCAGTCAGGATGGAATGCAGACAGTAAGGCGGGCAGTCAGGATGGAATGCAGACAATAAGGCGGGTATTCAGGATGGATGGCAGACAAGAAGGGACAGCCTGAGACAGGAAGGAAGGCAGACAAGAAGGGACATGCAGAGACAGGAAGAAAGTCAGACAGGAAGGGACAGGCAGACAGGAAGGAAGGCAAGCAGACAGGAAGGAAGGCAAGCAGACAGAAAGGAAGGCAAGCAGACAGAAAGGAAGGCAAGCAGACAGAAAGGAAGGCAAGCAGACAGAAAGGAAGGCATGCAGGCAGACAGAGAGGAAGAGACAGGAAGGTAGGTAGGCAGGCAGACAGACAGACAAGAAGATACAGGAAGGCAGACAGACAGACAAGAAGATAC
>JAHLJT010009436.1:24212430-24329930 GCA_031308135.1 Acheta domesticus | reverse complement strand
CATTTATCAAAGGTCAGCTGCAGACCAACATTGTTAGAAAGCTGGAATTCGTAACTCAAATTAAATACTCCTTAATACGTTATGGAATTATTGCACAAAAGTGTTTTTTCGTGTCCACTAACAAATTGGAATTGTGCTTTGAACGGAGTTATTTACTTTAATATGGGTTCTGTTATTGGAGACAATTTGCAAAATGAGAAATCAACCTGTGACAATATCATCATTTATTATTCATGAGCAATATGAGAGTCTTAAAAGGCAAAATAGGAGAAAATATAAAGAAAAAAATAAGTTTTTCATGAATTGTAGAAAACAGAGTATAACAAAAAGAGAAAGAAATATGATGTCAGATCATGCAGAGCAGAGGATTTCTGAAGTGCACTCTTACATCTTAGTTCTCTTACATCTTAGAAGCCATTTTCTTGGATTGTGATTTTACAGCATTTTCTTACATATAAAATGCTCTTTGTAGAACAATTTTTGTTTTATTGCAGTGAAACTTTCATATATTATAGAAAATTGTTCAATATTAATGTACCACAGGTTTTGTTGTGAAGCAAGTAGATGAATATTTCCAATTATTATAATTAACAACCAAACACTTTTCCGAAAATTCACCACACAATATTTAAAAAAATGCTAGCAACAAGGATATTTGCCTTCAGAATGAGTAAATAAGAGTAAAATAAATCAAAATTCTTATATAAATTGCCATTATTGTACACCATTACAACAACAACAACAACAACAAAAAACAACAACAACAACAATTAATTGAATAGAAAAATTAAGTTGAAACTTGGCAAAATGTCTGGTATGAACTTTAAAATGCATTCCCTACACAGAATTTGTTTTAGGTGCAAAATTGGGAATGTTTTATATTTTTTAAAAAATAATAATAAAATAATAATAATAATAATAATAATAATAATAAAAAACAATTGAAAATATTAAACTCATTAGGTAGCTGTTGATCATAAAAAAGTTCTGAATCTTAGTATTCAGAAAGTAATATAATCTTCTACCATAAGTTAATTTCCATCTGCTGCATTTTAAGTAAAACAAAGCTTTTCAGAAAAAACTAAAGAATTCACAAAGAATACCTTTTGTATCACAGTATTTCTCAATTAACAGAAGTAGGTGCGAAGTGTGCTCGCTCACTGTGTGTTGTTATGAATAGCAACTGAAAACTAAAATTTAACAAGAAATTGAATTGTGGTGAAAGAATTTCATACTTTCTCTTTTTCATTGCTATCTTCACTCTTTCATTCTCATATTCATGTTTCTTTGTATTCAATCTTCTTTTCTCATATTTTTATATCCTACATATAGTATTCAGTTCCATCTCTATGTGTCTAACTCACAGATCTTTTCTGGTTCACTGTTGGGGCATGATGCCTTTTGATGTATCTTTGTCTGATGGAGAACTGGACATTTTTTGTTTTCAAGTATATTATTTATCTTAACAAATTAGATAGCTGAAATGAACAGATCGAATCGTAAGGAAGGTGAAGCATGGGAAGAAATTACACCTCTTCTGCTTCTATTTAGTGCAAGCAATATGTCATATGACACATCTCAGACTGCTGGTGGGGAACTTTTTTCTTTCTTTCTTTCTTTCTTCTTTCTCTTTTTTCTTTTTCTTCCTCCATATACTTTTAATCTAATTTAAAAACCTCGCAAAATTAATACTAGAAAACAATAAGGTTTATTCATTTCAACACCAGCGGTATTTCATTTTGCAAATACAATTTTAGTTATCTTGAGAATCGGCAGCCTTGAGATTTCAATCGATTGATGAATGCTGACTGGAAATATAATTGTGGCCACACGATAGAAGGACAGTGGCTTCTGGACACGATTGACCAGGAAATGAGGGAAGTTTGCTTGGAAATGTGCCACAATAATAGAAGGGAATCTGCAACATTGTAGCAATTTATTATTTAGGATGTGGAAGCCGCTCCACAATTTTCACAGACTTCTGGAGGGGGTACAACAGCCAGCTGGATCAAAATAACTTTATTAACAGTGTAGTGAACCACTCACTGCACTTTGTGGATCCTGTAACTCGAGTTCACATGAAGAATATTGAATCCAGCTGGCAAACCCTTCACAGAAGACTGGCCTGGAGGGATGTTCACCATGAGGACATGGCTATACACATGGTTGAGTTCTTATGGAGACAAGACAGCACCTCTTGTTCAGGTTGATAATGCTAAGTGGAAGGGGTGTCTTAAAATAAGAGAACAGTGTGCTCATAACCAGCACATCACAAGAATCTCCAGCATGGTGATTTGTTCTGGCTTCACCATCTTGTTCTCAGTCAATTCAAGCATTTCTTTCCCTGGAATTCAGGATCTTCTTGGCGACTATTCCCAGATAACATATTGCACTTTAAAATACATAATTATTTAACACTTTACATTAAAATAATTATTCTATATTTTACTTCCTCTTTCCATGTGTATCATTTCATACCTTCAAGATTGTTTGCCTTGAGGCTGTACCGTTAGGGTTGCCATATGTGTTTGAAAGAAAAACCAAACAACTTTTTATAATTATTTTATTAGTTCTTAAAAATTACTGAAAACGAAAAATATGTAACAATCTACTTTTTACTTTCTCACAACTGCTTACATGGTAGAGAGAAAGTTATGTAATGCTGCATGAAAAAACAGCGAATTTTTGGCAGAAAAACTCTTATTACAGGATCTTGGCAACGTTGATAAAGCCAGATGCTAAATTTAGAAAAAGAAAACCTCTAACAAATGGTGTAACCAGACTACGTTTTGTGGGTCTTTGATACTGAAAAATCAATTGACAGCAAAACGTCTGTCTGTCCATCTGTGAACAACACTAGCAGCTAAACCATTCAGCCATTTTCTCCAAAATTGCTATTTCCCAATCAGTCTGGCGGATGCTGCAGACCTTAGAATTTGAAACAAATATTTTAATTTTGTGGAGTACTGGATATGAACCCCCTAGGACATTTTCAAAATTTTCAAGAAAATGGCTCCGTTTTTGATTTAACTTAGGTATTGGATACTGTGAAGGACATTTAAGTTCAATTTTTTTTTCGGTGTCTTCCTACAATTACAATTTAAATTATTGAGTAAATATTTCTTAAGGTGAGAAAATATGTGCTGTTTTACCACTACTAGTTTTATGTATTTAGAATTCAAAGCCACTGCTTTCAATAAAGGTTTATTGCCCGAGCTTTAATAAACTTCAATAAAAGTTTACTGCTTGGCATCTTTGAATTCAGTGTAACTTTAGTTTATATTGAAGAAAACGCCCAATTCACTTTTTACAGTGTTTACAGCAAGACAATTTCTTTTGTCAGTTCAGACGATTTCTTTAGTCTTTCATCATACATTTCCCATGAAGCCAAAGATTTGTTTCACAAACACATTGGATGCAGAAATACTACATGCAAACTGCACAATTTTCAACAAATTTGGTGCTCTTTCTTTGAAAAAATTGTACCACATATTAACGGAGTTGACTTAAAGTGAAGAAAAACACATTGAAATGCAGCCTTCTTCTTCTTCTTTCTTTTATTTTATGCTGTAGCCTGTCTTTTTAAACAAAGGAAATATGTTTTAAAATAACTGATATTTCATGTATCCACTTTCGTGGGCTCTCATTCTACATTGTTCAAAATACCATAAATTTACAAAGTTTCTTTCCATCGTGCTCTTGGACGACCCACTTTTCTCCTCCCTTCAGGTCATCTGTCTCTTACCACCTTCACCAGTCTATCTTCCTCCATTCTGTCTATGTGGTCATTCCATTGTCATCTTCTTTCACGAATCCAGTCTGATATGATGTCTATTTGGCAGGTTTGTCGTATGTTAGTATTGTGTTCTTTACCCCTTGGCATTTTATTTACTATTTTTCTTAACACTCGCATCTCTGATACTTCCATCATTTGACATATTTTCTTGGAGTCTGCTCTGGTTTCGGCTGCATACAATAATATGGGTCAAAGTACTGCCTTATATATTCTGATCTTAGCTTTGTTTTTAAGACAAGGGTTATACCATATTGAATGGTTGAGACAACCTGCTATTCTGTTTGCTTTTGTACTTTGTTCTTTTTCCTTTCTTAGAGATCTATCATCACTGGTTATCATTACGCCTAAATATTTTATTTCCATCGCTTGTTCTATTGAATGTTCTTTCAAAGGCAATTTGCATTGTAAGGGCTCTTTTGAAATTGTAATGCATTTAGTTTTTTCTATTGATATCTTCATGTTGCATGCTTGGCATGTTTTAAAGAGTTGGAATAAGAAGCGTCGTAGATCATATTTATTTTCTGCAATTAAAACTGTATCATCTGCATAGTAGACAGATTTTATATTGTGAGATCCAAAATGATATCCTTTTTTATTAGCAAGGTCTCTTAAAATTTTTCATTACTTCATTACTTTTATTTCATTCCTAAGTTAAACAGTATTGGGCTTAGTGAATCTCCTAGTCTAATTCCTTGGGGTGTTTCTATGGCTTGAGATATATTTCTGTTATGTTTTACTTTGATTCTGTTGTTTGTGTATGTATCCACTATAAGTTTAATAAGGTTGCATGGAATGCTTTCTTTCTTTTATAATCGAATCAATTCATTTTATTTAAGTGGTCCAGCACTGGTCGCTCAACCATCTTGAAAAAAATTCATATTTTGTACAAAAATGTCCTTATGTTTTGGCTGTTCAAAAACATCTTTAACTTTTTTTTATTCTACCTGGTTTACAAATGGCGGCCATTTTTTTTATCACGCATTGAGCCACTTTTTGCGTTTGCAGTCATTTACTCTTTTCTAAATTACTCAGCTCTAGGTTGTTCTAGCCTTCTAGAACTTCCTTAAGCCTAATTAAGCCTTAAAGAAAATCTAATATTTTGTGGGAGCCCTAAACGTTTTGGCCACAGATTCAAAGTGGAATCAAAATGGAAGAAAATATAACTTATCTTGTTTTTCTCTTGTGGTCTTCGAGTATTATAAATTGAACAATTACATATACTTACATAATAATAATTTTTTTGTCAACTGAACACTATTTTATCCGACTGAAAAAATATGATAAATAAGAAGACAATTTATATTACCAGAAAAAAATTGAAATTAAAAAACATTTTTGGCTGTAGAGGGGTGCGAGTGGTGGAACAAAGACTAAGAAACCTTTCAAAAATATTAATATTAAAAATTAAAATGTAACTACTCATAAGTCATTTGGTGAGGGGAACTTTTAGCCATCTTAACAGGGGTACCCTTTTCATGGCACCTTTATACTTCTATATTTTTATAACCTTTTGTATTTGGGCCAAAAGGAGTTCATACAGTAAATAAATACATAAATAAAAAAAATAAATGAGTGCCTGATAATAAGTATACTACTCTTTATATCTGTACATATATGAGAATGTAAAAACAAAAAACTGAATGCATCTCCACACTTCAACAAACCAATAAATGCCCAACATGTTTGTTTTCTTTTAAATTTTTAGTCTCGTTCATCTCGCAATTCTATAGCAAGAGGCACTTCATTGTGAGACATCTGAAGAAACAGGAAAACAAACTAAGTCAAATAAATTTACTGCCAACAGGACTTCCTAAATAATGACTAGAGCCCGGAAGTTTGGCAAAATGCATTTTTGTTATTGTTACTATTTTATGAGTTTTAATAGTAGGAATCACTTACTTGCACTTCTGGAATTGTTTTAGTAGATTTTAATTTTGCCTTTTTTGTCTATTTCAGCTACTGATGCCCATTTTTTCCATTTTGCTTTATTTTTGCCTTTTTTTCTCATTACTTTTTTTCCTTGCGTTCACAAAAGCATTTCAGAGAGACAGCATTGTGAGTAAAACAAATTCGTAGCCATCATACAGGATGGCCATGAGGATTAAGATTACAAAAGAAAAGATTGTTTCCTGACACATTAAGTGCTAATGCAAATTTTAGAGTTAGAATACAAATGTGAATCATTCTAATCATTAATTTTTCACACCAATTCCTTTTAAATGTAGTTTTTCATTGCTTACATGTCTTATTGCATCTCTACTTTAGCTAGAATAAATGCCTTTTTGCATGCCAATTTCAGTAAAAATAAATGCCTTTTGCCTGCCTATTTTAGGTAAAATAAATGCCTGAACTTCTGGGCTCTAATAATGACAAAATGGCCACATTTTGTTCATTTTCAAATACTCTCTTATTTCAACAGACATAATTTTTGCCACATGTATTGTTATAAAGAAAAAATCCAGTGTTAATGACTGAGATGCTGCACCATCTTCATTTGCATTACTATATAAAATGGAAGATTAGAAGGTGAAAATTAGAAAAGGAAGATGAATCAAAGAAAAATTTCAACAGCAATAACGATGATTGGAGGTCTGATGAAATTCAGGGTGAAATACAACAAACAATTTATCTTCATATAATTCATAGATTTAAAACTATTTTAAATTTTGAAATTAAAAAAATAAATGAAATTGATTACCTCGTGTTTTCTTGAGGAATCTTGTAGAGCTTTCAACTGATACAATCTGTCATCAGCTCGGATATGTCCACGATTCACATCATCTACAGCTTGCCAAAATATATATGTGGTTGCCACATCATCAGTAACTAAACTCAGTTCTCGTGGCAAGGAAAATAACCATTTTCGAATACATAAACATGTTGAAGTTGCAGTGCTGTAGTTTTGTATGTACAAATTATGAGGATATTCTGAAGGCTGTAGTTTTCGCTCTGAAACAAAATACTAAAGAGATCAGATGTGCTTTAAATTAAAAATAATATTACATGATAAAATGCAAAAAAGAGCAAGTTTGTGATCTCACCAAAACTCTTAAAATTATTATCATAAAGAAGGATAAGCACCCAATTCCTTAAAATATTAAATATTCTTATATGTATTAGAATTACGTACACTGGATTAAATCAACTGTGCTGCTGCCATAAATACTGGGCTGGATTTTCAAGACCCATGGCCCCTAGGCAAACAATATATCAGGGCCCCTCCTTTTTAGTAACCAAACAAAATATTTGATATTTAACAAAATATAAAATGTTTATTCTACAGGATGTGTTTTCTAAATTTAAGTATTTATATTCAATTTTTTTTTTAAATACTGAATGCATGTTTTATATTTTTATGCCTCAAATTAGAAAACTCCCTCTGTATAATAATATAAAATGAAAATTATATTTTACCCTTCTACCCTTTAGGAATCCACATTGCTCTTCTCCCATGAAATTCTGAAGTATTTCTTTGAGTATGTTCTCCAGCATGTTTGCATAAGGCTTAAGATGATGTTGATAGCAATGCAATGCTCCAATAATTGTCACAGATCATCTTTGAGACTTTTTTGTAAATATAAATAACCAAACCCTCTTGCCATTATTGGAATTGTTTTCTCTTGCCACATTTTGTTAAAAAATTCTAACATTTCTTTTAGCTTCTTTCCTCCATATCTTACTTGTTCTATATTGACTTCATCTGGTCTGGGGCGTTTCCTATTTTTTGCATTTCTTATTACTGTCTCTAGTTCTTCTACATTCAGTGAAGTGTCTAGTTAATCATCAGTAATGTGCCTTGTTCCTTCTAGTGCTTCATTAGACCTGAATGTTGATTGTTCCACAGGATGGAGTAGTGTTTTATCCATTTTTTTTTCTGGTGTGCCATCTAGTCTGATTTTATCTTTCACATTCATGTGCAGCAGTTTCAAAACTTCTATTCTATGCTTTTAACAAATTTTCTCCTTCTCTCCTATGTATTCGACTAACGAGTCTCATTTTGGCCTGTAGACTTTTATATTTCACGATGTTTATCACTGTTCATTTTTGGAGGAAGGTTCTGAATGTTTTCCTCTTTTGGTTCATCATTTCTTATAGATCATTGCCCCACATTCACAAGCATTTAGTTTTCTTGAATGGTTTATAGCCTAGACTTTATTTTCCTACTTCAATCATTGCTTGTTTAAGTGACCTCCAAAATGTCTCAATATTTTGTTTCTCTACCTTTGGTAATTTTTCTCTCAGTCTTCTTTCTGATACTTTCATCTTCTGGAAGGAATACCTTGAGTTTAGGTGTTTTATTATTATTTTCCTTAGTTTTTGTTTGTTGTTCTGAGAATTTAATTGTGCTCTCTACCAAATAGTGTTCTGTGTCTATTTCATGTCCTTGAAATACTTCCTTTCATTAATATTAATATTTCATTCTTCCTTTTTATGTTTGTTGGTTCTAAGGTTTCTGTTTGATTCCTGTATTTCTCATCGTCTCCTTTATTTCTCGTGTAAGCCAGTGCCTTATTTCTGCTGGTGGTGTTGTTAGTATCATATGCATATCTGTTATTTGTTTTCTTAACTCTGCCATTTCCATTTTATTGTCCTGGGTTTTGTTAATATTTTTCAGGATACATAGACATTCTTGACATTGTCAAGTCAGTTTGGTATGTTGGTTTTGTAAATGTTTGCAACTCTCTCTGGGAATCCCACACATTGTGCATGGAATATTCATTTGCAGTTTCCTCCACTTTTGATATTTTTTTGTACTATAATATGACAAGAGTTGCTTCATGTTGACTTCTCTTTCACAGTGTGCTTCGGATCATGGCCATTGTAGCACTGCTCTCCTCCCACATTTCCAGTCTTGATATTTGCCTCTACGTTACCAATCACGTGTATTTCACCTTCAGTTTTCTCAAACTTTGATTTTCTATCTCCTTTGGTTCTTATTGTTGGTAACTGTTGCTTGCTTGTACAATTCTCCTGTTTTCCAAAATATCTCTTCTTACCAATTTATTTCAGTGGGAGTTTCTGCTGTCTTTGATCTTACTTCTTAGGAATGCACCCTCTTAATTGAAAGTCTCTACAAAATCATAATTTTGTAATAATAAAACTAAAGAGACCCCCTATTCCATTCCTTGCAATAATCTTAAAATATTTCTTATAATTGCCACTTGCGATTCAGATTCACAGGCATGTGAGAAGCATCCATACATAGACAACTTTGTGGGGTCAGCTGGTCAACCCATGGGCAGCGACAGTTCAGATCAAATGGCATTCAAATGCCCAGGGAGATAACGTTTCTTTTCTTATTTCTATTTTTCTTTCGTTTAATCTGGCCCCACGTTGTGGTGCCATTGTAACCTTATTTGAACAGTAACTATATTCTTATTTATTTATTTATTTATTTAGTGCTGATTCCTTCCCATACGTATACTTTCGCTCCAAAATATTATGTTACAGAAAATTTATATCAAGCGGGTCATGGCCGGTTCCATACGGAAAACCCATAAACTATAATTCAACTTTGCAGGACAGCCAGGTTCCTAACTACAAAACAATAAAACACTTTTGTGTGAGAGCACAAACTCGGTTGGCAGTCTTGCCTTCCGACGTTTAATTTATTAAAATATATATAGATCCCTTGAACTACGTATGGTGGTACACTCAACACCTCCTCATCAGCATGCATTACATAAAGAAATCATTACACACAAATCGCAATAACCTGTACACACAACAAAAATACTAACACTCAAAGCACATAAATAATGATAGCCATTTTTATTTTTTTTCTATTAGGAATTCCTTTCTCTATTAACTGGGGACGTACTTTCTTAAGTTCACCTTAATATATCTATCTTCTCTCATAACCAATGAAATTTGCCTATTATTTAAACATTATGTATGACATTGGAAAGATCTTTGATGTTTTTTACTGCAAAATTTAACATCTGAGTACTACTATAGGCGCCCATTACTAATTGTTACTGACTCTCTTGATCTTGTGCAACCCTTATACTGGAAACAAAACTGTGTGCACTTCCCATGTTCGTTGCCATCTGCTTCAGGTTTTGAAGTAACACCATGCCTTCTGGGCTCCGAACCTTCACACGCTCCCCGCTGATCTGCTCGCGAGCAACTATTCAGTGTCTTCGCGCTCTATCCACTTCAACATTCATTGCTATGTCTTTCACAATCCAAATTTATAAACACGAAATGTTTTCCACGCAAAATATTAATATTGTTTCTATCGCACTTTCACTTTGCGAATAATTACTAACATGTCCTACTAAGATTTAAAGTTTTTCTATTCAAAAATGTTTTCACGCGACACATGTATCTCCCACCAAAGCTGACTCACGAATCATAATTCAAATTTGTAAAACAAATGTTTTCCATGCAAAAAATCAATATGGTTTTATCGCACTTTCACTTTGCGAATAATTACTAACATGTCCTACCAAGATTTAAAGTTTTTCTATTCAAAAATGTTCTCACGCAACACATGTATCTCCCACCAAAGCTGACTCACGAATCCATATACATTTCTTTTCTCTTTCATTGTCGTTGCCTCCTACCTCCATTCTTTCAAAACAAACACCGGCCGCAGCCATATTGTTCAAGTATTATTACTAACAAATTTTTCCGTTTTCCACTATTTTTAGTCGATAACCCTGCCACAATGTTCAAGATTCCCCATTTGGTTTCAATGTCTCTGGGTTATATTCAAAATGTGCATTTTCGACCCCCATCACGCCAAAAAATGCCGATTTCCACATCATGTATTTTGCACTTTACGTCAACTGTTCTGCATTGTCATCTTCCATAATGAAAATTGTTATAATAATGCAACCTGTGGTTCAATTTTAATGAAACAAACCAATGAAATTCTTCTCAAATTGATATCTATTTAACCATTATGTCTATTTGTGCGCATTTTAATAAACTAAGATATTACTTCCGCGCAACACAGCTTTCTTCGGTTTCTTTTCTATATCCTGTTCATGCATATCGTTGCCGCTTTACTATAGTCCGTTCAAGCTAATTTTCTTTAAACATACGCTAAAAACTCATCGGGATTCTTACTATCATTCCTTTAATGATCCTGAATCATTACAATATACATACATACATACATACATATACATACATATATGTACATACTGTTACACCATCCTTCCATTTCACTCTAGGCCGTCCTCTTTTGCTCCGTCTTGCTGGTGTCCAGTTATAAACCTTTTTGGGCAGTCTTTCTGAATCCATCCTTTGAAAGTGGCCATACCATAACAATCTTTTCTCTTCAACAACATCAACTAAACATCCTTCTATATTTAATCGCCTTTTTATAGTCTCCGTTTTTACATGATCAAGCAGCGTGACTCCACGGCATTTTCTCCAAAAACTGTTTTCAACACTATTAATCCTCTTTTTCAGAGCTTGGTTTAGTATTCAAATTTCAGAGCCATATGTTACTGTGCTCTCCACCAAAGATTTAAACTGCTGGATTTTTGTTTTAGTTCTAATGTTCTTAATCCAAAGTAGTGGGTTTAATTTGCTGATTATCTGTCGACCTTCTCTGATTTTTGATAAAATATTGGCTTGATCCGTACCTTCTTCATTCAAAATTATACTGCGATTTTTCTAAGAAGAGCTCTCAAGATAACTCAAATCCCATCTTCGCGATGGAATATGTCACGGCATTTCGCGTCTTTTCTCGGTCTTGCCGGTAGAAGTCGCATGATCGCAAGCACTGCTTCATACGGTCGCGATTGTGCAAAATCTAGCGGAATGACTGAGAAAGACGCGAAATGCCGTGACATATTCCATCGCGAAGATGGGATTTGAGTTATCTTGAGAGCTCTTCTTAGAAAAATCGCAGTATACTCCTAAATACTTAAAATCTTTTACATTTTTGATCTTAGAACCCTCTAGAATTAAATCTTCCTGTACATCACCAACTACCAAATAATGACAGCACACAAAGATATCAAATTTATTTGCACTGATAGCAGACATTGAGAAGACAGGTTCCCTCCACACAGCGTCCTGCCTGATCTCTGAATGTCTGGTGCAATTGATAATTATTTGTAATCTAATTGTTTTGTAACAACCATACTCCAGTAATCCAAATATATTGCCTGAATTAAGTGAATATAATTAAAAATCTGTAACTACAAAAATAGTTAAAAATTGCTTTTAAATACTTTTGGACTAAAAAAACTTTATTCAAAAAATTTATAAATCCCATTATATTTTATTAGTATCACCTGGGGTCCCCTCTGAGGTTGGGCCCCTAGCAGTCTAGTTTGCCTAGGATGAAGTATGGCGTAATCTACTGAAATATTCTAAAAGTAATTTCATTGAAAATGCACCAAGATATTTAGTATAAACAGGAAGAACTAAGTTATTTCATAAAATGTTTCATAGGACTCAAAATAAAAAGTATGTAATCAAAGAACAGGTTTTAAAATATTATAATATCTTAAGCATCCCAAGATAAACTTAAAAACTCACCAAAATTATATTCAACAATTTCAAAAAGATAAAAATACTTTGATGTCTTTTTGTTCATGTGAATTTTATCGATAACTGCTGCATACACTTCCTCCGTATTGGAATTCTTTCTGACAGAAACAGTTACTACTTCCCTATCAGGAAGAAGAATTTTGAGGTCAACTGGTGATATATTACCCTAAAAAGAAAGAGAAACTGGATAATAGTTGAAGGATAAATGCATAGTTTATGAATAAATATTGATTAATAATCAATACAATGCCACTCAAGTTTTATTTTACCTGTTCATCATCAGCATCTGTTAAAAATTCTTGCATAATATCACTTTCTGCAATTACTCTCACAGCACAAACTTTTTCCAGGTACTGTTCCAAACCTCTTCGTCTAGCATCAAGTTGTTGTTCACTCAACCTACAAGGGAGTACAATTTCACATCAAGACAACTAAATATACACACTCACTGATTATAAAAAGAGAATGTAAAAAGTGCAACACATGAATTTGTTCAAAACTGCAACTCACGTAAAAGGCCATTTGCCAGGAAGTTTGGGAAAACTGAAGCCAATGAATTCTTTCTTCAGATTTAAATGAAGATTAGAAAATTCTCTATACCTCCGAGAGCATAAATGTCTTCCAGCCATATAAATATTAAATACCTACAACAGAGGAACTTCATTATAATATTGCAAACCTAGAGACTCTTCAAGATTAGAAAAAGCAAATTTGGTTAATTATAAATTATAAAAGAATCTCTGAGAAGACTTGCCATAACAACAACAACCACACTTACCACATAACGTTCACCACTCTTTTCCAAATAATGATAATCTGGAACAGATATGGGTAGAGACCGTTTCTCGCTGTAGTCTATGTATGTGTAACCTGCAGGGTCTTCACTCGGCTCTAAACGTTCAGCTTCCTGCAAAAATTATCAAATGTGAAATTGACCAAATAATGAAACATCATAACACACATTAAAGGGGTAGAGAAATAAAACAAACAGCATAATTGAACAAGGGATCCTCCATGCAAACAGGAGAAAAACAAATATGCAAAAGCTTTTAGATTGCCTATCAAACACAATACTACTTAGTACAGAAGTAAAAAAATAAAGTACACTTCACTCCAATTTAATATTACTTTCCTGCCAAAAAACATTATTTCATCCCTTAAAAATAGTGTAGGATTTTCTTTGTATAGAATACATATTGTCAAAACACTTTTTCAAATTATTTGATTAGATATTGTATTCATTCATTTTAAAATTGGTACATGGTACAAGATGACATTCAGCAAAAATGGACAAAAGACAAATATTTGTTATAAAAAACATGGTCAAAGAACAGAACAAAAAAATATTTTGTTAACCCTTCAATTTCTACCGAAAAGGTGGGTCAAATCAATTTAAATCAATTTAAAGTTGTAATAAAACCAAAAAATACTCAGAAATGTTTTGAAAACCAATCAGATCAATTGTTTTAAATTATAAGACTAAATACATACAAGCACTCCATATACAGATATACTTAATTTCAAGTTTCTTCATAAAACTTCATATTTCTGTCCTTAAACTTCTCTAGACTGTTTCTCTTGTGTACATAAGTCATTTAAGCTCAGAAACATTTATGCTCGCAAATTTTCTAAATAAATCAAAGCTAAAGATCATTGTTCTAAAGGAAAAATTCACTTCGAGCACCTGCCTACCTGCTGGGTGACAGAGATGACTGTGAGTGTGAGGACATCCCCACCAGACTTTATGAGATCCACCACCTGCTTGTGAGTGGCTCCTTCCACATTCACCCCATTGCTGAAGCAGAACAAGAAGGAGTCAACAACTGATAGCAGACAGGACTAAAATTTGACAGGAACATCGACATTCTCTGACTTTTATGATGGCATAATATACAAATTTGAAAAATGAAATAAACACAGATATTACATCACTAGAAATTCAAGCATTGGAACCCCCGATTTAAAGTAATAATAATAATAATAATAATAATAATAATAATAATAATAATAATAAATAGATAAATAAAATCTAGTGGAAGTTAAAATATGAAATTACAAAATTAAAAAATTCCAGTCAATAATCATCACTTTTTTAAAGTACAAATAATAGAAGAATCATGCTTTATTGCAATTGAAATATCCTAATGGCTGCTCTGGATGGAGAAATCCATAGCCACAGCAACATGTTTTCACCATAAATCCAGATTCATAATTTGCTCCTAAGTTTGCATATCTTCCTCCTAAGTTTTGGTCCAGCCACTGATCTTTTACATACAGGTTATTGTAACAATCTGCCCCACTGATACGCAACCTAAATTTGGAAGATCTTCCACATTAGTGGGGGGGTGGGGTGTCAGTGTATTTTAAAATAATTTATTTTTTCACTTTCATATATTTATCAGAACAGCTTTTTTGTGTGTGATAAAAGTAACATGGACTCGTAAATACAGTAAAATTAATATATTCAAAACAACTTTTGTATTTCATTCCACTGCATTTGCTTCTTTTCCTTTCCACTTCTTGAGCAGCCCCAGTTTTCTAGGGGTTGGTGTAAGTGCAATGACGAGGGGTGAGGGGGTTTGTGGTAGGGGAGAGGGGAGGACCAAAATACATGCACTGCAAGAAATCAAACAGAGCTATCTGCGTTTCACACTTGCGGTTGAACTGCCTTGGTTGGAAGACAGTGGCTCGTGTACTAATCATGACATAGCTGGTTTCACGTTAAACAAAATTGCCAGATAAAGACAGTGTGCCTGGATATATACAGTGCACCAGAAAAGTCTCTCCACAGCAGAACCAAGCTAGCTAATGCTAGCTGAGAGTGCTAGCATTAGAAATTACGTTGGTAGCAGTTTTTCTGAAAATCAGACCTGCGCTAGTTTTGTAGGAATACTTTATTATATTTGAGTAACAAATTTAACGAAATATTCGGTTTCGTAAAAACTTTGAAGACGTCGAAGGGACTTCATGAAAAATACCCCACAAAATTAAAAGATCTGCAATGAGAACCCCCCCTTTTTTGGGGTATGAGAAGCACACAAAACGAACGACGATTTTTCTGTCGAAAAATCAGCCTTTCCTTTAGCATTGCAAGTCTGCCCTTTTCTACGAAGTATGTGCGGAAAAGTAATTAGGGGCGACATCAGCAAGACTTTTAAAGATGTGGCAGCTCTTCTCCCGTAAGGCTCCTACACACCGGCGCGGAACATCCGCAGCGCGTGCGCCGAGGAAAGATATGCGCTGGACGCGGCGACGAACGAAATTCGCGGGTCCGTTCACACCGCAGCCACAGATGTGGGTCAGCGTTTGATGACTTTTCTACGTCCGATAAAGAAGAGGCAATCGCTCGATTCACGCAGGAGATAGAAAATGCCAAGTTTCTCGGCAGCAAAATCTGTTTAAACCGGAAACCTGCCTAAACCGGAAAATTTCATCCGCCCGTTCGAAGTTAAATGGAATTTTACACAAAACAAAACGGAACCCATCCAAAGCGAAAAAGCGATTGTTTTTATCTCCAGCAGGAAAATAAACATTTATTAAACGGAATTCTTGTTAATTTAATGCAATCGGCAGAGATATTATATATCTGCAAAGTTTGTTTTAAGTTCTCTGTCGCTGTAAAACACGATTTATACTTCGATTTATTTACAGAGTCTGTTGACGTTTGATCAGCTGTTTCGGTGTCATCCAAGCTCCCGATTGGATGACACTGTGACAACTGATTCATGTCAAGAGACCCTATGTTTCAATGGATGCGTACTCGTGGCTGCCGCAAAGTGAAAGAGAGGAGCTTCACTTGTCAGAGTAGAATTCGACCTTGGGGTCGCTTTTCTCAAGCGTACACCATCAGGGAATTCCCTTCCCCCGGCTCTCTGAGCATGGGAAGGTATACGAGCATGGCTTCTATTTACGGGTCGCCCTGCCCAGCGTTGATAATCGTAACCCCTTGGCCACAGGCGCACTGCTCAAGGCCAAGCAAGGGTGTCAGAGAGAGTACTCCGGGATGTGACGCATTGTGCGTTTAAAGAGTCAGCAAGCAGGCTGGCTGGCTGCAATCACTAGGCAGTGAGGTGTGTATTTTGTTTCACAATAGTTGGGAAAAACAAAACTCTAACCTTAGATACAAGGGTCAAACTTCTAGAATCAAGCAAAACTCAGAAGCTGTCAATGAAGAATGTTCAATATTGTTTTATTACTGATTTCTTCCATAAATACATTATATGTTGATGTAATGTAATTTAATAATTGGAGCCGCGGTGGCTCAGTGGGGCACTGGCTCCCTAACCTGAAGGACCCAGGTTCGAATTCCGGCGTAGGCTGGGATTTTTATATGGTGCTTACATTCAGGGCGGCTCTGGGGTCCACTCAGCCTCCTTTGGGTGGGTACCAGGATCCAGGATCCAGTGGGTACCAGGATCTTTCCCGGGGGTAAAGGCGACCGGAGGGTTGTGCTCGCCATACAACCTCCTCCTTGTGCCGATGGCGACGAATAGGTGGAGCCCTAACCTTCACCTCCACTGTGGGCCATTTCGGCCTGTGTGCAATTGCACAGGGATAAAAAAGAAAAAAATAATAATTATAATAAAGTCTTGTAATTTACTAGTTTTAGGACTTAAATACCAATATCACAAAAAAATCACAAAATAGACAACAGAAACCTCCCTAAAGATTTGTTTTTGTCCCGATCGATTCCGGTTTAGACAGATTTTACTGTAGCACGTTTTCTGAGTACATGCAGGACGGTGCTTTTACCTTCTTCATCTACGATTTTCCATCAAATAATTTCTCTTTGGAAAAAAAAAGAGATGTCCATGATTTTGACCTTTAGTGCCAGCAGCGTATAAGCGACTCTGACAGTTCGATGCAATGTTGACACACATTGTTTATAAATTGCTGGAAATGAGCGTATTAACTGTGTGAGAGATCTTTCCAAAGAATTGCATTAGAGTAATTTTTGAAAAAACAAAAAAATAGCCAAAAATGAACTTCACGCCACATTAAAGAGTGCTATTAGCACTATCCGTTTGAAAACTTCGAAAAAATTGGAGTCCCTTTTGAGAAAATTTTGAAAATGTCCGGGGGGTTTCATGTAAAGTACCATTTTGAAAGATTTTGGAAGAAACCGTACTTATGGTTTAGGCGCCAGTGGTGTTCACGGACAGACGGACGGGCGTTTTAAAGAGGGGAAAAAAACAAGAAAAAAAACACGGTATCAGGGGACCCGAAAACGTGTATTTCCGTTGAAATCTCGAAATCGATTTTCCGCAGCATTATATAACTTCCCCAATTTTCGTATGTTACTCCGTATATATGTATAAGAGAAAGTAAAAATCATTGAAGATGTGCTCCTAAACTACCTTCCTTTCAAAACAATAAGGAAAAGATTTACTCGATATTTTAACGAGAACATTTGTTCTTCATTATCGTGGCTGTGGATGTAAACATTAATAAACTGTATTGCAGGCCCCGCCTTTTATTTTCTAAAGAAAGGAATGCTCGGAACACTAACGCATACCCAGCTTCCAAACTGTCCAGGAATACAATAAATGTTCTGTCTTTAGGTTTTGTTACCTCCTTATTAAAATTACAGAATTTACAACAGTTTTCACTGTTTCACTGAACCTTCTAATTTTTCTGTAGATAACCCCTAATGCAATGGAAAAACAAACAATATATGCCTTTTCTTTACACAGACTTATTGACCCAGTTTAATGATCAACCATATCCTTAATTCATCTACTTAACATCTAATGAGGCAGGGAAGTTACTTCAAAAATGTTAGCCTTTTTATTATCCTCAAATGGAAATGACATTTTTACAACACATCTTATCTTTTAATGAGCTCCCTAAAAGACTTACTTTTAACCAGCTCTAAGTAGGCTACATCTCATAAAATCCCTTCATACTGTTTGATAGTTGTTGAAAGTATCTTCTGTCTAGTTAGTTTCAGCTTCATACTATTAAACACAACTCCCGGCACACAATTTATTCAGTTAGTTTTTATTTACACTCAAAGCAATAAGAAAGATATATGATATTTGCAAACGTTTATTTTTTTATCTCATTAGAAGGGCAAGTGCCCCAACAACATGAATAAGAGGGTCGCATGCGGCCCACCAGCTGGACCACACTGCTTTAAATAATGTCTTGTACAAGTCATCCAGCCGTTAGATGTTGTTTCTACCCTTTTCAAATCTACTCCTAAACAGTTAATCGGCCCAGAAAAAATTCACACTAATCTTAAAGAATCTACCTTTCAAAGTCATAGTACGTATTGCCCGTGTATTTAACTCCTTACTAAGAGCTTACGTACCTAACAACCTGGTAATATGCACTTATAATCCTTATCCTTAAGCCCGGAAATGATCCATTTACTCTAAGCTACACATAGTCTTCTCCCATCCCTCAGCAAAATCTTTGATAATGCATTTTTTCTCACTTGAAAGCTTACCTCATTTAAATCTCTGCCATAACACAGCATTCAATTCACTTTTCACTTTCCCTACCCTGTACAAAACCAACCGATCCATAAACTTACCGAAGACGTTTTAGAAGGCTTTCGCCACACTGTCTTCCTCGACCTGGAAAAATCTTTCGAGTCGGTATAGCATAATTTCAGTTTTCAGAAATTCGACTCAGTGTGGAATATTTTTTATCTCTTTTGCAGAGTCACTGTCAGTTTTTAGGAGTGAAGAAAGCATCTGTAACTGGGTCTTTAAAGCATTGAAATGTATGTCCTTTCAGAATATTTCAATCAAAACTGGAGATTAATTTACCATTGACTACTAATCAACACCTGTTCAATATCTTGCAGTAAGGCTATTAAATCAGTATTCTTTTGAATTTTAGTACACATAAGCAGTACACGATTTTGCAGTATCACTATCAATTCCTAGGAATTCTCCTCTGCATAGGCAATACAGGAACCAAGTTGAAGGTTTGTGCTTTTTTAAAAATTTTATTATTATTATTTTTTTTCATTATTTCAGGTCACATCAATATCAAGATCATTAGCGACCACTATTGGGTTTAACTTTACGTTATTTTATTGTAAATCCCAGTGCAAAAATTTAATGATTCTGGAATTGGAGTCAGGAGGAGGAAGCATCTTGAAGGCAGAGCTAAGGAACGTGTGCAGAACAATGAACATGCAAAACACTTAGAACTTTCAGAGAAGTACGTCAACACTAGTATGTGATACTAGGATTGTGAAACGAAAGAGGTTGAGTGTAATAACTGATATCTGTTATTACCGTCATTATATTTCAAATAATGTATTTATTGAGCGGAAGATGCGAATTGAAATTTTATGAATAATTTATAACTAGTGCTACAACAACACGTACTTTCTCGCATCAGTAACGTGTGGTTTTGTTTTTCTTTTTTCCCTTCACAATTCCGCAATTACTGTCCATATTTACACATCTTGACTTTAATTGTAAAACTCATTACCATTCGTAGAGCATTTGGCGCGAAAATTTAATTCATTTCAAGCTAATATTTCAAAACATTCGACAATCCAAAACTCCCAGGGAAATTCGAATTTGCAAATTTTGCAAAGTTACTCTGAACTACTCATATTTGTTTAAAATGCCCAAGCCCAGTTCATTTTTAAAGAACTTATTGCTTCAAACAATTTTATTTAACAAATATTTATCGTCAATATTGTACTTTTGCATATAGTTATTTTGTTTGTAATTTTCAAAAATCGCCGAAAACAGGAATAGCAGCAATTTGTTCATTATTCTTCGCAACATGAGGGAAAAATTTAAAGAACAAATTTGGAGCCGTTTTCGAAAAAATGATCTTCATAAATTGCGTAACTTCATTATGCGAAAATTACTCTATTTCAAAAATTGGACATTTTTTTAAAAACAAAATCCATATAAGACACAAATCTCTATTCAAAATACTACTTACTCATTGTTCCAATGTTAGAAAATACAGAGCCGAAAATGAGACCAGTTCATCTTTCTGTGCCTTTCCTTGATATATGTGAGGAGAAAAATTTCAAGAAACAATTCGGAGCTGTTTTTTTAGAAAATAATTATTTAAAAATGATGTAAGTTTCACCCATTCTTAAGCAAAAGCTATTCATATTTTCTATTTTCAAAACTTCTGATATATTTATGAAAACCTGTTCTATCTTTATAAGCAATCTTTCCTCTATCCAAGGGGGAGGGTGTCACGAAAATGTTTGCAGCAAATTCTTTTCGAAAATATCATGAATGAGAAAAAATCCTTCGTATGTCTTTCTTTCTGGGGGAAGTAAGGCCCGATGTCCCACGTTGTAGATTTACAGGATGTAGAAGTTCCTCGAGCCTAAAAGAAGCCTCCGAGTTAAATTCAAATCGCCAGTTTCGTCGCCCGAATGATACCTTCTTTCTCTGCTAGAAGGCGAAAGGAGCGTGGTGAGATTTGCGTGGTCAAGACGGAAGAGCAGGCCTCATGGCCTGAGCCTCGCCAAGGAAAATAAGCGCCAATGATTGAATGTTTGATGTAAAATATCCCCAATAACTAAAATATCGGTTTCAAATTCGCAAAGTATGCTGCCATACCGACCAAGGAATTTTAGAAAAAATGCTGTGAATGGTTTTGGCCCCATTTCTGTCCAAAAGGTATAAGGTAATTTACCGCAGAAAAATAAGTAGGTCTATAAGGCCAAGTCAGGTTCTAATAAATGTGACACCTTCAGATTAGATTTGCTCATGCGATACCAATTAAAGTTTACAACTTGTGAAATATGGCAATATTCTTTAAAATGTTCATGTGAACTTCGGGTATTCACCCTCACTAGTAGAGGATGAACCTTGATTAACATACTACATAAGTAGCTTAGGGCCGGTTTCACCAAACAAGGAGTAAGAGTTTACTCTGGAGTAAATCTTGTTTATTCGAGAGTAAATTTGTGAGTAAATTTACACCGCGAAAATCCGTCGGGTAAACTAGGGAGTAAGCTCAGTTTTCAATACGCGTGTACCTCCGACGTGTTGTTACGGCTCCACGATTGCAAATGATGGTATTTGAAGATGATTAGGAATATTATCCTCTAGTGCGATGACAAAGATGGGTGCAGGAGAGAATGGATTGTTTTCTTCCAATTATGACGAAGATTTTGTCATGAGGTTATGTTTGGCCAAATCATCAGCTCTTCTGTATGGAAGAAACGAATAATTTGCAAACTAATTACAAAACCAAAAAATAAATACAAGAAGTATAATAATTTCATGAACTATTTTTTTCTGAATTATAGGTATCTTACGATTACAGGCAATCAGTTCAGAGTCCAGATCAAAACAGAATGTCTATTAAGGGCATTTAAACAATGCAGCAAAGTATTTTATTTGTGAAGTACGATGTTAACTTTATCTGGTACATTATAAACTGTGGAGGACTTTGTAAATTTCTATTTTACGGATGTGGATACGAAATAAAGGTAGTAAATATACGATAACAGAAGGAAAAATAATAACTTCAAGGACTACAAGTGCTTCTTTATTCAGTTAAAAAAAACAGCAGTAAAAACTGTATATCACGTATGGGAGAGAAGATCTGCGCACGTTTTCTTGAGTTCCAGAATCCCTTTCCAACATTTTAAATATAGTTAATTGAAAGATTAATAATGTTTAAAAATAAAACAAAATAAATTATAATAATAAGAAGAAGAAGAAGAAGAATTTTTAAAAGCGAGAGATTAGCAACAAATGAAAAACTTGACGTTTGCGTACTAATACACAATATTCGAAAAACTGAACTAAGAAATAAATATACGAAAACTAAGAAATAAGCTACGCTAACTCAAATCACCAAAACACCACACAAGACTATAACCTAACCTAACATAACCAAACATGCCGCCGCCCAGAACTCCCAAACTTAAAAATGAAAGAAAATAAGCAGAGGTTCCCGTTGGTCCGCATTGGTTCACAGCATCAGGCGCTCACGACCTCTTGAATCGCTCTCTTCTGCGTATGAAAAATTGCGCGTTCAGTCGGTTCGCGGAGTAAACCGGGGAGTATGAACTCTCGAGTAAAATAACCCTCCAGAAGCGTGGTGAAACATTTTACTCGAGTGTAACTATCCCAGAGTAATGCTTACTCTCGAGTAACTACTCTTTACTTTACTCCACTGTTGGTGAAACCGGCCCTTACAGAGTGGTTTGAACTTTATGGTGTCTTCCAGGTTCTAAAAAAAATATTAAATAAGAATATTTGTTGGTCTGCTGTAACATGTTAGGTATGTTATATTTTGTTTATTTTTATTTATTTACCCTTTACACTTACAGTGCTGCAGGATTATCCTGCTTAGGGTTAGAGGAGGTTAGGACTCCTCTTTCAGCCATTTTTCCGGTTTATCCCCACTTCCAAGGCCCTCTGTACAGAAGAATGTAACGGGTTTTCTCTTAGATGTTCTTATGTCTAGAAGTGGGGTGAAGATGGCGTGGCAAGCGTCATGCTTCAACCGGACACCTTTTACCCAATATTTACTGTTAATAAAGCCAGTAAATATTGGTACTCATTTGGAAAGAAGGCTGAGTGAACCTTAGGATCGCCCTGAATAGGACATCAGCGGATAAAAATCCCCAGCCATGCTTGGATTTGAACCCGGGTTTAAATCAACTAAAATTAAAATGCTACACCGGTGCTCAATGTGACACATTACACTATGCCTAAAAGCACAAGTAGCTATAAAAATGGACTGACGAATCCTTGCCACTTACCTTAGCTCTACAAAAATCAATTTAACTGGTGTCACCCCCACATCCGTTAATTCCTCTCTATATTTTACTAATATAGATAAAACAACATCGAAAAGAGATGTTCCAGCATACAATTCTGCGAGGACTTCCGCAAATAATGTTTAAGACAAATGGTGAATGTATGTACACTGAGGGGCCAAAACACTAGTACAGCCAAGCGTATTGAAATAAAGGGATCTGGAACCAATCAGAATATGGCACTCTAGTCGGAAACGACTACATAAGACAGAGTCTGGCAGTTGTTATACTTGGGTATTTATTTCTTGGCGCGCGGGATCTTGTCTTCAGGATGGAATATCTCACGGTATTTCGCGTCGTTCTCCGGCATGCCGCCAGAATGATCTCGACTGTATCAAGCAGTGCTGGCGACCATGCAACTTCTAGCGGCACGACCGAGGACGCGAAATACCGTGAGATATTCCATCGTGAAGACAAGACCCCACGCGCCAAGAAATAAACTAGTGGAGCTACAACAGCACAAATTTCCCCGTATTATTGAAAGCAGCTACGTAGAATTTAAATATTTCACTTTCTGCCCTACAGCATCTTAGCTATTATTAGAAAACGTCCAATTCAACCAAGAAGCGATCAATCATGGTGTAATATATATATATATATATATATATATATATATATATATATATATACATACACACATATATATATGTACATATGTATATGTGTGTGTGTTAACTAGCCGCCTTGGGGCAAATTTTCTGAAGAAAGTTTGAAGCTAAGGTCCGATTAAATTAAGAAGGTGATTGACAGTTCTGTGTGACGTCAGGACGCCTCTCCCGTTTCCATGGCAGCTGCCAACCAGAGAGACAAAACGTGACGTGTCAGGTCGCTCAGTTGCCACTGCCGAACACGGGGAACATTTGAGCATCGCACAGCGACTTCCCTGCCGCCGCGCCGCCCGCGTTTCAGTCTGTGCTGCGCGCGCAATGTGTACTGTGTTCTGATGAGTTGCGTTGAGGTTAGGCTTTTGTCGTATTTTTTGAAGTGTGTGTTTTCGTGCCCGGTAACACGTGCTCAGTGGTTTGCGACCTGGCAATGTCGCTCCCCTCCACTCACAAATGTCAATCACCTTCTTAATTTAATCGGACCTTAGTTCCTTGCTTGTCCGTACGATCGGTCTGGGTCGCGGTGTAAGATATACATCTAAAGATGACATCTTAAACTGCGGCTGTTACATTACACGACCAATCACGACCTTACCCAAATGAGACCCAAAGATCGCAGAGCCATTATATGCCAGACCTGTGAGAACTAGCCTCACATAAACTTCAGTTTTTGACTGGAAGTGAACACACCTATATCTCTTACACAGTGCTAACAGCTGTTTCCATCGCAGTGTTGCCAAAACTATGTGAATACCACAGCTGCACAAAAATATAATACAAAAATGTTGTAAGTCTGTACCATACAACTCTATCCAGTCACAACAATGAAATGTAATTCACAGAAATTCCCGACAGCGGAACGGAATTCAAATGTTGCGTTCCTACATTGACGATACTCCCTTAATGACCTAGCAATTTTTATTTCCAAAATTTGAAAAGAAATAATTTCTTTGAAGATTAATGTGTAAATGAATAACAAATGGTCGAATGTAAAAACGAACAAAGAAATATACAAAATTGCAAATTCTAATTTACGACACATCCAGCTGTCCGAAGCGCAGTAAATTTACAGCGGGCTATTATGTTTGTCACAAAATTATAGAAAAACTACTCGTATTTTAAAAAAATAAGTATGACCTTATTTGAAGACGTAGTTTTGATAAATACATTTAATTGAGAAAAAACTGTATTTTTAAAATTGTAGTTGTAAGGAAACGACGAAAACGAAGCGCAGTCAATTCCGAGCGGGCTATTATGTTTGTCAGGAAATTATAGAAAAATTACTGATAATTTCAAAAAATTCAACATGACCTTATTTATTTGAAGATCTGTTTTTGACGAGCATATTTCACTAAGAAAAACAATCGTATCTTCACAATTGTAGTTATAGATAGACGCCGACATTTTTTTTTAATTTTTGCAAAATCAGGCATTTTAACGAACATGAAACCTGCACCATTCTCTTAAGCTTCCTTTATGCTATCTAAGGTCCCAATTTAATAAAAAAACGTGCGGTTTGTAAAAAATGGTTTAAAAAATAATAAATTGACACAATTATTCGAAAAAAATACTTGTTTTTGAAAAATTGAACATAACCTTATTTGAAAACCAATTTTTATGAACACATTTCTTAAAGAAAAAAACTATCTTCACAATTGTAGTTGTAGGAAGATGCCGAAAAAATTTTGAATTTTTTCAATTTTCGAAAAGTCAAGAGTTTTCAACCAACATGAGACCTACGCCATTCTCTTAAATGACCTCTAGACTATCCAACAACAAAATTTAGTCAAAATTATTGGCGCCATTTTTTTGAAAATTTTGAAAATGCCCCAGGGGTTCCATATAAAGTACCCTCCAAAATTAAAATATCGGTTTCAAATTCAAGGGACAGCGAGATAATTAGATCGATGGGGGAGTATCAATTTTGGAGAAAATCGGCAGAACGGTTTAGTCGCTAGAGTTGTTCACAGACAGACGGACGGACGTTTTGCTTTCAATTGGTTTTTCGGTACCAAGGACCCACAAAATAGGGATTCTGGCTGCACCACGTGTTACAAATTTTTTTTCTTAATTTAGCAACTGGATTTTCCATTTTTTACTTACCAGAGTCTTGTAATAAAAAGATTTTCTGCCGAAAATCCGCCGTTTTTCGCACAGAATTACATAACTTTCCCTATCCAATACGTACATACGTATAATATAAGGGAAAGTAAAAACCCAAGGATATATCGGTTACTGCTGCTATAATGGCAGGTTAACACGATTTAAGTGAGTTTGAATGTGGTGCTATAGTCGGCGCAAGAAAGATGGGGCACAGCAACTCCGAGGTCGCGATGAAATTTGGATTTTCCCGTACGACCATTTCACGAGTGTACTGTGAATATCGAGAATTCGGTAAAACATCAAACTTCCGGCATTGCTGCGGCCGCAAAAAGTCTGACCGGAGATTGAGGAGAATCATTACATGTGACAGAAGTGCAACCCGTTTGCACAAATTGCTGCAGATTTCAATGCTGGGAAATCAACAAGTGTCAGCGTGCGTACAATTCAACGATGCACTAATATGTGCATTTTATGGTTTCGGAGCCGGAGGCCCACTCGAGTACCCTTGATGACAGCACGACACAAAGCTTTGCGCCTCGCCTGCGCCCGTCAACATCGACATTGGACTGTTGATGACTGGAAACACGTTGCCTTGTCTGACGAGTCTCGTATCACATTGTTTCGAATGGATGAACGTGCACGAGTAGGGCGACCTCATGAATCCATGGACCCTGCATGTCAACAGGGCACTATTCAAGCTGGTGGAGGCTCTGTGAGAGTATGGGGCAATGGGGCATGGGCATTTGGAGTGATATGGGACCCCTTATACGTGTAGATACGACTCTGACAGGTGACACGTACGTAACCTATCACCTACACCCATTCATGTCCATTGTGCATCCCGACGCACCTGGGCAATGCCACAGCCCTCACGTTCAGAATTGCTACAGAGTGGTTCCAGGAACATTCTTCCGAATTTAAACACTTCCTTAGCCACCAAAATCCCCACAGATGAACATTATTGAGCATATCTGGGATGCCTTGCAACGCGCTGTTCAGAAGAGATCTCCATGCCCTCGTACTCTTACGAGTTTATGGACAGCCCTGCAGGATTCATGGTGTCATTTACCTCCAGCACTACTTCAGACATTAGTCTAGTCCACGTCACGTCGTGCTGCGGCACTTCTGCTCGCGGAGGCCCTACACGATATTAGGCAGGTGTGCCAATTTTTTTGTCTCTTCAGTGTAATTAATACGTGAATTTGAAGAAAGAGAATATGTAATTTACTCAAATCATGAAGTAAATACTGTTTTATACTAAAGGTTGATTTGCACTAAAATATCAACTAACTAAAAATTTATTCCCTTCTCAAACTTACACATAAATTCTTGAACTGTTGTAAGTTTCAAAATAAGCAGAACCATCTCGCTCAAGTAACACGCTTCAGCAATAATATACTACTCACATGAATAAAAACAGCACATACTCATTCTGATAAGACGAAACTCTTCTTTCGAGCAAATTTGTTTGAGCAAGTTTAGAACAGTAAGTAGAAGTTTTGTCAAAATGAAATACTGTTTCCATGAAGTGCTAATGAGATTATGACAATTGAAACTGGTGGTGCTACAACAGCTCACAGTTCCTCGAATTATTGGTAATAGTAATGAAATTTCATTCCTAGTAACACTTCAGACAATAGAAAACCCTAAACCAAACAAATAGCAGGAGATTTACAAAATAATGCCCAACTGATTTTTTGGGGGGGGAGGGGGGAATTCAAATTTTTAAATGATAATGATTTGCTGATATTGAATGCAGTCACTGTGTTGCATTCTTGTAAAAATTATAAAGAAAAAATATTTGCTCAGGCCGAGATTTGAACTTGGATCATGGAACGTGGAGCACTCCCTGATACAACCACAATAGGTTTTAGAAGTTACCTTTAAAATACTATAATGAATTCTTAATTTGGTGATTCTAACTTATTACAACTCAAAATTTCATGAAAACTACTCTTACTTAAAGAAAACTATTTAAGAGATGATCTAATATTGAGGACATTATTGCATTAAGACAGAAATCTGTGTTTAATAGTGCAGATGTAAGAAGGTATCAAAACATTGAACTTTTGCAATTCCTGGATGTTTAAATGAAAATCAGACATATGGTATATTAATAAGTAAAGTTTTCTCTATTTGTTCATACAATGAAAACTAAAAATGAGGCAGTTTTTTTTTAAAAAAAATCTTGTTTTTGGACTTTTTTAAAAAAATAGTCATGTTTCTCTCAAAATTGTAGGAAATTTACTCATATTTATATCTAAGATAATAATCTAAGATATTTACAAGATTATTATATATAAGATACCGTAATTTATAAGAATTGAGTTTATTGAAAAAAACTATATTCAATAATGTAGTTTTCAGAGGGCATCAACAAAATGTTAAACAAGAGTAATTTTTGAAAATTTAGAATTTTGCTTAAAATTAGACCTGTGTCATTATTATATGCATACTTTTGCTTTATAGGAGCAAAATATTTAACCCAAACTACAGACATGGAAGACTGCAACAAAGTTTCAAGGTTATATTTCAAACTGGTGGCGATACTGTCATTCTCACTACCTTCATTTCTCATTGCTCCTTAACAGTCACCACAATCAAGTTTCCTGTTATGATTCAAATGGAGAGGTCCGTGACATATAGAACTTTTGGAGCAGCCCCACAGACCACATGCCTGTGTTAATGGTTTCAATTAGCCCTATGTTAGACACATATGTTTCTACAGATATATTTTGGGTTTCCGTTCATTTTATTTCTCAATGATTGCTGCCTATTTCACTACGTAAAAAAATACAATATTTGTGTTTTAAGTCAATACCTTAGTTAGAATTGAAAGAACAGTAAGATCATGTATTGTAACAAAGTTGAAATTGCAGTTGTTTAAATTTGAGCTATTTTCAGGGTGACCAGCTGGCTTTTTGGAATTCAATGCTTTTCCCCAGTTTTCCAGGTCTGAGAATGTAAATTTTCCAGGTTGTTCACACATTAGAACACTTTTTTTTATGTTTAATACTTAATCGTATTATTAGTGTTGCCACCTCTCTGGTTTTAGACCAGAGATTCCGGTTTTTGAGCTTCATCTCTGGTCTCCAGTTTTTGAACAATTATCTCCATTTTTTAATTTTTTTATAAAATAAATATTTTTCCAACTTAAAATTTATAGCTTTTTCTATTTAATTAGAATTATGTCCTTTTCTTCTTCATTAGAAAGCTAGAAAGCAGAACATGAAAATAAGTCTAGCAGTTCTTGTATCATCACCACCCGCTCTCTTTCTTTCTATGCATATCAGACAGAGACAGCATCTAGCGATCATGCGAGAATCGTATCGCCCAGTAGTTTCAAGAAAAAACCCCCAGGAATACTTTTCGATATCTCCATTTTGAACAAGGATCGAATTTTTGTAAGTCTTTTCTGTAACTTTTTAGCATTTATCATCTTTACAGATGAGGCTGTGTTTACTACTAATTTCAAAATCTACTAAATTGTCCAACTCTAATTACTGAAATTGAAAAATGTCTTGCATTATCACCACCTTGAAGTGAAAAACACAACTCAAAGAATCTTGTAAAATAGTCTTGCAATATCACATAAACATCAAAATTTCGAACATGTACAAAAATATTCCATTTTTCTTTTGGATCCCATTTTGGGGGCAATGGACTGTAAAGGTTTAATCCTGCAGATTGTACAGTCCCAAAGTAGCACAGGTATGCATGGTGTATCTGGCATCTTCTTCTTGCATGAATTTTTTTTCTTTTTGGAAATTTCAAATAATGACTATGAAAAACCTAGAATAACTTTGTTTAGCACTTTCATTTCTCTCAAACCAAAATAATTTTTTTTTTTTAAGAATTCATCATCACAAGATTTAAATAATCATTCTACGATCAGCAATATTAATTTCACACTATCTGAAATTCTTCTTGCTCTAAGTCATTTGAACGCTTCTAAAAGTGCCCGTCCAGATGAGATCCCCAATAGTTTTTTGAACAAATGCAAATTTGTCCTGGCACCACCACTACGTTATATCTTTAACTAATCATTGGATCTGGGGATTTTTCTCAGAGCTTGGAAATGCAGTAAAGTGGTCCCTACATTCAAGAAAAGTGATGAAAGTGATGTTCAAATTATCATCCTATTTCCATTTTTGTTGCTGTCTCAAAACTTTTCAAGGAACTTGTAGTTAATGCTTTGGCACCACACTTTTCCACAATTATTTCAGACTACCAACATAGTTTTACTAACAATAGATCTACTCCAACTAATCTAGCAATATTTAAAAACTATATTATTAAAGCATTTGAATCCAGTTCTCAAGTCAATGCTATTTACATGATTTTGCCAAGGCCTCCAACCGTGTTAGTCATGACTTACTGCTTGACAAGTTATCAAACTTGGGCATCAATGATCCCCTCCTGACATGGCTATGCTCATATCTTTCTGGCAGAAGCCAGTAAGATGTTGTCAATGGCCATGCATCCCAGCCATTGTAGTTAGTTCTGATTTTCCCCCAAGGCTCCCATTTGGGTCAGATTTTGTTCAATATCTTCATTAATGATCTGCCATCTGTTATCAAATATAGTAAAATCTTATTGTTTGCAGACGATGCCACAGTTTATGCCAAGATTACTGACTTTAATGATGCCCATCGCTTACAAGAGGATCTCTCTGCCTTCTCGCAGTGGTGTTCTATAAACAAAATGGAACTCCACACAAATGTTGTGCAATGACCTTTGCCCAGAAACATGATGTTGTGGACTTCCCATATTCTTTAAATGATGAAACCTTGAGCACTGTCTCCAACATCAGAGATCTCAGAGTGATTTTCGACTCTAAACTTGATTTTAATACACATATTACTATCACAGTGAATAAAGATCTACATTCCCTGGGTCTGATTTTGTGCCACACCAAATCCTTCTGGTCCATTAATAACCTATTAAATCTTTACAAAACCTTGATTCGTCCTATCTTAGAACATGCCTCTGTCATTTGGTCACCTTACACTAATTTATCTGTCGATCATTTGGAAAAAGTACAACGTAAATTTCTATGCCACCTAGCTTTCAGAAATGGACCACCAATTCATAGATTCGATCATGACCTTTCAAAATTCTTCTGTCTATTTAAATTAGAATCTCTTCAAGATGGAGAAAATTCCATGATTTACTTTTCTATAAAACACTACATGGTTTCATTAATTTCCCTGAACTTCTTTCTCTTATCTCTCTTCACATCCCTCAGATGAGAATGAGAAATCCTACCTGCTTCTGGGTGGATGCATGTACCAAACTACAGCAATCATGATATCTTTAAGAGACTACCTACAACTACCAATGGTTATGCCGATACGATTGATTTTTCCAATCACGACTAATAAATTTTGTAGCTCTCTTGAACAATTTTTTACTCGCTGATCGTGTAACTATGCTTTAATTTTTTTTTATTTTGTATCTGTATATAATTTTCTTATGTGCTTTTTGTGCTCTAATCTTGTTATTTTGTATGTGAATGTTTTTCTCTTTATGTACCTTACGTACATATTTTGTTATTTTCTATCAATGTTTTGAATTTTATATGTCTTTATATGTACTTTGTAGAGGGTTTAGCCAGTCTATTGAAATAATTAAATAAATAAATAAATTACAATTTTATGCAATTATCAAAAGAGCCCAACTTTGCAAGCACATACATATATTTTGTGCTATTTGTTACTTCAAAAAGGTTTGCATTTCATTACAAATGACTCAATTTAGAACTGTTTTATCAAATTTTATTTAACATTTTTTTATACTTTTTATCATTATCGCATATATCTCCACATAAAATAAATTTTGGAAAAAATATGGGCAAAATAGATAATAAGTAGGGGTGGATTTTGATGACCTAAAACATTGCCAAAAACAATAAATAAAATGCTCTTAAAATGTTTTTAAAATGCCCAAAGAGCAAAGAAAAATGACATAAATAATGTAATCAAAAGCAGTTCGGATGAATAATTCAGTATGTTGGATACGTTACTGATGTAATCGAGGCTTCTTCTATTTGTTCAAATAAGTTGAGTTTGCAAATTTTTGGTTTGGACTGCTCTTCACCAGGATATCTTTCTTTAATTGTCCTGTAATTGGCTGAACCGACAAAAGCGGTGATAGTCGTCACAGGAAACTTTACATACTCACAATGGCTGACATTACAATTTCTGAGCGAAGGAATAGAATAGACTATTCAGGAAGCCTGCGGAGAACATTTGTTGATTTCATAAATATTATTTGAAGCAAGTACCATTAAAATAATACTAAAATTGATGAAACTAGCGAAAAAAATGCATTAAAGATGACGGGAAAAGGCAAAAAATGACTTAGTCAAAATCGACAAAACATGCAACAACAAAAACTTGTAAAAATGGGACATTTCCTTTTGTCATATCATAAAAATAATTTTTATGCTAAATGGCATTTTGCTAAAGAAAAGAAAGAAGGAAAAAAAAGAAGACATTTCATTAAAATCCGCTCCCGCTAAGTAACTAATTTTTAACAGCTCACATCCAGAATAAGTTCAATATATTAGGAAATAATATACGAAAAAAATAGACTTTCATGTTCCCATGTTAAAATAAATGTGCTTATGAGAACTTGCAAACATCATGATTTATAGTTTCCATAGTTCAATGAACACAATCTTGGTTGATCTCCAACGATAGATTTAGTTTTCTTTCCAAACAGTTTTCCATGAACACGACAAAGTTTTAGAGACAGTAAATAAAAAAATAAAAATTACGCATTCTACTGTTCAACTAAAAAAAGGTCACCAGTTGTTTAACAGAGGAGAATCTGGTATTTAAAGTCTGGAGATGAACCATTTAGTGTGAAAGAAAATTAGAAATTCCTCAACATAATCCAGTAGTTGTGTGAAATTGCTTTATATTATTACATCCCATTACCAGACTTAAACATTGGAAAACTGTATTAATGATCTACTCAGAGAATATTTGCCATGCTATTTTGGCAAATTTTCTTTGAGAATTACTTCCCTGACCCTCATCCTCAACAGAGTGTAATTTCAAACAACATCTCATTTTGTTTTAATTGTCTCTGACTTCCCATTCCACAAATTACAAAATGACTTTCAAAATTCTTTTTGAAAAATAACCAGCTGCAGAATTTTCAACAAAAGTTTCTAAATAAAATAATATTAAAAATATAATGAAAGACAGGAGTTGCATTATTTGAATAATCCATAATGATTAAATATATTAAAAATTAACGGGCTGTTTTCACTTCAAAACCACCAAATTTGCAATAATAGTGTAATGTATGACTAACAATTCTTCTGTGTATTACATTGGTGTATTAATGTAAAACTGGTTAATTTAAAATGCTACAATACAAGAACAAAAATAGGGGAAAAAAGGAAATTTAAAAAAAACTGGTCTAATCTAACAACGGCCTGAAATATACATATAGAATATGGGCATTTTGACATATATGACAAAAAGATTTGTCACAACTGGAATGAAACATGAGAATTTTGTGAGCATTAATTTTCAGCACTTCAATTCTTGCCAAAACCTATTGTTGCTACCTACATGCAGAATTCAACTTCATATAAATACAAGCTAGGACAAAGATTCCAGAACTCAAGAAACAATGCACAGATTGAACTTTTCCCCCATAGGATGTCCCATAATTGTAAACTATTCTTTTTAATGTTTAATAAATAAATAAACCACCGATTTCTTGTTGCTAAGTCATTGAAACTACGCAACAAGTCAATATAACATTTTGGGATACAAGAGTTTTTTGGGATACAACAGCATTTTGATGATCTTTTATTTCGTAGAAGAAATCATTCGGTTCAAATTTGTCCAAATCAAAAAGGGTGAATATGTTCTGGTAAAGGATGCTGCAGAAGGTTGCTTCAGGCAGGTTGCTGAAAAGTAAAATAAATTTGTAATTTCAGTGACAGGCCATATTCACAAGACTGAAAACCTTTGTTTTCCTTAGCATTCTTTTGATTTGTTTCTCAGTAATTTGCATTACCAAGAATTCATATTTGGAAGAACATAAAAAAATCAATTTCAGAGGTTTGCATTATTTAATAAGAGGTATTAATTGCACATTGCAAATAAGATTCACTTTTCATTTTCAAAAAAATCCTCTAAAGAAGTTGGTCTTTTTCATGATTAATATTTTCTACAGCACCCATTTAAAAATCTAATTTTATATCACCAATTTCCAATTCTATTTCCTAGAACATTTTTCAGGTTATTGCAGGTAGTACTACAACATTCAATTTCAAGGTCGTTTGAAAACATTAGTTTAGTTTACGTTAACAGGGGCTGGGGTTAACGTTTCAGGCAACCAATTCGGCCGCCGCAAGTGAGCGAAACTTGTCCCTCAATCGTAACTTCCAATTTTGAGCGTCAGGTGTTTCGGTCACCCCACTCCTCCGCGATTCGCCGTATTGCATTGACGTAAGAC
Organism: Acheta domesticus; assembly: GCA_031308135.1. Taxonomy (NCBI): domain Eukaryota; kingdom Metazoa; phylum Arthropoda; class Insecta; order Orthoptera; family Gryllidae; genus Acheta; species Acheta domesticus. The sequence continues at coordinate 24,295,648 of JAHLJT010009436.1, read as the reverse complement.
AAGCGGTTTAGTGGATTAACACGAGTATACTCAAATTAAATGGTGAAAAAATGTTTACTTAAATTTAATTCTCAATTCACTCGTCAAATATATGAATTATTACATTTACGATAACAATATCTTGACGAGAGGTCCAAATTGTCAAACAAAAACTACCATTCCTATAGGCGGACATTTCGGGACCCCTATAAGCGTGTGTATATTCTACAGCACAGTAGAATAAATGGCATTATCATAATCAAATCATGTAATTATCTTCTTCACTTAATTCGTAAGTTCTGCACTCTTCGATCTCAAAATTGGAATCTCGAGCACAACCCCATAAAAAATTAGGTAACGTAACGCGGTCTTGACAGAACTATGAACCAACAGAATTAACGTTTGTCTTCATTCATAACCAAGGACAATTCCCTAATAATAAGCATGTATTAACTAAGTAAAAATTATCGGGAATAATCCACTATCACTGTAAACATAACACTTCTAGAAAGTTAAGCATTTCCGTCAGTTACAAAGCATAACATTCACATAATGATCACAAACGATGTCTTATTCTAAAGTATTGTCAAACACCGGATGCATTAAGTGGTTATAGAGATTATGACATGGAAAACTGCAAATGAGATTGTTGTTTATGTGACCAGCCTGCATGTTCACAATTGAATTAAAGTACAATGAAAATGGACATGTCATCTGTATGGCATTTTTGAACTCCTTAAAATAGAATGAAAACAATAACAAATACACTTACACTTCCAAAATTCTATCGCCTTTCCTAATCCCAGCCTTTTCTGCCGCTCCTCCCTCCAGTACAGCACTGACATGTTGCAGTGGTGCATATAACTCTCCATTAATACTTCGCAGCTGCCCTCCTTCACTAACTTGTCCTCTCACATTAAAACCAAATCCTGTTTCTGTTTTATAAATCGTCACCACACGCGGTCCAGACGGCAAACTTCCACTTTGATCATTCTGCGGACTAGTGTCGGATTCACTATCGGCCATGTTTATTTCTGCACCCAGAGACCTCAGTCTGACCACAGCCTTCTAATCAGTCACAAGTGTTCCTCAGTTGTCACGAATTCATAATACGACCATATGGACCCTGCGACGAAGCAACTATCGCGTAATCTGATGTGCGATGGCATAGATAGAGCACATTGAGAGAACGTAAATATATGGTCAACAACCGACATCCTCGAACGATTTTCGTTGCAACTAAAATATAATATTATTCAGCCATCAAACGCGTCTTGGCTGTTATGCAGTATTACAAGTTACTACTACCATGATAGTCGCAGAGCCTGTTGACACAGCAACAGAAGAATGCGACAGAAGCTGTCATAAATCTCTCTTGGCTATTCCAGAGGGTTCTGCACAAATTCACGGAATTTTCATTACGTCAGAGACGCTGCTTGAAATGACGTTTATGAAGTCTGTAAGATGGAGATTTAACTCCCGTGTTGCAGGCATAGTGAAGGCATAGTACAAAAAAATAGGCAGCTAATCGGACACACTTACTTTCAGCGACATCACGCGGTGAATGAATGAACTTATCGCAGCGTTCTGTCGGCCAATAACGTCGCGCCTACACGGACTTGAGTAACGCCATCTACATTTGGTCGAGTGCGTCACAAGTAACGCGCATCGTTATTGGCCGAAAAAACACACTAAAGCACGTCCTCTTGCGCATTGTATCCTATATCAGCCAATGACTTCCCGTAGCCAGTTTGCGTCACAATATTAGCGGGAATTTTAATTGCAGCCAGATACTACCCAAATTATTACATCGTTACAAGACATTGAAACAGATTCATGAAGCATTTATTTTAAATATTGCATTTTATTCACCTTCATCGTGTTATTTTTTGTTGGTTTCCGTTGAAAATGTTCATTTTGTACCACTTTCAAAATGGTTTTCAACACTACTCACTCTACATGCATCACGGCGGCCAGCATCTGCTCTGGCTTTTCAAACGAAGTGCCCGTACTTTGATTATTTGGTCATGTGATTCGTGACGCAAATTGGTGATGCGCAGAACGAGCAAAATTAGTGTGCCGGAGGAACTCACCCATGTATTTCCACCAAGTCATAGCCATCATTTACTAAACACCATGACAATAGATGCAAGCCTGCAAGCCTGCAGGGCAGGAGTCCTACAATAGATTAACATTATATTCATCCATGGTCCAGTCACAAATTTTCAATGCTTTTCACGTTCTTTCCGTAATGTGTATGAATTTTCCTATGCACAACGTCCTAAATGACATAACAATAATTAATTATAAACTGCCAGCCATTAGATACATTTTTTATGAAAATATTGTTTTTGAACTGCTTTTCTAGAATTTGAAAATAAGAATGGGAGTTTATTGAATAGGAAAAAAGAAAAATAACATTAAGGAAGACAGACATTCTATACATTTTAATTTAAAAATATTCTTTTTATATATCCCTCCCTGTTTTGAAGTTTTAAAATGTTTTTTGCATTGACCACTCTGCTGCGTTGGTGTACAGTTCGCTCGAGGTTTTATTTCATTTATTAAAAACCACGGCAGACTGCCATACAACGATGTTTTGACATCTAAAAGCAAGCAAGCAAACATCAATAGAAAAAATGGAATATATGAAGAAAAATACATTGGTGTAAACAAATATATTCAGTGTTAACTCTGAATTTTAATTTACAGCTTATAAAGACATCGTTTTACAATTCAAACGTAAATGAGGAAAGGAAGTAAGAAACTTCCTCCTCTTAAAAAATGTAGGATTCTTGGATAATCACCTGACGTCACATTACTTACTTTTAAGAACAAATAATCAACCGATTAAAGGCAGGCTATTTAACATCATATACTTTTAAAAAACAGAACAAAATGATACTCGTAAACTGACTCTCCAGATAGAAACAAGACATTTTCTCTAAAAGGACGGCAAAATATATCCATAAAAACTATTTTACGGCTTGATACGTCTTCACATTCGTACACATTCAGATTGTAGCCACGACAAAACCACCTGGAACGCAATGAAAACCACCATCAACTTTGCTGGAGCGGAGCCCATTGTTGGACCCCGTACCCTATTGTCAAATCGGAGTGTCACTGCCTTTAGTAGAGGATGGCCACGACTAAACGCCAAGACATTATCGAGATATCCATAACACGTGAATTTTAGAGCTCCTGAGGGCAGCATCGTCACCTCTCGGTGGCAAGTGGCAGCTACTGGTAACGCCACCTAATGGTAAAAACGGTATACGTATCGATGTTCTTTGAGTACGACGAAAGTATACGTCTTTGGAGGTTTTCCTCTTCCTAAATGGTTTAAAAATGTTTTTGTTTTGTGTAGCTACACTTTCTAGCAGTGAGATTTTTTTCTCTAAAATAAAGTTGTAATTTCACGATAAGCAAGTAGTGTGGGGTACTGGAAAAAAGGGAGCGCGACAGGCAGAGTAATAGATTCACTATCGTTCCCAGGGTTGCCAGTTGCTTCGTACAAACGTCCGACGTCAGATGGTTGTAAATTCGCCCAATAAAAAAATTCAACTTTCCAAGATTTCCAGCACATTTTGAAAATCTGATCAAAGTTTCAATTCATTAATAACAATTATTATTACAATGTAAACGTAATATTTTGCATAAAATCAACATGTTGTTGATAACATGTTTGTGGATTTTTTTCCAGAATTAAGAAAATAACCTTCAGTAAACAAACTAGTTATAAAATAAATTAAACCAGCATTTCCACATTTGCACCACTTCCTTTATTAATAAATTGTAGTCCTTGAGTCCTGAAGTACCATATATGATACTACCTGCACCAACAATATAATTTAAAAAATATAATACGAGTAATTTTGTCATACTTGGCATGAAAACAATTTTATTGTTGAAAGTATTTTTGTTTTTGTTTCTGAAAGTGTTTGCAAATACGTGGTGAACCGAAGGAGTCTCGAGGTGGTACAGCACGCAGAAACAATGTTCGTGGATGGGACATTTTTTTGAATTGTTATTTTCAAGTAATGCGAATACGTGAAGTTTAAAAGTTTATTTTAAAGTACTGCAATCACGTTTATGATCAGATTGCGTCTCGAGGTGGCATAGCACGCAGGAACTATGTTCGCAGCAATGTTCTGAATTTTTGAAGTTTTGTGTTTTTAAGTAGTGTGAATTGCGCGGTGAACAGAATTAGTCTCGCAGTATTAAATTATTTTAATCTGCCACGAAAGGGGCAGGACTAAAACTTGTTGTGTAGGATTGCGCGACATATAAGTGATAATTTCGTGCAATTTCGGAAACGGCGACAAAACGATACAGCGCAGGGACGTCGCTATTTATGTAAAACGGAGCGAGCGAGCAGCCCACTGGGGGAGGCTGGTTCGAGGACGGGGAGCAGCAAATTTGGTGCCCTGAGATCAAGCAGAAGGTGTCAAAGAGGAAAGTTCACGCACTTTTAATTATTTAATTTTTCCGAGAAGATAAAATACTTTGTTCAAGGCCAAGATTGTGATTAGTTTTAAAGAGTAAAGAATGGCCTTTTCTAATCAGTACAATCATTTTAAGGAAAATAAGCATATGCAGCAAAATAAGAGAGAAATTTCATTTTTTAGAGATTTTTAAGTAACTCCTAGGGCATATATTTTCTTGCTTGTTTTGGTTTCTGTTTTGTGTATGTTTTCAGTGTATGTTCTCATGTGTTGCTATTTGTATTGTAACCGCTACTAATTCATATCATCATGTGGCCCCACATTATAGGCGCCACTGTAACCGATAATTCATTCGATCTGGCCCTACGTTATGGTGCCACTGAAAGATTATATCATTTAATCTTTTCCTTACCCTCTCGCCAAAATCACTACAATTTATTTATCACGTGGTTACAGAAAATTTCGTTGGTCGCAGATCGTGGCTGGCCCCTATGGGAATTACCTGTAAACTAACGTTCAATACTGCAGCATACCCAGGCGTCTATTTAATTACTTACTTACTTACTTACTTCCTCTTCATGGATTAGGCAAATTGCCTGTTCCGACCCCAATGTTCACACCATCGCTTTCTTGGCCTTCCTGGATCTCTTCTTCCCCTCACTGTGTAGAGCAAACCCTGCTTTGGATGGCGGTTGTTTTCCATCTCCAGCACATGCTCTTTCCACTTTATTTTACTTTCTTTAATTTTTTCATTAAGTGAAAAAATCTGAAGTTGATTTCTGATGTGTTGATTCCTGATTTTATCTAGTAAAGTGGTTTGATTAACAGCTCTCAAAAATCTCATTTCGGAACTTTGTATTGCGTTTACGTAGCTATTCTTTGTTACCCATGTCTCACTCCCATACATGGTTACTGGTACCGCCATTGTTTTGTAAAATTTCATTATAGTTTCTTTTTACCCTATTTCTTAGTGTTCGTCTTATTGTTCCACACATAAATTGAAATCTATTATGAAGCTTTCGTTTCACATCGTCGTCATCGCTAAAAGATATTTCACAACCAAGGTATAAAAAGTTTGAAACTTATTCCACAGGGTTTCCTTCAAGAGCTATTTTAATTCTGAGAGGATATTTTCCGTGCCAGGCCATAACTTTAGTTTTCTTTGACGATATTTTAAAATTATATTCTTTCCTTATTTCATTTAAGAGGTGCAATGATTTCTGAAGGTCATCTTCATTTTCTTGTAAGATTATTTGGTCGTCAGCAACATATATATATATATATATATATATATATATATATATATATATATATATATATATTAAACAGGGTTGGCGATAAGCTGCAGCCTTAGCATACTCCTTGGTTCACTATAATCTCTTCAGAGAGCTTGTACCCTAGGTCTATGGTAATTGTTGTGTTCCTATATAAACTTTTAAGTATTTCTATTAAATGGTTAGGGTATCCTTCGTTTTCTAATATTGTCCATAGTTGGTTCCTGTTTATTCTGTCAAATGCTTTTTCGTAGTCAACAAAAGCTATACATGTCCTGTAATTAGATTTTTTTCTTTTCTTTAAAATTTGTTTTAGAATAAATACATTATCAGTGCATGATCTGCCTTTCCGGAATCCACACTGATCCTCTGATAGAAGGGCATCTGCTAAAGTTTTTAATCTGTTAAGAATTTTAGTATATATTTTGTATCCTACGTTTAAAATACTTATTCCCCTATAATTATTACAATTGTTTCTTGCTCCTATTTTAAAGAGAGATATTATTTTTGATTTTCTCCAATCATCTGGTATGTCTTTTTTCTGCCAGCACAAGTTCATGAGATGAAGGTACCTGAATTTCAAGAATAAGCCACCATATTTTATTAGTTCTAGATTATTGTTATCTAGTCCTGGAGCTTTTCTATTCTTAAATGATTGCAGTGCCCCCTGTAGTTCGTTTACATCGATTAGATCTACTCCTCTAGCATTTTCCTGTACCATGACACTTCCTGCTGTGTTGACAACATTTACATTTGATTGTACCACAGTGTTGTATAATGTTCTTTCCATTTGTGTTCTTGGATACTATTTATATTGGCAGTTTCTCTTTCCTCCTTGTTTAAAAATTTCATTAATTTGTAAGCCATTTCTTGCCGTCCATTAATGTCATCTTCTATATTACTTATTAATATCTCCCAAGATTCTTCTTTAAGTTTTCTACTTAGTGTTTTAGCCTTATTTCTTTTCAGTTTGTAATCGTTAACATTAATTTCTGTTCTATTCTGTAGCATTTTTAAATATGCTTCTTGTTTTTCTGTCACTGCATTTGCTATTTCGTCATTCCATATCTTCAATCCATTTCTTCTTCTAAATTTATTTTTCATTCCTACTGCTTCTTCTGCAGCTTTATGGATTGCCGTGCTGATATTTCTCCATTATTCATTGACGTCTTCACTAGTTGAAGTTTCTGATAGGTATTTTTGCAATCTAGTTTGATATAGATGTTTAATGCTTTCATCTTGTAGAAGGTACGTTTATAAACTGCCTGATTTTTTTGGTGGCTTTATTTATTCTTCTCTTCCATTTTGCTAGTATTTTTATTTTTGAAATTACCAAGAAATGGTCAGTGTATAAGTCACTGCCTCTATGAACTGTGGTGTCAATCACATCTGGAGCAAGTTTTTTGTTTACCATTATATAATCCAAAATTGATCTTGATCCTCGAGCTGCCCACGTATATTTATGTATGTCCTTTTTTCGAAAAAAGGAATTTGTAATTTTCAGATCATTATTTACAGCAAATTCTCTAAGTAATTTTCCATTTTCATTTAAGGTAGGTTCTCCATTTGTGCCAACAATACCTTCTATAGGACTATTCACGACTCGTGCATTGAGATCTCCTCCAACAATTATCATTTCTGTTGACTTTATTCACTAAGGTCCGATTAAATTAAGAAGGTGATTGACATTTGTGAGTGGAGGGGAGCGACGTTGCCATGTCGCAAACCACTGAGTACGTGTTACCAGGACACGAAAACAAACACTTCAAAAAATACGTGTAAAAGTGTAAAAAATACGACAAAAGCCTAACCTCAACGCAACTCATCATAACACAGTACACATTGCGCGCGCAGCACAGACTGAAACGCGGGCGGCGCGGCCGCAGGGAAGTCGCTGTGCGATGCTCAAATGTTCCCCGTGTTCGGCAGTGGCAACTGAGCGACCTGACACGTCACGTTTTGTCTCTCTGGTTGGCAGCTGCCATGGAAACGGGAGAGGCGTCCTGACGTCACACAGAATTGTCAATCACCTTCTTAATTTAATCGGACCTTACAGTCTGCAATATTTCATAAAATGTTTTTGAGTCATCTTTCCTATTCTCTTCTGGCGCATATACAGCAATAACTGTTAGATAACCTCTTTGAATTTTTAATCTTACTTGTAATATTCTCTCATTTTCAATTGTGTAATCTTGGATTTTACTCTTCCATTTCTTATCAATGAGTATGGCCATACCTGCTGCAGCTCTTTGTTGTTGTTTAACTCCGCTGTAAATCATAGTGTATTCACCTATATCTTTAGTTCCTTGTAATTTCTTTTTCGTTTCTGTGATTATGGCTAAGTTGATATTCTTTCTTTTCAGTTCTCTATTTAGTTCCTCCTCTTTATTAGATAAGCTCCTGACATTCCAAACTCCTATTTTTACAGTATCCTTAATTCCTAACCTTTTATTCTTTGCCAATTTCGTCGTATTTAGACCAGCCGGGTTTTCACATTGAGGATTACGAGTAATAAGCTTTTTACATGAGGGAGTTACCAGCGCGCTGCACAACCCCCAACCTGAAGGGGCCAGAGTTTTATTTTGGAGTTTTCCTTTCTCCTAGATGGATTGCCTGCCATGGCTTTAGAGTCCCATCTACCCTTTATGTAGGAAAGATAGGATGTCAGGATGGGGGCAAGGATAGGGCAGGATAGGGGTTGGTATAGACAGGTCGGTGTAGGACACACTTCGTCTGGTCTCTCAGCTTCTATTTAATTCAAAATAATAACATCTTTTTGTGAGAAAAAGGAGAACTTCGGAAATCCCGTTCTCATTAATTTATTTCTTTTCAAAATAAGTGTTAACTCTTAAGTGGAATTCTCTTCGCTTTCGTAAAGCCCTTATCCGATAACCAGACAACATGTAAATACAACAATACAAAGATTCACACATACACACTCGCTTTGCAACGTCAACAATACATATGCTACAATAACACTTCAAATCCAAATAACAAAACCAACTGACTTCTATTTAATTTATGCAGGAATTCCTTTTTTTGTAAAATATTTATCTGATTTTATTTTTTGTACGTACATTGACCATTTGTTAATAAGAAAACATTTATTAGTTTTTTATAACTTTGTTCAGCGATGACTCGCATGCATTATGCTTTATAAAATACTTCTCAGCATCTCTCTCAACTGATTTGCAAAGAGTTTACATTAATTCGTTTTAAACATTCTTGGTCTTGTACAGATTTAACTTGGAATACTACACAAAAAATGCGGGCACTTCCCTTTGTCGAGATGCAGCCGGCACGGCGTCGTTGCCCCAAATACGGTTACCAGATTTGCGTGCCCAATTGCACGTGCCGACAGATCAGCTTACACCAAAACTGCGTCCACCAACTCCCCCACAACTTCCACAATAAAACCATAGCCTCCAAGAATTTTTTAATTACTCGCCTCGTTTTTTTCGAAGCACATACAAAATAAACTTCTTTTTTTAAGTATTTGCCGCGTTAGTATCTAATTCTTGTGACAAAATTCTATGTCCATTAGCATTGCACTGTTCGATAAAATATTCTAAGAGCGGTTTGCATAAAAAATCTTAAAACAGCCTAATATGAATTCGGTGTCGTTCCTTCACGAGCTCTGACTCAAAAGTGACACGAAATCAGCGGCGATTCACCATGTAAGTTCGTGTTGTCTACTGTTTTTTACATGCCGGCGAATTCCATTCTTGCATCCTCTATTGTTGTTTCATAAAATTTTCTAAAATCTAAAATATTAGTTATTTTGACATGACATTTCTTTAATACTACTTGTGCTCAACGTCCGAGTTTTATTGCCAAAATATACGTTTCTAACGCTTAATATACCGAAAATGATGAATTTCTATGTCGAAATTATGCACTGCTTCGGCAACTGTTTTCGACATTATTAACATACAAGATTTCTTCAAAATAAATAATTCCGACGTTCTATAAGTCTTTTAAGCATTCCATAATTTCGCTAATTTTAAATTATGCTCATTTGCAACGCCTTTCGTCGCCCACATCAAGGTTTCTTCATAAAATCTTGACATTTATGTTATTGTATTTGAACGTGTCACGTGAACTTTTCTCCATTGCTACATATTCAAAATTTAAGCGAACCCGTCGTCCGATCGCGTCCATACAAAGACCAAAATGTTTATTTATTCCATCTCTAATTCGCTATTTCGTCAGACTTTATTTCTGTACGCGTTTTCAAAATTATCAAATATGATTTTCCGCGGCGCGTCATTCTTTTGTTTTGTCACTATCGATTCAAGTATAGGCCGGCCGCTTAGCTATGGTTCATGTATAGTTGGGCCGCTTTCTGCTATAGTCTATTCAATGTTTACATTTATTTCAAAACTGTTTATGGGGAATTTCGGGGTTTCTATGCAATAGATGAAACCATTACAGTATTGGTGTGGTGTGATCAGAACAAAGTCAACAAGATGTCAAATATTTTTGGTTTCCATCAAAGGAAGGCATCATTGCCAACCGTGTTTTCTCTCACACAGGTGTTTTATTTGAGTAGATAGAACCCTGGCAGCACTGCGACAGAGGCTACTGTTTGAGGTATTATCCGTATGGAGCCGGTCATAGCCCACATTATTATAAATTTATTTGACGTATTATGGAAAGTGGGGACTAGTGTAGGTTATGAACGTAGGCAACGTGTCGTTGGCGTTGTTGATAATTGATTTAAATAAGTAAAGATAGTAAAGCTAGTTGTGTGCGGTACGGGAAGAACCCCCTTAAACCAATATACCTTATTTACCCGAATATAAGAAGAACCCTGATTTTTTAAACTTGAAATTGAAAAAAAAACACTCGAATATAAGACGACCCTTGTTCTTGCAATTCGTTTCCAATTAGGTAATGAAATTAAGAAAAAATACATCTATACCTATTATTTACATGTTTATTAGCATTATTATGGAAACATTTTTTCTGCCAACACTCTCAGCATGACCGTAACTCGCATTTTCTCGTTCCCAGGTGTTTTTATTATTGCTTATTTACACACTTTTCTAGAGACTGCTTTGTTAGAAGGCATGTCGAAGTACACGGGGGTCTCCAAGGCATTCTCCTTTTGACTCAAATTATTGTTGTGATGACGCAATTGTATATTGTAGTTTTGGTTCTCCAGAAGTTTTTGTTCAGGCAGCTTCTGTGATAGGGACGTTCTTCGGGGTTGCGTACATTGCTTTAGTAAGAATTCAGGGAAACTTATAAGTATTACTCTTGAGATCATTCTCAATATTCGAGACGGTAGCCATCTTGATTCATGACTTCATAACTTTTACAGTCCCTGCCTACAAGCGTTGCGTTGACGCACGTCATAGAAAAACAGTATATCTTATGCGAAATGGCACACGAGCGCTTTGGCCGCATAAGATAATGTTCCTTTACGACGCGCGTCAAAGTAACGCGCGTTTGACACACGACACTGTACGGTCAATCCATTCTGTAGTAGTTACGTAAATGTCTATTTATAATATATATATATATATATATATATATATATATATATATATAGAAACGTTCCTCTTCCGAGTTCATTTCAACAATGTTTTATGGGTGGGACAGGTGATCGTTGTTCGCGAATGGGCTCTGGGTTTTGACACATTCATCAGAAATACACACACATTGAAATATAAAGAACCTGGACAATACTTTATTTTACATCGATTCATACACTTGGTGTGACATTTCTCCACTTTCCTAGTATTAACTGCTAACAAATCATAACCACACCTCCTTTTTATTCTTAAAACACTAGATCATATACAAAGGGAAAGAGAAAACCTGGCATTTATTAGCGATTCACTTAGCTTCCAGACGAGGCAGGCGAGGTGCAGTCCCCCCTCCAGATCGGCATTGCTCGGCTGCCCTCGGTCGGTGCCGTTACCCGGACCACGACCGGACGACGCTGCTTGCAACTCGGGGCCCACACGCCCCTATACAATGCTCCCTCCAAAACATTTTTCTTCCGAGCACTATTTATGTTTATTTTGTCCATCCCTTTCACACTGTCTAGTCGGTGGACCCGCTGCTCATCAGCACTCAGTTTCCCGTCCTCACCGAACGTTTTATAATCACATGAACCGACACGTGGCGAGACTAGCTTCCCCTGATACTTCGCACTTGCTCAATTCTCTATAATTCGAACTCCGATTAGCTGTCGTATATTCATTGTAGTCATCTATACACTGTTATTACTATGTCCAATATTACACTTCACGTTTCCTCAGTCCCTAGATTACGATCCAAAATCACTCCAGCCCACGTGTCCGTCCGTCTCTTACCCACTGATTCATTCCATGCCCGCGCTCCCGCTGTCGCCATAGAGGAGAGATATACTAGAGTGCGCACTGTGCTGCGCAGAAGGCCCGGCCGGGTATCAACATCTCTCGCGCCAGTGTCACGTGACTTTGAGACAGCTAGGTGGCATCTACAAGAACACTCGTCTCGCATTAAATGATTTATTTTTATACGTACGTAAGATGTTTCATTCCAGCGTTATTTTCTCATTTATTAAACAACACTAAAAATGTTGCTTAAATGTTAGCAGAAAAGTGAATTTAAGTTTTTCTGCTCTATTTGCTCAAGTACATGAAAATTTCGATTTTTGTCCAACTTGTCACTTTCAACCGCATACTCCACTAAACCTGTTTTACAAGTACAATTACATAGGACTATAAATAAAAAAATATTTGTAAAATAAGTTAACTCCATGGGATGCATTAATCCAAATTTCTGTTATTACTCAATGTTAGACATCCTACTATTGAAGATCCACATCAGTGACATTTATAATAGCAAGTTATCAAAATGATATTTCAAGGATTTATAGAGGTAAAAAAAGGCTTTTACCTTTGATTTATATTTTGATTTATTTAGTCAAAAATAGTAAAAACTGTATGTGATATATGGGGGAAAAGTACCATTTACACTCATTTTCTTGAGCTTCAATAGCTCTTTCCAATATTTTAACTACCTATAACATTAGACATTTTCCCTCCCGAGTTATATAAAACCTATTTGCATGTTTCATTTTTTTTCTTCGTATTACTAATAAAAGTAATATGCCACTGGCTTTACTCCTACCACTACTAGCAAGTTAAGCTCAAGAAAACGTGGGCATAGTGAAGCTACATTTATGTCCAAAAGCAAAACAAGGGGACATCTCAGCATTTGCTCAATGGATCAGGAAAACAGGACAAAAACCTGATCGAAATGGGGGTCTTTGACCTGGAAGCTGAAGTACATATTTTTCAAAGAATTTACTAATAAAAATCAACTACAATCATACAAATTACTAACACTAACATACTATAAACACAACTTACACCAGTAAATACACATAGGATTAATGCCCTCTAAATAAAATCATTTTGTTGTTAACTGATCTAATACTATTTTTTGGTAAATTTGGGTGTGCTCTCTTCCTACATGTTTTAATCTTATGTCAATATATTTAAACAATATTGCCTTAATTAAATACATCCTGTGATTCATTATGGCCTCATGACCAATAATATGATATGTTAAATTACTAAAAACAGAACTATTCACAAATTCTCTCAGACATCTATTTACAACTGTACTACATGCTGTCTTTTTAAAAATGTCACCTCTTCCCTGAAGTATTGTTACTTCTACCTCTGCTCTTTTGCAGATTTTTATAACATCTGTGGAAGGGTTTTTTAGTTCACAATCATCCTTCCTCTGAATGAAGGAATATGATCCTTCATCACTATCAGTCCGGCAAAGAACTAGCTAACAGTCCACACAAGCAAGAGACTTTTGCAACTTTGTGACTAAAAATCCTCCAATATAAGTTACAATGTCTACAACATAGGGAGACAATCTAGTTTCAAGATTGTGTACTGATGGCAAGTACATATGGTCAGTTGGTATCTCACTGCCCAGTTCAGGATCATTCACTTATGGCACACTTGCATACTGGCGTGAACTGTCATTTAACTCAGTTGTTTCATCCTGTGGAACACAAATTGCAAAGTTAAATCGTTATTGCACTTCTTGAAAAGAAAAAGAATTTTGGATCGTAAGCGGTGAACAAATATCCACAACGTCCCAAAATAATTACGCTGTAGCACCACAAACAGCAAACAGCACGCAAAGCTATATACAACACCGTACAGCACGAGCTGCCGGTGTCCCAAAGTCACGTAACTTACGACCACCTCATGTTGAAACCTGCGCAGTAGGCTCACGCGCACTCTATTTGTATCTCTCCTCTATGGCTGGCGCCCTCTCCTGACCCTATTTGAATAGGGTCAGCCGCCGCTTCATTTTGCAAAACGTATAATAATAATAATAATAATAATAATAATATAATTCGTTTATATATATATATATATTGTAACGGACCGACTGCTCGGGGTCAATCGTGACTTACCCGTGAAGTGGCACGGTACAATAAATTTGTTTGTTTCAGGCAGGGCTCGGGATCTTTTTCGCGAATGTGGACCCTGGGATGTTCGGGGTACAATAAATAGATACAGTTTATTATACAACGACAGTTTGATGTTTATTCATCTAATATCACTATTACACTTTCGAACACTGATCCCTATGCAATGATTACTATGTTTTGGTACCAAAACTTAATACCTTCAATGCTAGCATCATACCTGTTACCACCTGGGTCACGTCGCTTCGTTGGGGCCCGGCGCCGATGGTGGCGGCGGCTTCGGCTCCCGTCGCGTGGTCCCGGAGCCGTTCGGCCCCCAGCCGGAGATGAGTAGGCAAGTGTTCGCCCCTCACGCTGCTCCACGCGTATATTCTACACTAGTGCATCTAATTAACTTATGCTTGTCCTGACAGTCTGAACTCCAGATTTGGGTTGTAACTGATTATGCTAAACACGTTACACTATATTACTCTCTGAATCACCGGTGAAATATCGGTAACCTATACCCACGTGTTCTTGTTCTCCTCACGCGTCATCATACAGTTTCATTATGGAAAGTTCCTATACACTGAAAACCCGTCAGACACTGCTTGATCGGTCTCACAAATGATCACTGGTTCAGTCACTGTCTTGTGCACTACACATTCTATCTTTCCCCAAAACCTACGTTCGCGATGCATGTGCTCACGCTACAGGCGGGTTTCACACTCTTCGGTTTACCATACACTCTATCCGTTGACTTCCCCATGCTGTTCGGTCTGCATCACACTTCTTTAACGGTCCGAAATGTAATACTATGCAAGTCTATTAAGTTATTCAGCACTTAGGGGTACTTTTCCCCAAATAACTCGCACCGCTCGCGCACCACCTCCGTCCGCTAGCGTGGCTTCCGCTCGTCTCTCCTTCTCAACCGACTTCTCGCTGTCCTCCCCTCGTGTCTCGCGCTCCACGTGACGCCCCCCTTCCCCTCCGTGTTGCCATGCTGCCTAGTTATGCTCGCGCCGTTTGTATGTTCTCTGGTTGTTTAAGTTGAAATGTATCGCGTTTCTATTTAGAGGCGCGGTGCGTTTCAATATATATATATATATATATATATATATATATATATATATATATATATTTTCTCATTATTGTTCAGAAAATTATGAATGTCAACTGGTAATTTATTTTAATTGACAATTACAATATACTGTTGCAATAAAAAAGTTATAATTCAAAATTATTGTATTTCCTGTATTTTGAGTATTTGAAGTATTTTAAATACGATGTATTTAGCAATTTAAAACTGAAAAGTTTAACTGCATACGTTTCCACACCGTTCATGTCCTTCTTCCATTAACTAGTTTCATTCGCATCTCATTTTTCGCATTTAAAAATCAAATTGTTCTTAATGTTAATTCTTGCTGTCGGATATACGTCTTTCGTCTAACATCCCTCACGAAATCTAACCTAAAATTTTCCCCAAACAAATTGTATGCCAGACGTGATAATACGTATGAATCATACCAAACAGAGAGTAAACCTGACATAAAATTCTCATCCATGGATTCAGCTTGTTTGCCCCGTTCACATGTTCTGATTGTTATTGACTGAATCCCATGCTAGTTTGTCCATTGCAACTGGACTTATAAGGATTCTCTAGTCTATTGTAACAATGTGTCTTACATTCACAAATATTTATTATTTTTACTTTCCCGTATACGTACGTATACACGGAGTGATATACGTAGTATGGGGAAAATTATGTAATGCTGCGCGAAAAAATGGTCAATTTTCGGCGGAAAAAAATTAATTGCCGGGCCGTGAAAACTAAAAAGTGGATAAATCCAGTTGCTAAATTAAAGAGAAAAATCCCCTAACACGTGGTGTAGCCAGAAACCCTGTTTTCTAGGTCCTTGATACCGAAAAACCAATTGAAAGGAAAACGTCCGTCTGTCTGTGAACACTGCTAGCGTCTAAACCATACGTACGATTTCTTCCAAAATGGATATTCCCCGGTCGATCTGGTTCTAGTCAAAGATTTGATATTTTGAGAAAGATTCTTCAAAATTTGGGGGTACTCTACATGAAGCCCCCCGAACATTTTCAAACTTTTCTCAAAAACGGCTCCAAATTTTTTCTTTAAATTTTTTGTATGAATAATACAAGAGTAAAATACACTTATTAACATGGCATAGGTCCGATTTTCATTGATAACTCTGAATTGTCGAAAATTGTGAAAGTTTGAATGTTTTTCGGCGTCTTTCTGGGACTACAAAATTGAAGATAGAGATTTTTTCTTCAAATAAAATTTATTCTGCATATTGAGTTCTTTCATAAAGGTCATGTAAATGTTTTTCAAAATTTTAGTAGTTTTCGTGCAATATGTGCAACTTTAAAAAATTACAAAAACATGATTTTCTCAAAAATGTTTCCAAATTTTTTCTTTAAACTTTTGGTAGGGATAGTGCTAAATGTACTCTATCAGATGCCATAAAAGCCATGTTGCTCTAAACGTTTGTTTTTTAAAAAATTACAAAAATGTAAATTTTTTCACTACGATATTTATATTAGCGGCAATTTTTTCACATTATTATATTTATGAGTACATGTGCTTTAAATAATGTCAAGTAAAGTTTCTCGAAACACAACCGTTTTCTGTGAAAAGTAGCTCAAAATTTCGCATTTTCAGAAATGCTCAAACGCCATTTTCTCATATATGGATACAAATTTTTTCTTGAAACTTGTGTGACGGATAGTGCTAATTACACTCTTTAGTATGGCGTAAAGTTTATTTCGAGTTAGTTTTTGTTTTTTCAAAAATTCCATAAATGTAATTTTTTGAAAGATCTCACATCTTTAATATGCACATTACCAGCAATTTGTAAAAATTATTATATTTGTGAGTGTACGTGCTTCAAATTACTTCAAATAAAGTATATTGAAAACTCAAAAATTGTCTGTGAAAATGAGCTTCAAATTTCGCATTTTTAGTAACGCTAAAACGCAATTTTCTTTAAAACTGCACATAATTTTTAAAAGAAAATTTCCATTTTTTTTATATTCTTAAAATAATAGTTTCCCCCTAGGGAGTACATGATCTTGACGCTGGTGGTGGGGCTTGTGTACCCCAATGACCCTGAGAGCTATGCCGGCGGTAGCATAACTACCGGTAGGGCCTCCCTTGCCGGACAGGTCGATGGGGAGGGGTCAGACAAAGAAGTACTCCAGAAGAGGACCTTAGCAAGACCAGAAGAGGACCAGCAGATTGGGGGGCGGACAGAGCTCCTAGCCGTAGTGAAGGTAATCTGTCTAGGGAAGGAAGCCCAATATAAACCATGCAAGTTGGGAAGCTGTAAGGTGGCAGCCCCACCACCCAACTATATCTGCGCAGCCCTCGTAAGGCGGCCAGATGAATCCTTCATTACTGGAAAACCTCACAGAATTAATATGGCTACCTCAACAGTACGACGAACTAGGCATGAAAAGGCCAAACGACTTGGAATTTCGGAACACATTAAAGTAGCCACATGGAACGTGAGAGGAATTGGCATTAGAGAGGCTGAATTAGAAAACATAATTCAAGAAAGAGAGATACAAATCTTGGTGGCAACTAAAACTAAGAAAAAGCTAAAAGGGACAAAAGAACTAGAAGAGTATATTATGATATACAGTGGTGTACCTAAAAACATTAGGGCAAAAGCTGGAGTAGCAATAATAATAAATAAAAAGTGGAAATCAAGAATACATAGCTATGCATTCATAAATGAAAGAATAGTTACCTTAAGACTAAAGATCTGTAGAGGATATATGACAATCATCGGAATATATGCTTCAGAAGGGAAACATCTAGAAACAGAAATATTTTATGATCAGCTGCAAAAACAATTGAAAAAACCTGTTAAAGTAATAAGTATGTGTGTTAAAAGAAAATTTAGTACAATAAGGTTGGTAGACACTAAAAAGTAAAAAGTTGTAAGTTCCTTGAAAACAGTAGCACGTGGTCAGTAGTATTAAGCGTCTCGTCTGCAACCTGTATGTATGTTATTTTGCTCCAAAGAAAAGTGTTTAAATCAGTCTATAAATTCTTCTCAAGTTGTAAAATCTATCAGGTTATGGGCCCAGATGCGCGTTCGAAGATAAATAGACACTTGAAGATTTACCGAAAGGTGCTAAGGCAATACAGTGTAAATGGGTTTTCCGGCTGAAGACAAATGCAGACGGTACTATAGACAAGTATAAGGCTCGACTTGTTGTCAAAGGTTTTAATCAGCGTGAAGGTGTTGACTACACACAAACATTTAGCCCAGTGGCAAAGATGACAACTATTCGATCTATTTTGAGTGTTGCTTCAAGTAAAGGCATGCATCTTGCACAATTTGATGTATGAACAGCCTTCCTGTATGGAGAACTCAAAGAGAATATTTATATGGCAGTACCAAGAGGATATGAAGATGGCACCAACAGAATCTGTAAATTAAAAAGGAGTTTATATGGCTTGAAACAAGCACTAAGGTGCTGGAACAAGCGCTTTGAAAACTTTTTGTTTGGTCTTGGTTTTAAGGTGAGTCAAGCAGATCCATGTCTTTATATTAAAAATGAAAAAGGCAGAGAGCTAATGGTAGTTCCGTATGTGGACGATAGATTAGTGGCAGCTACTGATGAGGATGACTTGAAGATGTTTTCTGAAGAATTGAAAGCACAGTTTAAAGTCACAACAGAAGCTGCAACGTATTTTCTGGGCTTACAAATTGAACAAGACAAGGCTGCTGGTATCAAAATTCATCAGTAGGAGCTTTAGATGCAATCGACGGTAAGCTAGTGAAACCGCATGAATTGGCTGCAGGTGCTGATGAAGCTGAGGTGAAAGATCACAAAGTGAAGTCTGATTTGTATCGAAAAGCAAATAGCTATGCCAAGTCTATGATTACAAGTGCAGTGACAGACGTTGTTTATCAGAAAATCATGGACAAGGAAACAGCACATGATACGTGGGAGGCGTTAAAGCAAAATTTCGAAGCGTCTTCGAAGGATCAGCTGTTCAAAATATGTACAGATTTCTTTGCATTCAGTTGGACTCGTGGAGAGGATGTTTCAACACATATTGCAAAGTTGACAGGTTTGTGGAACAAGCTAAATAATGGGCTTAAGGCGAAAGAAGAAAATGTTTTACCTGATTTGATATTGGTAAGTAAAGTGTTACATATTTTGCCAGCAAGTTTTGATTCATTCAAATCAAGTTGGATGTTGTTAACTAAAGATAACAATAAAACGTTTGATGAATTAAAAGAACAGTTATGCATGTTTGAAAGAAATTTCACAAAAAGTAGTGAAAAAGTCGAACAAGAACCATTAGTAGCAGTTCATTCAGCATTAGCAGCATTAGTTCAGAAGGTAAAGAAACCAAAAAGAAGTTTAAAAATAAAGGTGTATGTCAATATTACAAGGCGACAGACCATTGGATCAAACATTGCAAGAAATGGATTGCTGATGGAAGACCGTCCAAAAATGCAACCGAGAAGGATGTAAACAAAACTGTGAATGTAGCATTGTTGACAAATTTTAGTGAGGCTTGTTCAATGGAAGTGGATGTGAACAATTGGTGGATTGACAATGGTGCAACGAAACATATAACAAATAACTCTTAAGTATTTTGTTAGTTTTGAATCATTTGAAAGTCCCTTCAGTATTAAGGCTGCTGGACAAGAAACTCTAGATGTATTAGGAAAAGTATCAATTCGGATTTTGTCAACAATGGAAAACAGGCATGAAGAAATGACTTTGAGTGATGTCTGGTATGTACCATAGAGGAGAGATACAACTAGAGTGCGCGTGAGCCTACTGCGCAGGTTTCAACATGAGGTGGTCGTAAGTCACGTGACTTCGGGACACCGGCAGCCAGCCGGCAGCTCGTGCTGTACGCTGCTGTATGTAGCGTTTCGTGCTGTTTGCTGTTTGTGGTGCTACAGCGTAATTATTTTGGGACGTTGTGGATATTTGTTCACTGCTTACGATCCAAAATTCTTTTTCTTTTCAAGAAGTGCAATAACAATTTAACTTTGAAAATTGTGTTCCACAGGATGAAACAACTGTGTTACATGTCAGTTCATGCCAGTATGCAAGTGTGCCACAAGTAAATGATCCTGAACTTGGCAGTGAGGTACCAACTGACCATAAGTACTTGCCATCAGTACACAATCTTGAAACTAGATTGTCTCCCTATGTTGTGGACATTGTAACTTATATTGGAAAAAAATTTAGTTAGAAAGTTGCAAAAGTCTCTTGCTTATGTGAACTGTAAGCTTAGTTCTTTGCTGGACTGATATTGATGAAGGATCATATTCCTTCATTCAGAGGAAAGATGATTATGGACTGAAATACCCTTCTGCAGATGTTATAAAAATCTGCAAAAGAGCAGAGGTAGAAGTAAGAATACTTCAGGGGAGAGGTGACATTTTTAAAAAGGCAGCATGTAGTACAATTGTAAATAGATGTCTGAGAGAATTTGTGAATAGTTCTGTTTTTAGTAATTTAACATATCATATTATTGGTCAAGAGGTCATAATGAATCACAGGATGTATTTAGTAAAGGCAATATTGTTTAAATATATTGACATACGATTAAAACATTTAGGAAGAGAGCACACCCAAATTTACCAAAAAAATAGTATGGATCAGTTAACAACAATGATTTTATTTAGATGACATTAATCCTATGTGTATTTACTGGTGTAAGTTGTGTTTATAGTATGTTAGAGTTAGTAATTTTTATGATTGTAGTTGATTTTTATTAGTAAATTCTTTGAAAAATATGTACTTTACCTTCCAGGTCAAAGACCCTCATTTCGATCAGGTTTTTGTCCAGTTTTCCTGATCCATTGAGCAAATGCTGAGATGTCCCCTTGTTTTGCTTTTGGATATAAATGTAGCTTCAATACGCTCGTGTTTTCTTGAGCTTACTTGCTACTAGTGGTAGGAGTAAAGCCAGTGGCATGTTACTGTTGTTAGTAATACAAAGAAAAAAATAAAACATGCAGTTTGTTTATCGATGCAAATAGGTTTTATATAACTTGGGAGGGAAAATGTCAAATGTTATAGTTAAAATATAGCTTTTGAAGCTCAAGAAAATGAGTGCAGATGGAACTTTTCCCCATATATCACATACAGTTTTTACTGTTTTTGACTAAATAAATCAAAGGTAAAAGCCTTTTTTCCCTCTATAAATCCTTGAAATATCATTTTGATAACTTGCTATTATAAATGTCACTGATGTGGATCTTCAATAGTAGAATGCCTAACATTGAGTAATAACAGAAATTTGGATTAATGCATCCCATGGAGTTAATTTTACAAATATTTTTTATTTATAGACCTATGTAATTGTACTTGTAAAACAGGTTTAGTGGAGTATGCGGTTGAAAGTGACAAGTTTGACAAAAATCGGAATTTTCATGTACTTGAGCAAATAGAGCAGAAAAACTTAAATTCACTTTTCTGCTATAAACAACATTTTTAGGGTTGATTAATAAATGAGAAAAAAACGCTGGAATGAAACATCTTACGTACGTATAAAAATAAAATCATTTAATGCGAGACGGGTTTTCTTGTAGATGCCACCTAGCTGTCCCAAAGTCACGTGACACTGGCGCGAGAGATGTTGATACCCGGCCGGGCCTTCTGCGCAGCTCGGTGCGCACTCTAGTATATCTCTCCTCTATGGTATGTACCAAAAGTTTCTAAAAATCTATTTTCTGTTTTAGCTGCTCAAGATTGTAACATGAATAGTAAGTTCGAGTCAACTCCTACGCGTTGTGTTTTAAAAGTAAATAATGAAGTGAAACTATGTGGAATTCATGAAGTGAATGGCACCTTATACAAGGCAGCTATTAAACCTTTAGTACCAGAACAGGGCGCTAGTGTAAATCTTGCAGTTGAGGTTAAATCTGACCAACTTCAACTTTATCATGAACGATGGGGTCATCAAGACAAACATGTCAAAGCAAAGCTCAAAAAGGAATTTAATATTGAGGTTAAAACAGGAGCTGACATTTGTGAACCATGTACGTTTGGAAAGGCACATCGTCTACCTTTTGGTGAAAGAGAAAAATCAACGAAGCCAGCTGAGTTGATTTCGATGGGTGTGAGTGGACCTTTTGATGAATCATTCCAGGAGAAGCGTTACCTTGTTTTGTTTAAAGACAGTTACGCGAAATTTCGCTGTGGGTCATTCCATATTAAATCAACACAGGTTTAATTAAAATTTTACCTCACCATTTTAGATTCAGATGAAATTTGACACATAGGTGGTATGAATGGAGAATAAGAAAACTACAAATTTTGAGTAAAATATTTCCACCCGTTTCTGAAATACAGCCATCTAAAATTTTGCAAAATTGGGTTCCCGAAAATATTTAAATTGATGTAGAACCTCATCGAATTAAGATAGAGAGCTGGAACAGGTGTCATTTTGCAGCTTTCTTTATGGACTTTCATAATATATACAACTCAATAGGGGTTGCATTCAAAACGTATTTCAAATTTGAATTTAAAATTTTGATTTTGAGTTTTTTCAAAATGCTCATCTTCAAAAAAATTGAAAAAATTCTAAAATAATCCTTGTATATATCCAAACAGATGGTGCAAGTTTAAAAATGGGACTGCAATGGGTTCATATGGTAATCTTTATTTAAAATGCACAATATTTACTTACTCTAGATTTTCCTGATTTAAAATTCATTTTATTTCAAATTATAAACCCTAATATGTACAAATTATTAATTTAGTGTTTTTTGTTGGCGAGTGTGTTGTTTTATTGTTGTTATTATTATTATTATTATTATTATTATTATTATTATTATTATTATTATTATTATTAGACCGCGGAATGTCACGCAATTGCACATTTTTACTGACTGTGCATATCGAAAGGAAATGTATATAATTTTACCTATCACCAAAAATAAAACAAATCAAGGTCACCTTTCAGTTGATGAACCAGATACGTGGGAACCTAAACGGGGAGGCATCTGTGAAATTTGATGAAATTTCTTGAAAACTTCAATTTTTGGTTTTCATCGCTATAAATAAGATCGCACTTTATAGATTATTGTTGCCGAGTCAGATTCGTCTGCGGTGCATTTAAGTACCTGAAATTATAATGTAAATGCCCATGCGCGCTGTGTGCCACGCCCCCTTTCTGCGCATTAAGTGTTATTTTCCTAATATTAGTAGAATAATATTTGAATTTCCCGGTGTTTTTTTTAAGGAACTTGTTGTAGAGTCCTTGAAGAACATCTGAATGCTGGAAATTAGTGCGGAAAACTTTATATTGTTACAGTGAGTGTCATTCTTGAATAAAGTGTCCTGGTGTTATTCCTCCTTGTTTGATAATTGTAGTATTCATGTAGAAGTTTTATTAGCGTTTTGTGATTTTTATTTTATTAACAGTTTTTAGTTACTTCGAGTTTCCTTCAGTATTTATTCAATCTTTTCGCTATAAGTGTAAATAATTTTTGGTGAAATTGTTATAGGTTAGGTCGTAGTTGTTTGTTTTTTATAGGATAAAAGGGAGAAGAAATACCTAGTCATATAATAATATGAAAACTGTTCTAGCTTCAGAAGTTGTAAAAATAATTCCTGTGTACAGAAGATTTGATTTTGATGAAACATTAGAAAGCTGTACTAGGGGAAGATCCAAAATGCTAATGAATCACTCCACGGTGTGTTTTGGTTCATTTGTCCAAAAGAAACATTTGTTTAAAAAAATGGATTATTGTATCACAGAAGTTATCTATGAGTTTAAAATAGGATGCCAAATTACTCAAAATGTTAAAGATTCAATTATAGGAAGTCCATCAAGTGAAACATCACAGAAAATAACTGTAAAGCGTGATCCATGTAGACTCAAACGCATTGTTGAAGCTAGTAAACCATTTGTGAAATCTAGCAGGAAAAAACTTAAATTATCCAAAATTAGAAATAAACAATTCAAAAAGATATTTGAAGTCCCCATTTAGGCTGCTGGTAGTTTTTAAGGTGATCCAGAGCCACAAAATTCATGTACATCTTTAAATTCATTTTTCCACGAATTAGTTTTTTTAGCAAATTACAGTATTTAAAACATCCCTTGCACAACAATTTTTCAAATATACTGTTAAAATTTTTACAGTAGCTTAGTATATTAATAAAGAATAAAAGTTGCTTTTTAGAGTGCCCAGATTGATTTAGTTTTACTTCTGTGTTGAAGTAAACATAGAAGTAAGGGGAAAAAATCAGCATATTTGCTTTTCAAACATTCACAATTTTTTAAATAAAAAACTGTAAATATAATTTATGTAATATAAGCAACTTTTCTTCTTACAGATCTGAAGTTTGTGTGGTTAAAATATTAAAGTGATCTACAAATATTTGGACCAATTAGAGTGTTTTTTAAGAAAAGTTGCAAAAATATAAAAAAAACTTTTTTTTAAAAAACTTTTTTATAAAATGCAAAATAACTTGGTAGAATTGTTACTATTAATGTGTTCGTTATGTGGTAAAATTTTGAGATTGGAAAAAAAAATTCCTTTCAGAAATTCTATTTTCACAGATGCCTCCCCTTAAGCGAAAAGAATCGTTGAGGAATGAACACCAAACTTGAGCAGTGTCAGCTGGTTATTTACCACAAAGCAAAGGGTGAATGATGAAACTTTTGCAAAATGGCATTAATGAAAAAAGCACAGTGAGTGACATAATCTTATGGTACATCAATGAAAAGGCGAATGAACTGCAACCCGGAGGAGAACGTCCGAAGACTTCCTGATCGAGAAGAGAATCTTGTTGTGAAAATAATACAGAAGGACTCTCGTATTAATGCACCAAAAGTTACTCCACAGTTATAAATTGTCATTGGCAAGAAAGTAAATCCAGGAGCCGTACGAAGGGTACTAAGGAGGTTCAATTTCCATACCCGCGTTCTCAGAAGAAAGCCACTTCTAAGTTAAAAGAGAAATACTCGAAAATATCTGGCTTCGATCCACTTCTCCAAAAAACCTGGAATATATGCACTAATAATACCGCATACATTAAAATACGCATTTAAACTAAAAAATTGCACACGTGCAAAATAAAAATAACGTAGATTCGTTTTATTTTTGGTGATAGGTAAAGTTATATACATTTCCTTTCGATATGCAGTGTCAGTAAAAATTTGCAATTGCATGAAATTCCGCGGTCTAACAATAGTAATAATAATAATAATAATAGTAATTATTATTATTATTATTATTATTATTATTATTATAATGACCGAAGCATAGACTAAGGATGTACTCTACATCTTTACTCTATACATCTTTACTCTATGACCGAAGTTATTATAATAGTGACCGTAGAATGGGAAACAGAGGCATTGTTAGTGCAGCAAAAAGCATTGCGAAGAACACTAGGCAAGACACGTCGAATAACACAGACACTGAACTTCTGATGCTATTAAACATGAAATGTGAGACACAAAAAATGTTAAAGAACTCGTGGAGAGACAAACCACTCCACGAAAAATATCTAAAAAGAATGGAAAAGGTATAGATCAATAAAGATCAATCAGTTATGTGGCTTAGAAGGGGAATAATGAAGCCAGAATCGGAAGCAGTTCTAGTAGATGCTCACGATCAGGCGTTCAGAACACATTATGATAAAGCAGTTCTCAAAATTTCCCAAGATGACAAATGCCGCATTTGCCAGGAGCAAGTAGAAACCATTGATCATATTGTCTCAGCTTGTCCAATCCTAGCAAAAACAGAATACTTGAAAAGACACGACAGGGTGTGTAGTTACCTCCACTGGCAGATCTGTACCGCCCTCAAAGCTCCAAACACATGCCCCAAGTGGTACGAACACTCACCAAAACCAGTGACGTCTGTTGGATTGTGTACGATATTGTACGACCAACAAATTCAAACTGATCGCACGATTGCGGCAAACAAACCGATATAGTTATCCGGGATTTGGAGAAAAAATCGTGTTTACTTGTCGGTGGTGCTGTACCTTGCGATCGAAACGTCGTTACCAAAATAAAGGCGTAAAATTCACCTCACTTTATCTTCTTTTCCACTCCATTACTTCTTAGTTCATTTATCTATTTCCTCTTTACTTCGAAAATTTTCCAAAATATTAAACTTACTTCATCTTATTAAAAATTGTAATATAAATTCAACTCCTCATTCTCTCCTTTTATTCTCTTTTACTATACCTTCTCGCTGTTATTTTAATTTATTAAATTTAATCTTCATTTAGCTCCATTTTCTTTATTTTTATCATTTTGTCATCTCATATGTAAATACTCACCAACTGTAAATATATGTATATTGTTTTCCAAAAAAAAAAATTAAAAAAAGGCCCTAAGAACTACCGTTTGGCGAAGTGAAACGAGGCGAATGCCTCATTTCTTCTTTGGAGCTGCTAAAACAATTTAACGGAGATGTGACAAGTGAACAATTACTAAAACACTCGTGACAATTAAAAAAGTGCCAGTGAGAACCCACGTGCGCCGCCCAGACATGGGTATACCATAGGGCGGCCACAAAACTCTTTAAAAAAAAACAACCAAAAATTCCAAACTCCAGCGGAAGCGCTCCCGCAAGGGAGCAGGCCGCCACCAGAAGACCCTAAGTGCTCGTCGTGTGGGGCGTAAAAGACCCTAAGTGCGCGTCGTGTGGGGTCATACCGATAGTTATCGGAGCTCTGGGATTTGTTCCTCAAAATTTGAGTAAGAACTTATCTGAACTCCCAGGTAATTCAAAAGACTGTGAAGTGCGAGAATTCGCTTTATTTGGAACAGAACCTTAGGTAGCTGGTTGCAACCTGGAGTAGATTTTATATTCTGCCGACTCGTAACATCTTTAGTCGTGATGTAGTGGAATAACAATAATAATAATAATAATAATAATAATAATAATAACAATAAAACAACACACTCGCCAACAAAAACACTAAATTAATAATTTGGATGTGTTAGGGCTTATAATTTGAAATAAAATGCATTTTAAATCAGGAAAATCTAGAGTAAGTAAATATTGCGCATTTTAAATAAAGATTACCATATGAACCCATTGCAGTCCCATTTTTAAACTTGCACCATCTGTTTGGATATATACAAGGATTATTTTAGAATTTTTTCAATTTTTCTGAAGATGAGCATTTTGAAAAAACTCAAAATCAAAATTTTAAATTCAAATTTGAAAAACGTTTTGAATGCAACCCCTATTGAGTTGTATATATTATAAAAGTCCATAAAGAAAGCTGCAAAATGACACCTGTTCCAGCTCTCTATCTTAATTTGGTGAGGTTCTACATCAATTTAAATATTTTCGGGAACCCAATTTTGCACAATTTTAGATGGCTGTATTTCAGAAACGGGTGGAAATGTTTTACTAAAAATTTGTAGTTTTCTTATTCTTCATTCATACTACCTATGTGTCAAATTTCATCTGAATCCGAGATGGTGATGTAAAATGACTGTGTTGATTTAATATGGAATGACCCCTTTGGTTATTTTGTTGCAAAGAAGTCAAAGGTCAGTGAAGTTCTTAAAGATTTCTTCATGCATTCAAAAACATTGGGATATGCTGAGTGACAATGGCAAGGAGTTTGACAATGAAGAAGGCAGATCTAATCTGCGTTCAAATGGGATCACACAGCGACTGACAGCCCCCTATACTCCTGAGGAAAATGACATTTGTGAGCGGGATAATATAACTGTTATTGAGATGGTCAGGACTCTGAAGTATTCAAATCCAGATGTAACTTATCCAGAAGCAATTTGGGCTGAGCTAGTTAACACAGCTATCTACATTTTAAATAGAACAGGGAAATCATCTGTAGAAGTCCTTATGAGTTGTGGATCGGGAAGAAGCCTCGAACGAAACATCTCAGGATCATTGCCATGTTATGCTCACATTCTATCAACATGTTATGCTCACATTCCAAAACTAGTACGAAGGAAGATGGATAGAAAAACTATGAAAGGGCATCTGATTGGATACGACGGCGCTGAACGATTCAGGATCTGGATAAAAGAAAGTCAGAAAGTTGTTCTGCCCAGAGATGTGCTATTTGAAGAGAAACCAGAATGCTGCATTGAACAGGTCAAACTACCATTTCGAGATGCTGAAACAAGAAAGGATGATCAATGTGATGCGGATAAAGAAGAGTCTGACAGCGATGAAGATTCTCAAAATGAAGATTGCTCAGATGATTATGAAACTAGTACAGATGTAGAGTTTGAAGATGATTTTCAGAAGTTGCGTGAAGAGAAACAAGGGGTTAATTTGAGAAATCGTTCAACTTTAAAAAGGCCACAGTATCTCAATGAGTATGTAATGACGTCAGAGGACTTAACCAAGGTACCTGAAACTTACGAAGATGCACTTAGACATGAAGATAGTGTTGAATGGAAAAGAGCAATGGGCAAAGAGATGGATTCATTGATGGAAAATGAAACTTGGAAACTTGAAGATTTTGTGTAATAAGATGAGTCTCTTGTAATACAATTTTTGCAAATTTTCATTTAACAAGGAAAAGTGTTAAAGTAATAAGTATGTGTGTTAAAAGAAAATTTAGTACAATAAGGTTGGTAGACACTAAAAAGTAAAAAGGTGTAAGTTCCTTGAAAACAGTAGCATGTGGTCAGTAGTATTAAGCGTCTCGTTTGCAACCTGTATGTATGTTATTTTGCTCCAAATAAAAGTGTTCAAATCAGGCTATAAATTCTTCTCAAGTTGTAAAATCTATCAAAACCAACAAAAATGATTATATTATTTTATGTGGGGATTTTAATGCAAGAGTTGGAAATACACCAAATCCAGAAATAATGGGAGATAATGGAGAACATCATCTGAATGCCAATGGGAAAGAACTGAGACAATTTGCCACAATGAACCATCTAAAAATCTCCAACACTTTTAGAAAAACGTGACATCCACAAAAACACATGGAGTGCAAGAGTGCTGCGATCAATCATAGGTTATTTTTTATTAAATGACCACAGATAATAGATGTCAATGTATGTAGAGGATGTGACATTGCCTCAGACCACTACTTCGTAGAAGCAAAATTAAGAATATGGATGAAATGGAAGTCTCAAAAATCAAGACCAAGAATACAGGAAGAGGTTTACAAAACCTACTTGCTGCAAGAAGAAAGCATTCAGGGTCTATACCAACAAAGCCTGCAACATTATCTTCTAGAAACACCGACGGTAGAATGCATAGAAATTGAATGGGATGATGTAAAATTTTGCGTAGAAAAAGCAGCATCAGAAGCCATTTGTAAAAAGAAAAAGATAAGCCGTAGAAATGGGTTAAGAATCTGGAATGATGAAATTCAGACTGCTATAAAAAATAAACAAGAAGCATATTGCCGATGTTTACAGCAAAAAATGAAGAAACAAGAGAAAACTACACGAAGAAGAGAAATACAGCAACTAAAATTGTGAGAGAAGCACACAGAATCTCTTGGGATAATTTCATTAGCCAAATAAAGCAAGATGTACATGGGAGGCAAAATTTTGCATATACAGTTTTAAAGAACTTCAAAAGGTCTGAAAAAGATGGTAGATGTAATAGAAGACACCGAATGGATGAATCATTACAAGAAGTTATGGTATCAAGAGAACACCGTGAAAACGAACTGGGATAACACAAATCTTACAACTACATACCTAATTATTATAGAAGAATTACAAGAAGCCTTGAAACAGTTAAAGAATAGGAAAGCTTCTGGAATAGATAAAATTAAGGCTGATTTTAAGGACAGGGTTCGGCTCACTAAAACAACGGCGCACGGTTCACTTGCGCATGGTTCATTCGCGCGGACCACGAGAACGGATCACTCAGGGAGCGGGAAGATGCCTTTGTGCTTGCATTGTGCATTGTGCAGTGTGGTGCGAATGTGTAATGGAGAATTACAATGGTTTATTTTGCGCGGATTTGCGTAAACTATATTGCGAATGTGTAATGGAGAATTACAATGCTTTATTTTTCGCGGATTTGCGTAAACTATATTGCGAATGTGTAATGGAGAATTACAATGGTTTATTTTTCGCGGATTTGCGTAAACATTTAAGGTGAGTATTTGCATAAAATGCGTTGGTAATTATGCGTTGGACAGACTCAAGGATGTTTTATGTTAACGCGCGGGCCGAAGGCCCGAGCCTCGTCCTCAACTTGGACACGGGTAGCGAAGCGTCACGATTCCACACGAAAGTGCGTTGGCCACGTGGCCGTGTTGCCGGGCACACTGTTGCGGCGCCGCGAGTGACTCGTTCGGAACCGAATCATGCGCGTCAATAGGAGCCGAACCCTGTCCTTGAAATTTACCAAAATTAATTCTGAATTACTGAAGTATGGTGGGATGCTGTTACAATGGAGGTTGCTACGTATAATAAACACTTACTGGAAGAAACTCAAAATTCCAAATACCTGGAAAGTAGCAGAAGTAATATCCATCTTTAAAAAGGGAGATAAGAAAAATTGTGAAAATTATAGAGGAATAAGTTTACTCTGCACAATGTATAAAGTCTATGCCAGAATAGTGAATGCAAGAAAGAAAACAATATCTGAAGCCTTATTTGGAGAAGAACAAAATGGGTTTCGGAAAGGTAGATCAACCTCCGACAATGTATTCATCCTACAGCAAATTTTAGAGAAAAGGAGAGAATTCAATCTGCCAACACATCTTGCTTTTATAGACTTTGAAAAAGCATTTGATAATGTTAATAGGACAAAATTATGGGACATAATGGAAAAACAAGGCTACCCAGCACACATTGTAAATGTAATGAAAACCATGTATGAAGATTGAAAAATTATAATAAACACCGGAAGAAAGAAGACGGAGGAAATACCTATTAATAAAGGAGTCCGACAAGGGCGCCCAATATCGCCCATGCTTTTTAACATATATATGAATGGCATAATCCAAAAATGGAAGCTTATTATAAAAAAGGAATATGTATTACAAAAAATGACTATTTAAATATTTTATTATACGCTGACGACGCTGTAATACTACAAGAAGGAGAGGATGACTTACAGAGATCAATACACCACTTATACAATATATGCAAGGGATATGGCATAAAAATCCCAAAAGAGAAGACAAAAGTTATGGCCTTTGGTGGAAAATCACCTGTTAGAACAAAGATTGTAGTAGACAACAAAATCATTGAACAAGTTTCTTCTTTCAACTATTTAGGGTGTGAAATAGGACATGATAAAGATACCAAAAAGAAACTGTCAAAATTTCAATCAGTATGTGGTATAATTCATAGGACAATGAAAACCAAACCAAGGAAAGAGACGAGAGTAAAGTTCTATAACACAATGGCCATCCCTGTCCTTCTCTATGGAAGTGAGAGTTGGGTCCCTAAAAAGAGCACTTACACACAATTACAAAGGGCAGAAATGAAATTTCTTAGAAGACCAAAAGGTTGCACAAGAGAAGATAGATTTAAGAATGATGAAATAAGAGAAGAACTGAATGTGAAGAGCATCAATGAAAGAATGATGGAGTACAGGAACAAGTGGCTACAACATGTACAAAGGATGGATAACTCTCGTTTACCGAAGTTGGCATTCCAATATAAACCAAGAGGAAGAAGAAATATAGGGAGGCCGAAAAATAGATGGAGAGAAGTTCTGTGAGGCCGGAATAGGCAGACGCCTTATCCTGGAAGTGAAGAAGAAGAAATAATAGTTTTGTTCTACTATTGGAAAACCAAAAACTTAAGAAAATGTTGAAAAAATGTAGTTTGGGCGGCGATAGATGGCAGCTGTCAAGAGTATTGGCAAGTCCGAAAAGCTAGCCGAGACCAAACGCAACAGAAAACTAATACGGGAAAGTCTGTGCCATTCTGTAGCACCACTAGTTTTTAAATATTTATGCGAACACGTCTTTATTGTTATTTACCGACAAAACGGCCTTACGTCCACAATGTCTCATTTCTGTTTATTTTTTTTCTTCGTATTTTCCCTTCCTTTCAATCTTATTCCCTTGACATTTTTATTGATTAATATAAAATGCCTGATAGGTATTTCTACCCATCTCACCACATCTGAACTAATGACATCCGCCATTTTCTACGTCGTCATTTTGTTAGGACATACCCCTCAATGGGAATGGCTTTGAGGCTCCGCCTATAAGGTTTCGCCCAGACGAGAACTGTTCAAGCCGTGCGAATGCTCGACTTCGTCGCGGACGGAGGCGATCGATTTTTGACACCAAAACTGTACATGTATAAAATGAGGCATATACGTAGTAAAGAGGTTATGTAATGCTGCGGCAAAAACTGGCTATTTTCGGCAGAAAAACTTGTATTGTGGAGCCCTTATACACAAAACATGGATAAATCTTCTTCCAATAAGTAGTAAATTATTTGCTCTAACACATTGTGTCGACAGAATTTACCATGTCAGTTATAAACACAAACCTGCTTCGTAACACCAGCAGCAAGAAAATACTTGATTTTTGAACGCGGGAGAGTGCGGAGCTCCGTGTCAGAAGGAGAAAGGCGGAGGAGGGGTTGGCGTACTTCAGGATTCTTCCTGAATCGGCTTTAAGTGCCGAGTTGAACAATTTTTATCAGGTAATTTCTTCTGTAGGCACTGGCGCCCAGAAGCTAATTTTATAAGTTCACGCCAAGAATTGGGGCTAAGGTTTTCTTTTTTTGAGCCGTGTTGGCTGTTAACGGAAAGATTAGAATTGTCGTAATTGAAACATACTCGGCCGAGAATCGAGTCGCCGTGATATTCAACCGACCGTGACCCAGAAAACTGTCGCTGCCCTTCTCAGCGGCTATTCACGAGATGAACTCCAAGACACCGTCTCCAACCCGGCCAGTGCGTACCTGCTTCTTGAGAGGGACTCCATTCACGCCCCTCCGCCCTGCGGGCAGTCCAACAGCTGGAAAGAAGTCAACTACCTCTGAGGGTGATGTGCATTTTCCGAGCCAGCCTGAGTTCGTAATTGCCCTTGTGGCGAGAGTTTATTTTGTCAGGACGTTAAATACTCAGAAATAGTATTTTTTCAATTGTGTCATTTTAAAGAACGGTTCGTGACCGCGCTCAGGCCTGCAAGAGAACCCGCGAAATAATTGTCAAATCATTAGCTTTAAGATTCATTGTAATTGTTATTTTGGGGGAAAACGAGCTCGTGATCGAGGTCTTTCTGATAAAAGTTAATGTGGTTTTTGACAAAGTAATTCTTTTTTGAAATTAAATCCTTATTTTTCGACGTCATTTCATTTCTTTTATTTAATTCAAACGCAACGTCGCTTCACCATCCATCAGTTCTCTTTCAGCCCACCTATCTGCCATTGAGCTAGCCTGGCAGGGAAGTCCGCAGAAACCACCGCATAGGACGACGGGACGTCACTATATATATATATATATATATATATATATATATATATATATATATATATATATATATATATATATTGCAACGGGTCTTCCCTCTATTTCACTTATTTATTTATTTCCCCTTCTCCTATTTGCTCTTTACTCGGGTGCCAATGCAACTGTACCTCTCTTACCACTACTCAATTTATCAATATTATTATTGAATGGCGTTGCATAAAATTTATTTTGGGTCGTAGGTCGTGGACGGCCCCGTACGGGAATTACCTGTAAACAACGTTTAACAAAGCAGCATGCACAGGGCTACTAAATACTGAAATAAAACATATATTCGCAAACAGGAAAGCAAGAATTTTAATTCCTTATCTATTTGTTTCTTTCGGCAACAATGCACAGCGCGTAAACATTTACTTATGCTTGGCAATATTGTTATGATTTTCTTTAAAATGCCATTGCCCAATTGCATGAATCACAATTAATTACAACACGAAATGGCCATTAATTAACCGTTTTACAATTTACTAATATTTAGGAATTCCTTTCTTCAAAACAAATCAATGTTATTACCAACACTATGTACGTACGTACTTCCAAGGCAACAATGAAAAATGAAAAACTAACAAATACTAGATCATATCTGACAAATTATATTATTACATTAATTCCGCCTATAAAATTTCGGAAAATTTTAAGATTCTCATGAACGTTTATTTACGTCTTGAATATGCGCAAGTTCAGATCTGGTTTTTTTGTGTTGATCATTTCGCGAATGCATCACTTTCCTTTTTCCTGCATCGTCGAAAAACAGCGCCGTTGCCGGTTCGGTGGTCCTATGCGCGCTCACTCGCACGCATTCGATGTCCTCGCACGTTCCAATCGTGCACGGGCCGGTTCTCTTCATATATTTCTCCCCAGGAATTCCATAAAATAGTCCAAACACCTTGCGCCACAAATTCACTACAGAAAATAATACTTCTTCTCTCTTCAAAATGTTTACTGCATTAACAATGTCTGCACAGTTATATGTCCATTATTCACTTTCTATCCGCCGCCCAAAAAATGTCTAAGTCCGAAAGAATTTAAAATCATGAATACGGCAAGCGTGGAAACCATGTCCTTTCAACCGCTGACTAGACCGAAGTGAAGTCAAAAATCGTGTCGATTTAACACGTTAACTCGGATTATGAAAAAATGCCGGCGAAATCCATTTCGCTTTTTCATTGTTGTTTCCATAAATTTTTTTAAAAATGTCCCATATTCTTCGTTTTGACTTGTTTTCGTGTTTATTCGTTTCAGCTTTTCCCCAATGTTAAGATTTTCTTGTCAAGACGGCTGTTTTCTATTTATTTCACGTCGAAAATGCTAATTTTTCTGTCGACATTCCACAGCGATAATTCGTCGCTTGTTTTCTGGTATTATTAGTTTGTAATATTTATTTATTTAGGGCGTTCAATGTTTTTATAAACTCTTGAAACCATTTATAAATTTTGCTAAATTCATATTACGACGATTCCCGCCGCCTCTCGTTGTTTAATTAGCATTTCTTCGCGAAATCTTGATAATTCAAGTTATGCTATTTAACATGTTCGACTGGGCTTTTCCTCTAAATTTTACAATTTTAAGAGAACCCGTCGTCCGATCTCGTTCGGACAAAAATTACAGCGTTCATTTAATTCTTCTTCAACTAACTGGATAGTCAAAATTTCTTTCCGAATTTATTGAACCCCTTAATATCTCCAGAAGGATCGAAATACACCTTCCGCGGCGCGCTGTTCTTTTGTCTTGTTCATCGATTCATCATACACGTTGTTTACTTCATAGACTATAGATCCTAAATATTTACTCTTTTGTCCACAATTGTTTTGGGGAATGCCTAAGAATAATGAAATCATTACGAATATATTGAAACGAATTACCTCATCGTTCAACCACAATCTGCCCCCTGTCGGCTCACTTCCATAGAAAAAATGTCAAAACCTGAAAGTTATTTTAATGCCGTGCTAGATTGCACAATAATAACCAAGTTGTTTGTACTTTCTTTAGCATTAGAACAATTTGAATTTATTATAATCAAAGATTTCATTTGAATCGAAACAACACTTTAAAAATTATTGACTTTGGTCACGACCATGAAAAATAAAATAATTGTTCGTACGAACATTGACCTGAGCTCTCTTCCTGTTGTATCGTTTGATGCTTCGCTCGGACGCCGCGTATCTCCGACCGACCAGTTACCAGTTCTAGTCTTGATTGCCTTCTATCTTGAATCTTCCGACACGCCACGAAGTCACTCCCATTCACATAATGCACTACTCATATGCGTCCATGCAGATGCCTACCCGCGTATAACTAATTGAATCGGCTATGCATGCGCCCGAAGCTGCTTGCACTAGCCTACCATATCACCATCAGCACTGGTGAAAATAATCAAAGTTCAAATAAACAGTTCAATTATTTACACTCCCGATCCATTTATAAAATAATTAAAGTCCTCGCCTTGTTCGGCAAAATATCTACAAGTTCATTAGCCTGGTGCTTCACCATCGTCACTGGTGAAAACTAATTAAAGTTGACAAGTTTCTTACAAGTTCCTCCCTATCGGTACGAAAATAATCCAAGTCAGTGCACGGTTTCACCAAAATGTTTTCTATGTTCCACTTTCACTCAAGAAAATAAAAGTTAAAAGTCCCGAACTGTATGTCCGAAATTTTTACAAGTCTCTACTTTCGATCACAAACATATATCAAGTCTGAACTCGAGCACGCACCTCCTAAATTCAGAAATGATCCTCATGCTATGAAATCTGAGCTCCAACTATTTTTTCGTTCTTTAATCCACGAAAAGTCGTATTCATTGTTGTACAAAATTTTGTTTGATATTCCCTACCAACGGATTCTTATTATTTACTTTCATAACAAAGGTGCACTCTTGGCGAAATTTCTACTCTTACACACGCATTTTCGACTGATGCTACACTAAAACCACGGGCTCATGAAAATTGTTTATCTTTGTTACAAAGGTGCCCGCTTACCAAATATCGTGATTGGTGTTTTCTCTAGCAATGTCCTGGTCATTTATTTACACCTGTTACTAAGGTGCCTAATTCTAATTTAAACTAACATTAATTTATTTGACATTGAATGCCCTCCCGCATTTGGTATATCACTATATATATATATATATATATATATATATATATATATATACATACATACATACATACACACACACACACACATACACAGGTGTCCCACCAACAATGGACCACCCTCATAACTTTAAAACGGTTCATAATATCGATATGCAGTTTTCGCTGAATAATGCGGAATCATGAGGCAAGTAACATGCCATAGAGAAATTGTCTATAACATTTTTAGTTTTCGAGAAATTATTCATCTTTGATTTTTTAAATGAAACGATATATTTTTCTCACCAGCAATCGATAGACCATGAAAAGAGGAATAAAATTAGGTTTCACATGCTAGTATTTTGAGTATAAAATTAGACTTTCTGATATGTGATTTTGAATTAAACGGACAATATTTCGTGTAGCAGCCCCTGCAAATCTCGCCTTCGGGAAAATGGCCTTCGCAGCGGGAAGACTATTGCGTGGAGAGAGCAGACAGAGGGGTGACAATGGGGGATAAGAGGCCTAACTACAGCAATCCAATGTCTTGACTCAAAGGTCACACTAATAAACACCCATTTTAACGATCAGAATGAGATTTTTCCATTGATTTATCTGCATTTCAATTGTCCTCTTTAATAATAATTATCATTTTCAAACTTGACAAGAATCCAATCACCGTCTCTTCGTTGGTAAATTTCATTTTCAATTAAGATAATCATTCGTTCATTTCGCAACCATACCTCTACTGCTGTTTATAAATGGAAAAGAAAACAGTACACTTCCGTTTTCTGCCGTGGATTTTTACTTTCCCGTATACGTACGTATACACGGAGTGATATACGTAGTACAGGGAAAGTTAATGTAATGCTGCGCGAAAAAATGGCCAATTTTCGGCGGGAAAAAATTAATTGCCGGGCCGTGAAAACGAAAAAGTGGATAAAACCAGTTGATAAATTAAGAAGAAAAAAGTCCCCTAACACGTGGTGTAGCCAGAAACCCTGTTTTCTAGGTCCTTGATACCGAAAAACCAATTGAAAGGGAAACGTCCGTCTGCCTGTGAACACTGGTAGCGCCTAAACCATACGTACTATTTCTCCCAAAATGGATATTCCCCGGTTGATCTGATTCTAGTCGAAGCTTTGAGATTTTGAAAAAGATTCTTCAAAATTTGGGGGTACTTTATTTGAAGCTCCCCGGGGATTTTCAAAATTTTCTCAAAAACGGCTCCAAATTTTTTCTTTAAATTTCTTGTTTGAATAGAGTAAAATACACCTATTAACATGACATAGGTCCGATTTTCACGGATAACTCTGAATTTTCGAAAATTGGGCTGCTACAGAAAAGGACAGTTTACTTAAAAATCACTCATAAGAAAGTCTAATTTTATACTCAAATGGCTACCAAAATACTAACATATGATACATCATTTTATTCCTCTTTTCATGGTCTATCCATTAGTGGTGAAAGAATTATAAGGTTCCATTTAAAAAATGAAAGATGATTTAATTCCTCTTAAACTCAAAATATTATAGAGAATTTCTGTACGGCCTGTTACTTGTCCCACGATTCCGCATTGTTAAGCGAAAACAGTATTTCGATATCCTGAACCGTTTAGAAGTTATGAGGGTGGTCCACCCTGTGTGTGTGTCTATATATATATATATATATATATATATATATATATATATATATATATATATATATATATATATAAGTTACACCATTTCCCCCACTCTCTCTTTCTTTTCCCGCTCCCTACTTTCTCCATTTCCTTCTCTCATCAACATGCGCCGCCTGCTACTCCTGTTCTCCTCGACCTCGCCCCATGGCAACGCCCAGCAACAATGAAGATCATGTGAATTGGGAATTGCACTGAAGCGCCATCTAGTGGAGTTACAATTACTGTACTACGTCTGTGTTCTTCACGCTAGTGCAAGCTATAAGTGCACACATTTTTATCGCAATTGGATGTACGGTACGGCAGCGCATTAATAATTTTCTGTACATTTTTTCGATATTTTAATACTTAATTTTTTAAATATTTTTTCCGATATTTTAATAGTTATTCTATTCAGGGCGAACAAAATCGGGCAGGAATCCAACAAATCGGAGGTAATTAAAATTGGTCCAGTCGTTCATAAGTTAAAAATGGTATAATTAATCCTACTTAGTTTTATATGATTCTGCACGTCTTTGGAGGTGTGGTAATATTGAGAAGCGCCGGACCAGCAAAAATGTAATAGAATGTT
Source organism: Acheta domesticus (assembly GCA_031308135.1). Lineage (NCBI taxonomy): Eukaryota > Metazoa > Arthropoda > Insecta > Orthoptera > Gryllidae > Acheta > Acheta domesticus. The sequence continues at coordinate 24,256,737 of JAHLJT010009436.1, read as the reverse complement.
CAAAAAGATCTCATCCTGTAGAATATGGCGTAAGAAATGTTTCTTCGTGACATTTGGCCTCAAAATTTAAGTTTTTAAAGCCCTAGAACGCTTCATTGAGAAGTTATTTAACGATATAGATGAGAAAATCCTAACGAGTATAGCGGGTTGCATTAACATGAATATTTATTTTCTTCTTCAGCATCATGGAGCGCTGCCATTATCCCAATATTTTATCAGTTATTCTGCTATTCGGGGCAGAGATGAATCCAACAAAACAGAGATAATTAAAACTGGTCCAGACATTCATGAGTTATGGTGTACACGACTTTGTTTTAAATATATAGATATATAAAATTTCATGACAGGTCTTGATGTACAGTTTAATTGGGTTGAGGTACGTGGAATTCTCTACTTCCACCAAAGACAATAATTATATCAATGGTATCAATGGAGGAAGGGGATGATGTGAATGGAACAGGACAAATATTTTAGCTAAATTGATGTTAAACAGTCAATTCTTCAAAGTTGGTCGTGGCGATCATCTTGTGTAAACTGTAAAGGTATCAAAGGGCAATTGCTATTTTAACCATCAAGTATAAAATAAAAATCCAACAAAACTTCCAGTTTTATTCCTTGTCAATAGCTCTGAACAATGTTTCTGACAGTATGAACAACTGTAAAGAAAAACTTCAACAACAATGGCATACATAGACATTATTTTCATATTAATGTTAATAAAATGTTACTTAATACTGCTCCTACAGTCAAAAATATCATTAAAGACATGCAGGTCAAGACTACTGTCACCACGTCTAGCTTAGAATAATGTCCTGTCTTTTGACATTAAGTTAGACATAGTAACACTGAATGTTTTCTGAAGTATTATGTATCAGAATCCAGTTTAAAAAACACTGTAGCATTTTATCAACCCAGCTTCTTTTAATACACATAAGCATACAATGAAATTCGGGAATAAAAATAATAATTGCGCATGCGCGCGTGTACACACACACACATACCTACCTTCAGAATGTATGTATATATTTATGTACATGTGTGTGTGTGTGTATAAATATGTGTGTGTATGTAACACACATATATGTAAATCTGGAAACATCCACATACAGGACACATCTTTGGTCAATTGCAACCCAATACAACTCTGAATGAGTAGCTTTCAGCTGCAGCTCACGGGTCCAGGAAACTTCCCCTGGAGAGAAGTGCTGACCTGGTCGCCACACCACAAGGACCTAGGGTTGCTGGTGTGAATCCAGCATAAGGCATTGATATTGTAAAAGTACTGTGGAAGTCAAATGCAAACCACATTTAGCATTATTTTATAATAATTATTTTTAACTTCAAATCATTGGCCAAGTTACTGAATCCTCCCAATTTCCAGGTTCAGGAATCAGAATACGGATAATATTAAGAACTATCTTTTGCACATTTTTACACATTCAATATTGACATTAAAAATAATACAAGAATATCAAATATGACATCAGTACCTATAGCATATTCAACAATACTTTAGAAAAGCAATTAAATGTTTAGAATTAAGATGAGGCTTTACACATAAAGGTTTTATCTTAATGCTCTCAAGAAAACAATTTTTGGTATCTATGAATCAAAAAATTTTCAGAAACTACTAATGCTTCACAGAAGTACTATTCAGTGAACTTTAATTCACAATACCATGGCCAACTTTGCAATCAAGCAATAACTAGAATACCCAATAACAATTCTGGTAAAATTATTACCTATAGAAAAAACATTTCAAAACTCAAATCAATGCAACATACACATCAACAAAAATTTAAAAATTTTTATCAGACTTGTGTCACTGCCGCCTTCTTTGTAAGCACATTTCCAATGCAGCAGAAATAAAATAAATAGCAAGATATTACAAGTGGAAAACAAAACTTCACATGTGAAGATGAATAAAAATTCTTTTAATATTTATATTTTAATGCTGTTGTATCTCTTCTCTGGTTGCACATATAATGAACACACTAACTAGGAAACAGAGCACAGATGTGCCAACAATCACAACAGCAGATGGATTTATGTATTCTTTTAATATTCACTAATAATATGAAAAGGCACCCCTATCCTTGGTCACTGATATTCCTTCAATACACCTTTACCCATGAAGAAAAATCTCTAATATCTACAACATTTTGCTGATTATTTCCTATTCTAAGCTTTAAATGTATATAAAAGTACTGTAATTTTCCTTGGTATGAGTGCAAGTTGATTTTGCAAAAGATGCAACTTGCAAGAAAGTGGTAAACAGGCAATAAAAAATTTGAAACTTGCACTTAATTCTTCAATACACTTAACAGTGACATAACAGATATACACATCAATGTGCACCCTTCCCATTCACACACTCTAATCTCTCTCACTTTCTCCCTTTCAAAAATGCAAATACACATTTTTTTTCTCAATCACTCAGAAATGCACAGGGAACGAAGTAACATGTGAAGTAGAAGACTTGCTCCATTGTTCAGCTAGTCTCAGCCATAATATTGGAGTCAGTACAGCAGACACATTTAGAAGTTGGGTGCAGCTCTAGTAGGTGTGGTGGGTGGTACAAGATCCATTGTTTTGCAAACCCAACCGGCAATATCAACATTTTCAGATTCTGCTCTTCGAACCCATTCGTGATTCTGTTATGGAAACCAATAATGAGCATTATTCAAATGAGATACAAGTTCATCAACAACAATAAATGGTATCATGAAATTAAAAATTACATATTTTGTAGACCAACCAACAAAGAGTTATTTTTATAATCTGTATGGGAAATTCTGATTTTTGCACAATTGAGATTCAGTAGATTTTTTTGTGAAGACCAATTTGTGGAGATAAAAGACCAATTGAAATTGTGCAAACACAAATTATTAAAACAAACTCACAAAATATAAGCACGATTTTTTCTATCATATAAAAATGCTTATATTGTGAATTGTTATTTGTTTCATGTGTAGTCCGTGTAGTTTTAATGAAATCCTATTCACAATTGTTGGATTTTTTCCCTCATGCATAACAACTACTGATTCTCAATCTTGCATTAGTAGTTGTGATGGGTGGAAGGAAAAAATGGTTGAACAAAAGTGCAAGAGAATTGGTTAGGTTTCTAGAATCCTCATGAATGATCGACTAATTGTATGTATTGTTAATAGCTCTGGAAAATAGTAAAAATAAAAATAAAAGCCCTCATGAGGGCTCAATAAAGGTCTATAGGTTAGTTTTTAGTATGTAAATGGATTTGATTCATGGTTGGACGTAAATTCAAGAAACATCCCAAAACATAATGTGCAAAGAGGTCAAAGGGAAATTCATATTTGAGATAAATATTAGAGAACTCATAATTAAGAAGACCTTTCCCCTCCCCCTCTCTCAACACATTTTTTCATTCAAATGAAACACAGCATATTGATTGCATTACAACCAAAAGAGTATTGCCATTTTGATTACACAATTTTTATTCCAAGCTAATAAATGATGATGATGATGATGATGATGATGATGATGATGATGATAATAATAATAATAATAATAACAATAACAAATTTATTAAAAAAATTAAAATTGTCTTCATTTGTGACAAGGCTCGGACTGTAAGGTCTGTTCTCTTCTGCCTAACTTTAATGAATTTACAATTTCAAAAATTATGGTTGAGGTGTTTGTATGTAAGTAATATTAACTGACATTTCTTGACAGAGACAAAAATTATTTTTGAGACTACCATGTACATGAAATTATTTGTGCAGGCCAAGTGAATTTATTGTTATTTTTTGTTTATTCTTAAAATTTTGCAAAATGGAAAGTCATGATGAGAGAAACATTTTTAAAATGAGATAAAAAGGAGATACTACTTATCCCATTAGAAACCAATAATTCCAATTCTGCCCAAAACATCAGTTGTCATTATTTTATACATGAAGTTCCTCAACTGTGAACAGACAGGAAGGTATATTTTACATTTATGTCTGGGATACAATACTAGGGACCACCCGGCACATGCCTTAAGCGATTGAATAAACCCAGAAAAAACCTCAACCAGCTTAAGGCCAAACATTGAGAACAAGATACATCAAAGTAAAGAATGAACATTAACATATTGGAGAGATCCCTTTTCTGGCAGAAATACTGAGCCGTGTGAGTGTGCACGTATCTGTGAGTGGAGTGCGAGTGTGAATGGAGTATGGGTGAGTGAGAGTGATTTTGTGAGTGTGAGAGTGTGTGTGAGTGTGAGAGCGTGCGTGTACGTTTTAATGTCCTCATCTACAATATGAAATATTTTTAGCCACATTTTTTCAAGCTTAGTTTACAGAGCACAAGCAGCTAAGAGCAAGCAACTCCTGGATAACAACCTTTATTTAGATATCTGTATTTTACCAACATTCAATACATAAAATTGATTATATTTTATAATAATTTTTTTATAATGTAAACAAATTAATATGTAACATTTAACTCTTTAATAGTGAGAAACTAATATTCTTAATTAAAGTAGTTAAAATTCTACACTGAAGATATTTCTTGTAGGATATAAATGTAAAAATATCTGTTATTGCCAACGTTTCGGCAATTTATTCAGAGCTCTAGGACTCCTGCTTTACACCCATTTGTTTTAAACTATAAGCAACCAATTAAATTTGAGTAATTAAACTTTGATAATTTCTCTTTTTAAATCAATAAAATCTACAGTGGCACAAACAGGATTTTTCTCGAGGAGGGGGGGGGAGTCAGTGGCTATAAAGTGTAAGCATCTAGTTGACTTCTTCTTGGGAAGGGGAGCTGAAGTCCTATCAGCCCCCCCCCCTTCCCTGTTGCACCACTGAAAATCTATAATTGGATTTTGTGTCATTATTAGCTTGCAGAAGGGGAGAGAAGTTCAATGATCACCACTAATGTTAATTGGAAACATTGTACTACAAATAATTAGATATTGTGTTCAAGATAATCCTATATGCAAAAAAACAATATTTTGAAATTTAAAATAATTATTCAAGAACGGAAATGAATTATTCAAGATAGGTTTTAAAACTATAGTATTTCAATAGCGTTTGATATGCATAGAAGTACAAAATTTTCTTACAGGTTCTGCTAGTTGTGTTTTCCCCCTCCTTATTCAAAAAGTATTCATGGGGAGAACCTGACCTGAACTGCAATTACTGCCCCCTGACATATTTTCAGGATCTGCCCCTCATTTGATTAACTCAAAAGTACATTAATGTGTAACAATTATCCGTAATTTCTTGAACAATCAAATACAAAATTAGCAGTATATTTTATGCTAATAAAAAATTATATACTTAATACATACCATTAAGGTTTTCAAATCTGCTCTTTCAGCAGGATTCTTTTTCAAGCAACTGTCAACAAAATCCTTAAAAGAATCTGTAAATATTCCTGCAGGCAGCTTGGGAGGTGGTTCGTTCACAATATAGTCAAGAAGTTCAAATATAGCCATGGGGCGAGGACCATTAGAGCCTCCTGACTGATAATTGCCTACAAAAAATGTTTTGTAGATTACATAATAAGTTTATATCATTTTTATTAATAATAAATCTAAAAAACAAAATAAAAAATACACAACACGCAAACACTCACACACACAGTTACAATTTGATTACATAACTTATCAAAATACTAAGAAAAACAACAGAAAATATGAAAAACTAAACAAAACTAGTGATGCAACAGGGCCAAGCAAATAATTTTTTTTCTGCCGAAAATCCACAGTTTTTTCACGCAACATTACATAACTTTCCCTATACTATAAATATACTCCTTACATACATATGTATAAGGGGAAAATAAAAATTGTATTTTCACAATTGTAAGACGACGCCAAAACCGAAACGGTCAATTCCGAGCGGTCTATTATGTCTGTCACGAAATTTTAGGGAAAAGAAAAAAAAAAGAAGGGGGGGGGGAACCCTACTCATATTTTCAAAAAATTCAACATAACCTTATTTGAAGATCTGTTTTTGATGAGCACATTTCATTAAGAGAAACAATTGTATCTTCACAATTGTAGTTGTAGGAAGACGTCAAAATTTTTTTTTTATTAATTTTTGCAAAATCTGGCATTTCAACGACGATGAAATCTGCAACATTCTCTTAGGTTCCTTTAGGCTATCTAAGGTCACAATTTAATAAAAAAACGTTGTGCGGTTTTTAAGGAAAATGATTTAAAGAAAATGAAAAAAAATTGACTGTTTCACACAAAATTGCACAAACTGTTTTTGAAAAATTGAACATGATCTTATTTGAACATGAGACCTGCGCCATTCTCTTAAATGACCTTCAGACTATCCAACAACAAAATTCAGTCAAAATTGTTGTCGCCATTTCTTTGAAAATTTTGAAGATGTGCCTTGGCTTCATGTAAAGTACCTCCCGCCCCAAATTAAAATATCGGTTTCAAATTCAAGGGGCCACAAGATGTCAGGTTGATCAGGGAATATCAATTTTGGAGAAAATCGGCTAGACGGTTTAGTAGCTAGCATTGTTCACGGATGGACGGACGGACGGGATTGAATGCAAAAAAAAAAAATTGCACACCTGCAATTTTCGAAAAATTTTGGATGTCCACGAACACCAGACGTGCACCATTCTTTACGCTAAGCTCAAAGTTTAATAAAAAAATTTGGAGCCATTATTGAGAAAACGTAGGAAATGTTTTCGCTGCTTCATGTAAAGTTGCCTCGGTCAAAATATCCGGTTGAAACTCCCAAATCTTCGAGTTCGCTCAAATCGATCGGGAAATACCCATTTTGGAGAAAACCGACTGAATGGTCGAGACGCTAGTGTTGACGACGGATGGACAGGAGGGCCGTCAGATGGGTGACAAACGGACGGACGGACGTTAATCGATTTTCCGGTTTTAAGGACCCACAAAACGGATTCTGGCTTCACCAAGTGCTAGAGGAAGTAATTTACTATATATAGCAACGGGATTTATCCAGTTTTTCGTTACCAGGGCCCGGTAAAAAAAAATCCGTTGAAAATTAGTTTTCCGGCGCACGATAACATAACTTTCTCCCCCTACGAAGAAAGCGTGAGAAAATAAAATGCTTGGACTGACGAACTGAATAAATGGAGGTTGAATTAGCTGGATGTGAGGAGTGCATTTTCTTTAATATTTTGTACAGGTGTACGCATGTTGAAGAATTATTTAATTAGAAAAATGTTCTTGTGCAAATAACAAAAATTAAAAAATATCGCTTTGTATTATTATTAACATTACTAATATTAATTTCCAAGCATTACTGCCAGAGAGACACCGAGCTTTGCGGCCTGGTCAGCCATTTCAGTCCTATTATTCCCAAGTGGCCAAGGGCCCCAAGAGAAGGACCAAACCAAGTTATAACGACGTATCAATAAATGATGAATATGTTTGATGTTCATTGTCAGAGGGTCACAAGAAGAGAAGATGGATTCGAGCGAACTTTTAGAATCACTGCAGGTCATTCCTTCCCTTCATGTCATCGATTCAGCGAACTAAGTGCCTGCAATAGCGCATGCAAGCTTTGCAGTATAAACGGTGCACGAAGTATCTATTCGAAAACTCCGCGTAGCAGTATGGCAGTAGAAGGCACATCCTAATTTACCATTTTGGGAGGAACCATTAGTGTATATGAAGTTATGGCCGGGATACATGGATTTCGTCTCCTGAAATTCGGTCAGAAATTTACTGTGGGGAGTTGATTTGAAGACTTTTTATAATCTCAGGTCTATTACAGGCAGATGATCTGATTGCGTACGATGCGTAACGATGGTATGGATGCGAACGATATCCTGTGCCTCGGGTGAAGGACTGCTTGGCGCGATGGAGTATTTATAGGAGATAACTGCGCACCATAGGAGCAGATCACAATATCTAGCCTTCGGTTCAAGGATGGTTCACCAACCTCGGCTATTCGATGCGACTCGTGCGGAAGGCGCCTATGGTGATCCGTATACCGGCATTGTATATGGTATTCAATGGCCGAAGGGTCGACGGAGACGCTACAACACATCCATAATCCAAGATGGGACGTATGATAGTCCTGTACAGACGCAAGACAGACATTCGGTCTGCTCCCCATGACCTACCAATAAGGGTGCAAAGAAGGTTCAATGGCGACACATATTAGCTTAATTCATGTTTTTTAGTCATATTAAGCTCTTGTCGATCGTCAGGGCAAGGAAAGTTGCGGATTCAACGAAGGGACGTTCATGACCCCCAATAAAAAGATCAGGGTGATTATGGAGGTGATGAATTCTGCAGAAGTGCAAGCAGCTGGATTTTGAGTTGAAGAACTTGAATCCAATTCCAACGCTCCATTCTTGCGGTTTGTTGAGGACAAGTTGTACCTGCCTCTCAATACCTTACACACTCTTGAAGGAACAAAAAATTCCAAAGTCGTCAACGAAGAGTGATCCTTTCACAGACTTTCGAATTACTGATGAAATACTATTGACAGCAGTGGCAAACAGAGGGACCTCGGAATTGATCCCTGGGGAACACCGTTTTTTAACTGGTGACTGGAGGATAAGCTGTCACCAAGGCAGACGCGGAAAGACCTTGACGAAAGAAAAGCTACTAGAAACAAAAAGGGCGTCCCCACTAGATAAAATGTCAAAAGGTTGTTCTCCTGTGTTGGCAAGAACGCTAAACAGTCACCATGATTCAGTGCGCTCTAGCACCTAAAAGAATTGTAGAACTAAAGTTAATATGCATTTCTAAGAGAATTTAATTTACTTAAATTTTTGTACATGAAGACTATTTCAATAAAACTCATAGTTGTCGAAAATCTGGAAAAAAAAAAGATAGAAATTATGTTGTTGTTGTTATTTTTTTGCAATTTTCTTTGTGAAACCAACATTTCTTTGTGAAACCAAACCTCAAATTCGAATTCAGGACCACAAAAAAAACGTGTGGAAAAAACAAGAAAAAAGACTTCAGGATTTTTTTCCTACATCGAATACCTAGTGTCTGGAGAATCACAGCTCCAGTGCGGAACTAGAGGGAACGCACATTGACCATCTCTAATAGTCACTCTAATTTGCTAACTTCAAATTCAAATTTTCTTGTTCATTCATCAAGTATACCAGCTCACTCGAACATTAAAACATCTGCCAAATTAAATGCATCAATTTCAACAATGCTGCTTCATTCTTCCCTTGCTCCTCCTTCACAATCCAAAACAAAGTTTCCTTCTTTATCCTACTTAAAGTTCTCCTTTATTCCTAAAACAATGAATTTTGTCATCTTCTGACCCATTGCTTTCTGTGGCCGTAACTCACACGATTTGAAAAATTTGCAATTACTTCAATTGAGATTTTATACATTATTGTTGAAGCCAGGAAAGATTCAATTTTTACTTTCCCATATATGGAGTATATACGTAATATAGGGAAAGTTATGTAATGCTGCGGAAAATCGATTTCGAAATTTCAACGGAAATACAAGTTTTGGTGTCCCCAGATACCGAAAAAGTGGTTCTTTTCAAAACGTCCGTCTTTTCAAAAAGAACAACCGTAGCGCCGAAACCATTAGTACGATTTCTTCCAAAATGAATATTCAACAGCCGATCTGGTTACACTTGAGGCAACGCGATTTTGAAAAATATTCTTCAAAATTTGGGGGTACTTTGTATACATGAAGCCCCTGGACACTTTCAAACTTTTCTCAAAAACGGCTCCAAATTGTTTATTTTAATTTCTTGTGACAATAGAGTAAAATACACTTATTAAGGGGGCATAATTTTATGGGTGTCTTCCTAGAACTACAAAATTGAAGATAGAGATATTTCCTTGAAATAAAATTTGTTGTCCAAAGTGAGTTCTTTCATTAAGATCATGTACATTTTTTTGAAAAAGTCCAAATGTGAACGTAACATTTAAATTTAATGCTCATTTTATAGCCTAGATCTTGGAAAGAAAAATGCATTCTATCCACCATTTGTTTGGTGTCTGAATGGTCCTTTCCGTTATCAAGAACATTGATCCTATCCCGGAATGACTTCCAGGACAATCGATCTGCAACGATCAAGAAATCTTCGAAATTAGCATGAAATAAAAGATTTCTGATTTCTGGACCTGCATAGATACCTTCTTTGACTTTTTCATTACTGATGCCCACGGAATCATCATTAATGCATTTTCATTGTTTAGGGTTTAAATGAATTGCTTCATAAGCACAAGTTTAATATTAAGTGGAGGTTACAGTTTGTCAGACTTGTCAACAAAAGATTAACGAATAGGTTTATGTTTTCTTTTTGGGTCTACTGGTGTAACCTTGCTTGATTTCCCAACTCACACAGAAAGGAGGGGTGCTTTGTGTAACATGCTTGTAAACCTAACAGATAAACTTAAGTCTAAAATTTCCACTTGTGTTTGTAGTACTTTCAGTTCGCATAATAACAGAATGAGTAATGGGAATGGATGAAAGTTTGTTTTCATTGTGAAGAAGGACACATAACAAACTAGACTTGGAGGCATCGATGAAAAGTATCCATTGTAGAGGGTCAAATTGTGGTAATCCTAGTTTCACCATAACCTCTAAGATGTGGATGCAGTAAACCAAAGTCCCCTCTTCAGAAAAGATGTGTGTAAATTCTTGTTCACGATATCTGTACCACTAGTACATCGTCTCTTGAGCCAACGTGTTCCTTTCACAAAGTCTAGACCCGAATACCTTGAAAGATTTTTTTGTAGGGCGAAAGTCTTGTTCAAAATCATTTAAAGCACTTTACTCGAAACATTTATATTCTTTTTCAACATCAAGAGAGAAATCACAAACAGAAATAAGATGTGCCATTTCTGCGTCACATTCAGATTCAGAAGAGGTCTTGTTAATTTTTTGAATACTGTGCGACTAGTGCATCAGGACCATGAGGAACACATGAAACTGCAGATGGAATATTGTTTGGATATACAATAATACATTTGGGATTGGTATTAAATCCTTTCACATTCACAGAACAGAGGTAGCAGTCAATACTGTGGTCTGTATACTGCACTTTTCTTAAGGAGAGTATAAATTATATTTTTTGGAAAATTTACGTTCTTTTTTTTATACTGAAAATAATTGAATTTTGCTCTTTATTTTAGCGTTTGTTTTATTGATCTATGTCATCTGGAAGTTGGTTGAATTAACTTTTTTTTTACAAGTCTGCATTACTCAGAAATCATGGCCATTTGGAGTAATGTCACTGTCATGCTCCCAAAACAAAAAATATTGTATCTTATTATGCTTCAGTAAAGTGTCATAACAATTAGATTTCTCTATTTTAGTGTTTGTTTTATTTAACTACGCCATTTGCAAGTTGGTTGAATTAATTTTTATTTTCAAGTCTGCGTCACATAGAAATCATGGCCAACTGGAGTAACATCACTGTCACGTTCTCTAAAAGAAAAAATATATCTCATTACACTACAAAGATGTTTAATGATAGTGACGTGTATGAAACTAATGTTAAATTTGTATGTGAACTTAGATGCATCAGCAGGGGACTGAGTTCTGGCAAAACACTATGTGCACCTATGAATTTTCCATGGCCCCCTACAAATACAGTAAAACCCCTTTAAAAGAGACACTGGGGGGAATGGAATTTTGTCTCTTATAAGCAGGAACACTTATAAATGGGAAATGGATTTGACATGTTTAATAAAATGTTACTATATTTTTAGTGGGTTGGTATGATATGTACACTATTTTAAAACTGAGAAAACATAAATTAGTTGATTCCAGGGCCCATTTAACCAGATCTATTCAGTGAACTTTATGACATCATTTAAAGCACATGTGCTCATAAATGGATTAGGTGAACAAATGTAAATATGATGTAAATATTGACATGAGAGATATAAAAAAATTACATTTGTGTAATTTTTAAAAAATTAATGAATGTTTTTCGAAACCGTAGAGCTTAGCGTGAACCAGGTCGATCGGGGATTATTCATTTTGGAAAAAATCGCGGAATAGTTTTGGTGCTAATCACGGAAGAATGGACAGACATTTTGAAAGAAAGAAGGAAAAAAAACACCCCACATTTTTCGATATCAGGGGCCCCAAAAGTGCATTTCCGTTGAAGTCTCGAAGTAGATTTCCTGCAGCAATACATTACTTCCTCTATATTACGTATATGTGTACTTATACGAGAAAGTGACAGTCGGAAACACTGGTCACAACACTAAAAGCAATATACTGTGATATATTCAATTCTGCCTCTGGCAGTTATTAGTTGTTGACGGTTTCATCCAATCGGGAGCTTGAACATCACTATAGTGACGTCACTTTAGCAACATATTAGCTACCTATTGGATGAAATCGTCAAAAGCTGATTCCTGCCAGAGGCATAGAAAGTCGCACTATAAGTACTGCAGCGACTTCCTTGTTGCCAAAAGGCACGAACCTTACTGAATGAGCTTTCTTCGAGAACTTCGTACACATCCCCCCCTCGCCGGTGGCGACGGTGTCGCGAACCCCTGCTCCAATCTATTTTAAGGGTGGGCCCCAACCCTCATCACAATGACGAAATTTTCGAGTCGCCTGGAAGAAAATTCAACGCTTTGTCTCTTACAAGTGAGAAGAAACGCATGGCGGGGAACAAAATCTTGTTCACAATAGGCGGGAATCTCTTATAACGGGGTTTCTTAAACGGGGTCCAGGCTCAAAAAAATAACCCAAGTTGTTAGATCAATGAGTAAAAAGAGAAGATTAAACTTAGAAAATGAGGAAAAAGATCAGGATTATGAAGCAAGAGGGTTTTAGTCATCATTTTTACTCAAAAGTAAGTGATCCATTATACATGATCTTTAATCACATTTTACAGAAAACCACCTTCTTTTTTTGGTAGAAATGAACCATTCTCTCAGAAACGCTAAGTAATAGAAATTTGAAATTTTTGTTACATATTAACAAAAATATTACTGAACTATAGCTCTACAATAATGTAATTATGATTAGTAGATCTCCCACAATAATTAAAAATGTATCTTTTATTGTTAATTTACATTCACTTTTTTCAAAAAATTCATATTTTTATTTCTGACATGTAAACAAAAGAAAGTAGAGCAATGGTATAAGAATATTCAAAAGAATAATTAGTAGAAATTTCACAGATTTAGCTGCAACCGTTTCAGGGAAAACTGGTCAACTTTTCAGCATATTTAACATGGGAAGGATAGGCCATTTAATCTCCCTGCCACAGTAACACCACTATGGTGACGTTCAAGCTCCCGATTGGATGAAACCGTCAACAGCTGATTCCTAACAGGGACACAGTTAAGATTGCCACTAATACTGCGATTTAGGTTGTACAGGTTGTCGCCACACCATTAGAATTCCGAATGGTGACGCTGTTCTCTCACTGTTCATCCATTGCTGTAACACCTCTTACACATTCTATAAGCCCAAGGGTTGGGCCCAAGGTTTGACTTGGTCTTCCAGTTTGATGCCGAAATAGTCAAAGTAACCCTTTCTCAAATTCGGTTATTTTACATTGCTGTCTTATTGGCATGAAACTTCCACATACGTAACAGAATAAATCTGGACTTTTCTTGCAGCCATGACGTAGCTTGTTGATATAATTGCGATAAAAAGATAATATTTTTTATTGAAATACATGTTAAGAATTGTGTCACTCACTATAGAACCCTTTGAAGACAATAATCTATTTTCACTAGCAAGCAAAACGCAACTCAGACTAGCGGTAAAACCACAACAAAATTTCGCCAGCAAAACTTGCTCCAATGTACCGTGTTGCCAGCTCTACACTCAAGCGAATTATAGAGGGTTGCCAGATGAATGCAGGACATTGAATTAATAAACTAATCTGGAAACTTAATTAAAGCAACACATAAGAATTGCATTAGTACATGAATGACGTAAAAATGTAATATAGAGTTTTTTTTTATGTGACATGATGTGGGAAAATAATGTCAGATCCTGATTCCGGGTGCAAAAGTAAGAAATACAAGATGGCAGCAATGAAACCATCGCAGGCCAGTGTAATCAACATCCCACTGTAATTACAAATCTTAAGGTATTTTATCATCATTTATTTCAAGGTGGGTATTAATTATAAGATTTTCTAGCATTTACCATGAAGTGGAGATTGGGGAAGAGAGCCATCAATGTGATCTGCGCGCTGAGACCCAAAAATGGCTGCCAGTGTCTTTGCGTCAGGAGGAGGGATGGGGTACATTCCAATGGCCATTTCAACCAGCGAAAGACCCAGAGACCAAATGTCACTCTGAACAGAGTAATGGGTCCCCTGTAATCTTTCAGGCTGAAAACAAATTAGACAAAATAATGATAAAATATATTCCTTATTCACATTACCAAAACCTATCAATTAAAAACATTGTATTAAAAAAATATTGATATATATTTAAAAAATACTTACTGACATGTAACTTCTAGTACCAACAAAAGAATTTGCCATGGAATCTATTAGCTGACCAGACACTCCAAAATCACATATTTTTATTTCACCAGCACTATTTACCAAAATATTGCTTGGTTTAACATCCCTATGCATAATGGCATGTTTATCCCGCAAGTAACTGAGACCTTTCAGCACCTTCAAAAGAAATACCTTTATCAACACACTACATCAAAAAAGACGGTACTGTCAAGTATCAATTATCACAAACATTAATTCATTAAAATTAATTTCCTGAAAATCACTCAAGCATATTCACACATTGTTACTTTCAGTTAATGGCATATTTTTATTTCACAATAAAAAAATATAATATGCTTGAATAAAGGAAAATTGCAGTGTGAAGTACAATCTCAAGTAGATTTTCACCATTAAGTGATGTGCCTATCAAAAATTCATGATGAAACAAAGGAAACTATGTCAAGGACGACACACTAATCGATCCAAAGTTCTTAATACTCAATAATATCCATCTCATGATTTTAACAAAATGCTGTCATTCTGTCATCACTCAGTCTGGGGGATTCCTGAATACAAAAAATTGAGGGTTCTTTTCTTAAAAAATGTCTCTGTGAATAGTTCTGGGGGTTACACTGCAGGCACAATTTTATTCAAAATGGATATTTTCTTATCAATCTGGCTCAACTTGAGGCCTAATGAATTTGAAAAATATTTTCTAATTTTGGGGGCCTCTTCACACAAAGCTCACATTACATTTCCAAGACTTTCTCAACTCTTTATATATCTTATATAAGATTTTTTGGCTAGGACATTCCCAATAAAAACTTCAAAACTAAAAGCCCAAAATTTTCATTAAAGGAAAATTATTTTAAAAAATTTGTACATTAATTACATGTGATAAATTCAAGATAAATCATTCTTTATGTGTTAAAATATCAATACATTTCAATACTTAAATTTCAAGAATTGAATGATATTACAAATTTGAAACAAAGAAAATCGACACCAACGGTCAACCCATGTCACATTAGCTTTCCACAGAAGCAATTCTTGAGACAATTCGCCTACTGTCATACAACGTCAAAACATTCACCTATTGTCATGCAATTTTAGTAATACACAAATCAATTAGTGTACCTACAAAAATGTGTTACAAACTCAGAATGAGAAGTCGCTGTTTAGTCAGCATGTATCTTACATGGCTGTTCGCAGGCATTTCTGCTGTAACCTTTTCCCCTCAGAGCCCTATTGTATCTGCGCCATGGCATCTGGAAATATCGAAATACTTTTGACATTCATCGCCCTCATAGTGCTGTGAGCCACGTGACCGACCTCACTGGCACATGAGGTTTAAACAGAACAGTTGTGTTGGAGAGCCCTGTGAACTCTGGAGAGATTTAGACAGATAGTTCCTAAGAAGATTGTTGGGCAAGGAAGACTCTTGATCATCAAATTCAAATGACAAATAGAAGCAAACCTCTTAATGTGTTTTAAATTTTTACACAACGAGGCATAATTACTTTCTATAATGAGCAATAAAATTCACTTAAATTCATGACTTCTAACCAAAATCCCTGATTTTTCCTCAACTTTTTTCGGTTTTCGAGAAATTGGCCACCCTATATTGTGATGTTTTTAACGGGAAGATGCGGGCTAAAAATGGGCTGCCTGTAAATGCAATAAAATGTTGCATAAATCATGTGTTAATTAATGTTTACCAAATTAGCATCACACTGCAAAATTTAAATCTTGTTTTGTGTTGTTAAAAAGGAATGCATAATCAAAGCTGTTTAATTTTTTAAATTAAGTGTCACAAAAAATTGCATTTCATTTTATATTACACATATTCTTAACTCACAGCAGATGTAATAGTGCAAAGAATAGATTCAGGAATCCTTCCAGCTTTTTTGAGGATAAGGTCCAGGGAGCCTCCATCCATGTACTCCATGCAGATGCTGATTTCTCCATCACTGTCAATCAAATGTACATATCATAACATTAATACAGACCCTCATAATTAGCCTCTTAAAATCTTATTCACAGGTACGCTCCACAATAGAAATTATTGAAGCATTTATTTTACCTCCCTTTCAAGCTAATTTGAGTTAATTTAAATACTGTCTTTTTTCAAACATATCCCCCTATTGGTTCCTTCAAAACAAATCAACAAAAACATGGAGGGTAACTAATTGGCAAATCTTGAAATTAGGTGAAATAGTTTTTCAAACTTTGCCTGTTTTTCAAACAATATAACAAATGGATTGATGCACATGAAAATTTTCTCTAGAAATTCCAGAAGAGTACGAATTGCTGTTTCCTTCAGGTCAATCCATTTTAAGTGGTCCAGAATTTAATAAATTGGTCGCTCAACCATATAGAAAAAAATTCATATTTTGTACATGAATTTCCTTTTGTTTTGACTGTTCAAAAACATCTTTAATTTGTCTTATTGCACCTGGTTTATAAATGGCAGCAATTTGTTTAACACCATGCTGGGGAACCAGATAAAAATCTGAAAATTGCTCACATGCTAAACTGCTGTGATACCAAACTTCAGTAAAAATTTCCACTTTTTGATTTAACTCGAAGTATTTTTAAAAAAATTGTAATCTTGTGGGGAAAAGAAAAGAAAGAAAAAAAAATCCTTCATTCATTATTCCAGTTAATTATACTTTCTTATTAATAAACATAAAAGTGGCATAATACATAACTTTGAATATTATGAATGCTTTACTTTAAAAACAAACTTACAACTTGACATTACGTTTGTAATTGAAAATATGGTCATCTTAATTTTAAAAACAGAACCAGTTAATAATTCAAAAATGGTTTATAAAATATAACAAATAAATAAATTCAGCATTTTGTTTATATTTTCATGTTTAAATTTGTCATTCAGCTTATTATTTCTGGAAGTTTCTGCAGGGATACAGATAGTTGCACAGAACTACTTGAATGCAATGATTGCAAATGAATTTTAGAATAACATGTTGGTCACTATGATTTCCATTGTCCAAAAAATGTTTAATCGTGTAATAATTAAAGTTATTTCTCTCAATCCTTCTGATATAGGCTTTTATTAATTTTTTAAGAATCTGAAAGAGGAAAAACTCCAAAAGTAGGTTTATGACAAACTTCATTAGTATGTCACCTACATTACTAAATCACCTCCACAACACTCACATTCCATTTTGATAAACGGTTACAACTGTGCACAGAAACAGGTTTTGATGAAAAGGGAAGGCAACAATGAAGCCACAAACTCACAGATGATTTAATAGCCTAAGAGATCATGAAAGTGTGTTAAATACCCAAAGTGTGTTAAAATTGCGTTGGTTCTGTCAGGTACACAAACCTTAGGTTGTTGAAACTCTAAGAAAGGATACAAGGGGTCAAGTTTGGCAGTAGCTTCGACTGTACCTTCTTAAACTGCACTGACCTATTATATGCTGATTCTCTTGCATTGTTTGTCAACTCGGTCACATTATTTGCACCAAAGGAGTACAGTGTGATTATCTGTATCTCTGCAGACCTACTGTCACTCTTACCTGAACTTTCAAATGCGAGTTTAACCTCATTAAGTATTAAAAACATAAGAATTTAATCACTTTTTATATATAATGATGTTAAGAAATAAAAAATACTACATTAGAGAGTCCATTAGAAATTTTGAGCAACTTCAGAATAAAAAGGCAAACATGGTGAAATTTTGAAACCTCATTACTGTTATTATTTGCTTGTGAGAAATAATTTATCAAGCAAATTAGTAAAGAATTTTATGACCTTTAAAATTGTACATAACTATTTTTGCGTTTAGCTCAACCTTAAAAAAGTTATTTTGCAAAAAACAAAAAAAAATCCTGAAATTTCTTTGGTTTTTGGCTACCAAAACTTTTCCCGAAGTATTTCCAGGTGGAAAACTTAGGGTTTTCTTCCTAATACCAATAGAAACAAAATAAAAAAATAAATCTTCTACCTTACCTTTTACAAGGCAAAATTACTCATTGACAGCACTATAAGGAACATTGTATAAAGTTTTGGAGACAGTGCATTATGAAGGGATAACTTATAATATTTTTGCAAAAGTTATAATAAATACTCTTTCTGAGAAGTCATAGTTAATACTATAAGATGAGGAGTGAAATGTAAGAAAATAAGTTGTAAAATTAATAGAGAATACTCACCTATAAAATGCACCATAAAATCCCACAATGTGAGCAAAATTACACTCGTGAAGGACTTTCAGTTCTCGGATTATTTGCTTCTTGATAGCAGGCTTTACTTCTAAATGGATGAGCTAAAGAACATAAAAATAATGGTAAACATTCAAATAATAAATCTCATATAAAGTTTTAAATTTATATCTCTTTATAAAGTATTAAATATATAAATAAAAGGAATTGTGCGTTTTTCTGTGGCAAAAACTAGTCGACCAATTTCGCAGACTTTGCTCTTATCAGTAGTATTTTGAAGAGTGGTTTGAATTAAATTGGACATGTTGATGACGAAGACTCGCGTTTATGACTCAAGCGCCCCTGAAGAGAAGCTCTAGGCAACCCGTCGCGCATGCAAGTACTAAGCGCGTGTAGCTGCATATTCTGCTCCTGAGATTGTAAAATATCGGCAGGAATTTTAACACCCCTTATTACTTGGACGTTATCTCGGGCAAGTAAACGAAAGTCAATGTCATTGAGAACCAGCGGCGTAAGTGCCGTAGGGACTGACAGGACCTTGTCCAAGGGCACCATGTTAGTCACCAAATTCAAAACGAAATAATTTTTTTTACTTAAAACTGCCTGAGAAAAATAGAAAAAAAATAAATGTAGCACGGTGTTTTCCTTTCTCGCGCTTACTTCGAGAGAAGAGAAAGTTGTATAATCGTGCGCCGGCGAAATTTTGGCAGAAATATTGCCGAACCTTGGAAACGAAAAAGAGGATAAATTCTGTAGCTAATACAGCAAACTATTTCACCTAACAGGTGGTGTAGCCAGAATCCTGTTTTGTGGGTCCTTGACATCGAAAAATTAATTACGGCAAAATGCCTGTCTGTCTGTCTGTCCGTCTGTGGTCAAGGCTGGCGCCTAAACCCTTCAGCCGATTTTCTCCAAAATTGATATTCCCTGAACGAACTCGAGGTTTTGGAAGTTGAACAGGATATTTTGGTTTTTGAGGCTACTTTATATGAAGTCTCAAAAACATTTTCAAAAATTTCTCAAAAATGGCTCCAAACTTTTTATTAAACTTTGCCCTCGGATAGCGAAAAGGACGCTTATGAGCATCTTAAGTGAAAGGAAACTTAAGTCCAGGTCTCAGTTTCGTTGAAATCCCAGATTTTTTGAAAATTGCAAAAGTGCAATTTTTTGGGGCGGCTTCTTACAAGTATAATATTGAAGATTAAGACTTTTCCTCCATGACATCTGTTCTTTAAAGGCAGATCTTGAAATAAGTTCATTCAAGAGGGAAGCTTAAAAGAATGGCGTGGGTCTCATTTTCGTTGAACTCTCTGAATTTCGAAAATCGCATACTTAGAAATAATGTGGGAAAGGACGTGCTATTGTAGCACTACTAATTCATAAAAGACACAACACACGCCGTACAAAGTTGACCAATTAAGTCAAATTTTACCATATGTAACCATTGAGAAAAATGAATCTGGCAAACAAATTAAAATAAAAATTATGAAACTCTCATACAATTTATGAAAGTCAAAATCAATCAGCACAGGGAGACGATGGGTTGCATTTTGATATTATGAAGAACATATAAGAACAAGGCACTGATTTATCTAAATGTAATGGTCAAAGAGATAATGACGCAGCAGTTATGAGTGGAGTTTACAAGAAAACAAATTAGATGAAGTTGACAAGGCATTGTTTGTGCATTGTGCTGCTCATAATTTAAATATTATGTTTAATGATGCTTGAACAGGGTGTTAGAAGTTCAGACATTTTACTGTTCGCAAGAAGGAAATTATGTTTTCTTTGGTTGTAGCATTAATCAGTGGAACATAGTATTGTCAAATGTAATGGAATCAGATACAAGAGAAATAATCTTACATTAAAACGACTTTGACATACAAGACGGTCATCATGGAATGATTCCTTAATAGCTGAATTTTAATATTTTGTAAGCTTTCATAAAAATTACATTTTCTAACAAAAAGTCTGAAATGAATGAAGCCTGTAACTTGAAAAAATAAATGGAAAATTTTGAATTTGTTTTCCATGTAGTATTGCATTCCAAAAACACTAACATCAACCAACACTGTTTTGAAATACCTTCAAAGCCCTGGTTTGGATTTGCAAATGGCACAGACATTACTCAATGGAGCTTAAGAAGAATTGAAGACTGCTCGGAATCACTATGGTGCTTTGAAAAATGATGCGACAGAATTATCCAGTCTGGAAAGTAGAAGTGAAATTTAACAATAAACAAGTGAAGAAAATTAAATGACATTTTGAAGTCGTAGGCTTCCACGTACATTCTGACAATGACATTTTGGCGAACTTTGCTAGGACGCACGACTCACTGATTGCCAACAAAAATACAAACTAAATATTTACTACGGATACCTAGATATTGCCATTAACCAGTTGGAGCGACAATTCGTTGGATTGAAAAAATAGTGGTAATTTTAAAAGTGATTCAGCTATAAGTTTTGTTAGCACTTTTGGACGATGAAAGTTATGAAGAAGCAGAAAAACTTCAATTAAAACAACCTGCAGATGTTACGCAAAACTTGTTGCCTCAGTTGTTGTCTTTGCTTATTTGTTAAAAAAGTCAAAAGTCAAAACTAACATCTGTTAAAGATCTTGCAAACATATTAATAACTGAACATTGCTCATTATTAACAAGTTTTCCCAATGTGAGTACAGTATGACATAATTTTTTTACCCTTCCTGTCACTCTCATCAGAGCTGAAAAAACGATTTCAAAATGAAAGCTGATTAAAAATTATTAACAGAGTAAAATGGCCCGAGATTGTCTGAATAATTTGTGTTTTATGAATTGAGCACAAAAGAGATCTGAGTGAAAAATAATATTTCTACTGTTATTAAAAAATTTGTGAATGTGAAGAAAAGACCAAAATCTAATCTTTAAATTATATAATGAAATTGCAAAAAACAATTTATTTTCTCTAATAGTTTATTGTAACAAGGGTTTTCACTTCTAAAATTCAGTTTATAATCACAAAATTAAATTAATGACCTTCTTTAATTAGGGGGCCCCCCCGTATTATGTTGGTCAAAGGGATGATGGTCAAAGGGTCTCGTCTGTTGAACTATGTCACTGTTGTGAACGCAGGCTGAAACTTGAGGGAGAGCATTTTAACAACAGGATACTTGATATCCATGTCCAAACCAGGGTATTGAACAAGTCCATACTCGCATACATTATTAGAAAAGAAGGGCTCAGTAGAACAAGGGGCTAACACCCACACTGAGTTCTGAGATATTGAGGGTTTTACGAGAACTTTCATAAAATAAATCAGAAGCTGTGGGTCAGTAAAATCTTTCAGTGATACTTTTTATACATATCAAGGCAACTTTCTTAATTAATATCTTATTACATTTTTTAGGTTTACAACAATTTTTTTTGTTTCACCAACATTGGTTCTGCCCTTTAAATACCCTCTCTTGCAAGAAAAAGTCTTGTTTGGTCCAAATAAATATGCAAATTGAAAATTATAATTATCCAATTTATATAAATCACAAAACACAGCGTCTTTTTCATCATTCAAAAATGACTTGAATGTACAACATTTTATTTTGCAAAGGTTAATCTCAATGCGTATTTGGCCAGCTTTTTTTTAGAAATATAGGTTCGCCACTATTCCTTGCCTTCTTTTCAATATTGTCTCTCTAGTTTTCCAGATAAATTTTCCTTTCATTTGATATTTTATGCAGAGGATGAGCATTCTCGTCTCCCATAACCTCCATAGTCGCTGTGAAAGTATTATAAACTAAACTAGCGTACCCGTGCGAGAACTCTCGCATGTTAAACCCCACCCTTTCCCTATCCATTTCTCTATTCTTTCCACAAATAAGGAGAGGGAAGGAGAGGAACTTCTAATGTACTTACAGAATATCAAACAAAATAACAATGCAATTGATGTACTTGATGCTGGAATCAAATTTTCAATATATGACATAATTTAAGTCGTGCTCGAGCAGTCGTCAGAGTCGGACGTGTTATCGGGGTTGGACGTGTTATTGTTTTGATTTGATATCGTTGCGGATTGACGACTGTTCTGCTTAAAAGTAAATTATACGAGAGTAAAACGAATTGTTTTAAATTAAATAATTGTGAACATGCCTGTGAGATATACATGTGGATATTGCTCTGAAATTATAAAAGAGAATACGTCTAGTATTCTGTGTAGTGAGTGTAACAACTGGCTACATCTAAAATGTTCAGGTATTGCTCAAAAAGACTTTAAGAAGTTGGCTTCTGACATCAAGAAGAATATTATCAAATGGAGCTGTGATAATTGCAAAAGTCAGGTTAGTGTCATTATCTCTGAAGATGCTGCTGATACGGATGTCGAAACAGTTGCCACACAGCTTGAAAGAGTACTTGAGAAACACCTTACACCCTTCAAAAAATATGTTGAAAATTCCTTGAAGGAAATAAAAAGTGAACTAGGAAAAATCTCTTCATTGGAGAAAAGAATCGGAGCATTGGAGAATAAATTGCAAAAGCTCAATTGTGAAGGAGCAGTTGCCTCTGGGGCGAATGTTGACTATATTGTTGCTGAAATATCAGAGAGAAAAAAACGTGAGAAAAATGTTATTGCTTTCAATGTGCCTGAGTCTGACAAACCTACTGGTCTCGAACGTCTACTTAGTGATCGGGAACAGATTGCTAATATATTGCAACCAGAATTATCTATTGATGTTTCTGATATGAAAATGCGTAGACTAGGTCGTCGGGTAACTGGAAACACTCGCCCTTTATTGATAAACTTACAATCTGAGGATATCTCTAAATTGATACTCAAAACAAAATTTAAAAACAACAATGGAATTCATTTTAAATCTGATTTAACCAAAGCACAACATGATCACTTGAAAAATCTGCGCATTGAATTAGAGGAATTAAATAAAGTAAGCGAAATAAAAAAGACAATAAGATACATTGATAACGTTCCGAAAATTGTTGATGTGCAAACATTTCGCGCATCCAAGGAGTACGACAAAACCATCACAGAGTCTAAAAGTGTATTACCAGAATGTTAGAGGGCTGAGGACTAAATTGGAGAAATTTTTGTTATCATCTTCTATTTCTGGATGCGATGTACTATGCATTACTGAGTCATGGTTGCACTCATCTATTATGGATGGTGAAATTGTTGACAAATATACCATCTACAGGAAAGACAGAGATCCTGCAATCACTAACTGTGAGCGTGGAGGAGGAGTTTTTATTGCAGTTAAGAGTGATATTTTATCTGAATTAATTGCAGTCGAAGAGAATCATCTTGAGCAAATTTTTGTTAGAATTAAAGGATATAATTTTGATGTCATCACTGGGTGTGTATACATTCCTCCACAATCCCACCTTCATATTTATCACAATCATCTAACAACGGTCTCCAATATAAAAGAAAAATACCCCAAATGCAAATTGTTGATAACTGGTGACTACAACATTAACAGTAGTATACCACAATTGGAATGTGAATCCTTTCTCTATGAGAGATTCCTTCTGTTAGAATGCTCTCAGTTGAATGATATTTATAATAACCTAGGTCGATTACTAGACCTCTGTTTCAGTGACTCGGATGCCCACGTTGATAAAATACCTGCAATTGTTGATGAGGACTTATTTCATCCAGCTTGGTCGGTTGATCTGGAATTTGGAGCGAGCCTTAGATCGAATGTTATCCCCACATATTCATTCAGGAATGCTGATTATGTATCGATGAATAACTACTTTATGAGTATTAACTGGATAGAGATATATAAATTAGACAATTTGGATGACAAAGTAAAATGTTTCAACGATGTGATCTACTCGGCTATAAATCAATTTGTACCTATAAATTATGGAAGAAAAACAGATTTTCCTATTTGGTTTTCCAAGGAATTGATACGATTAACTCTACAAAAGAAAATTGCTCATAAAAATTACAAATGAGAAGAAGTCACGATAACTATATTACTTTCTGCAGACTTAGATCAAAATGTAAACAATTAAGCGAGAATTGCAATAGAAACAACATAGAAAAAACCGAAAATGACCTTTATTTGGACCCTAAAAAATTTTGGAATTTCATGAAAAATAGACGCCGGAATAACGGAGATATTCCCTCTGAGATGAGTTGGAATGATGTTGTAGCAAGTAATGGATTGGATATTGGAAACTTATTTGCTACTTATTTCAAAAGTGTATATGATGAACTTTCAGAATCCTCTACTGATGCTGGATGTTATTTTGGTAATGAGTATCCAGATGCGGACCTATCTAGTTTTGAAGTCACCTTTGATAACGTCTTTCGTATATTGACAAAACTCAACATCAATAAAGGACAAGGACCTGATGGCATTCCAAACATACTGCTAAAAAACTGTGCTACAGGACTATGTGAACCCATCACACACATTTTTGATAAATCACTGAAAACGGGCTATTTTCCTTCCACCTGGAAATTTTCTTATATCATTCCAATACATAAAAGTGGAGATAAGTCGAAAGTGAATAACTATAGACCAATATGTATTCAACCAGCACTTGCTAAACTCTTTGAAAAAATCGTTCTTCCACAATTAATAACACCTTTTCAAAAACATCATCACTTCTAAACAACATGGTTTCATTGAATGAAGATCAACATCTACGAATCTCTTTATATACATCAACTTTATCTTAAATGCCTTGGACAGAGGACAGAATGTGCATTCTTTATACACAGATTTTAGTAAAGCTTTTGATAAGGTTGACCACGAAATACTGAAGTCAAAATTGAGCGGTTATGGCGTTCGACTAACAGCCCTTGAGTGGATTTGCTCATATCTGACAGGGAGGCGTCTACAAGTGAAAATTAACGGTCATATATCAAATGAATACGAGGTTTTGTCCGGTATACCACAGGGTACTCATCTCGGACCAATATTATTCATTATCTTTATAAATGATATTGGAAAAGGATTGCAATCTGAATTCTTATTATATGCTGATGATATGAAGATCTACAGAACTATTAGGGACGAAAAGGATGAGGCTACTCTTCGGCATGATATCTCTGTATTAGAGAAATGGTGTATGGATAACAAGTTATTATTGAACTTTGAAAAATGTGCAATGATGATCTTCTCTCGTGCCCGCAGTCAGCATGATATCAACTACCAGATAGATGGAAGAAACGTTCAAATTGTCAGCTCATTTAAAGACCTCGGTGTAATCATTGATAACAAACTTACCTTTGCCGATCATAGAGACAACATCTCTAAAAAAGCGCATAAAATCCTAGGATTTATACTCAGATCAATGAAAGAATTTAAAAACATCAACACTCTATTTCGATTATTCTTTGCATTGGTGGTGCCAATACTAGAATATGGAAGCATAGTCTGGTCAACACACACCGCCCAAAATATCACACGAATTGAGAGAGTTCAACGGACGTTCTGCAAATCCTTAGTTTATCATTGTCAAGATGAGAAAGTGAAAAAAGTGAAAAACACTGACGATATTTATGATCTATTTAAAATCCACAGCCTTCAAACTCGAAGACAAATGATAGACCTTATGTTTTTCTACAAGATATTCAATGGCTTTATCGACTCGCCTGAAATATTGGAGCAATTTTGCCTCATATGCACCTCGACTAATCTGCGGACAAGAAGATTACTTGATGTAAAGAAATCCAACAAGAACTACGTCATCTTTGGGCCACATAATAGAATAGCTAATATTGTTAATTTGATAGCTCCAAACGTTGAGTTCTTCGATAAATCTTTATTTAGTTTCAAACGTAATATTAAACAATTCTTTTAATCTTCCAATATTTATACTTTTTGTGTAATGAAAATTTTGTTATATATATTACACTATATTGTGAAAACTTGATTGTATAATGCCGATTGGCGTAAAATAAATAAATAAATAAAAGTTTATTCAGCATTATGCAGAGATGTTCTTGGAACAATTCAACTTCTTTAAAAACAACATTTGAAGAAATTATTCAATCTTCCTTGAGACTTAGCTTTTCGCTTTTCTTGATTATTTTATTTAATATATATTTTATTTTGCAATTTGTTTGTTTCTTGATAGTCACAAAAATAATAGAAAAAGTTTTTACTCTTGAGAAAGCCAAGTAAAGTAGTACGAAAATACCGGATTGGGCAAGTACAGACCTACTCTTTGCAATATTATTTAACTTTCCTTGATTTGTTATGAGGAACTGAGGGGGTTTTGGAGAGTCAGGGTGCCAGCTTGCTGGGTTGCTAAAATTGAAAAATTATTTGTATACTAAAAAGTATTGGATTATTTTGTGTGTTCTTACGTACCTCAAGAAAAGCAATTCCAAGCCAAAGAAAATAATCAAACTAATATTTTCACCATGGAGTACTGAATACCATTTGTTAGCATTAGAAACACTAGTAGGCTTAGACTTCACTTCGGTACATGGGAATGTTGCTCAAACGATGTTTGCATGTTGAATATCTTAACGAACCGACACCTTGAGTTTAATATCAAATGGTGCATTATTTACAATACGTGGTTGCAGATGGGAGTTGATGTACATATTTCCAGATACCGCCAACATTTAAATCATGCGTTTGGACTGCAATTGTTGGCAGTGTCGAGTGACTTGCGCTATTCTTTCTATAATTTTAAACTTAGTTGATTTTTTAATTAATTCACATAGTATTGTAGGCTAGCGCGTTTTGATTTTTGTTTTCCTTTCATTTCAAGCTATTTTACTATAGCTACTTTAAAAAGTTTTTTCTTTGTGTTGTGCCATAGCACAAGATTTCCCCCTCTACCTCTGCATACCCATGCGAGAACTCTCGCATGTTAGACGCCACACTCATCCCTATCCTATTTTCATTCTAAGAGGGAAAGTAGTTAACAAAACATGTTTATTTGTTCAAAAATCTATAAAGGTAACTTGCAATGTACTCACACAATGACAAATAGAAATAAAAAAAACAATGCAATTGATGTGTAAAAGAAATTTTAAATAAATATTTATTCATTATCATGAAGAATTTTCTTGGAACAATTCCCAATACTTCCTAAAAGACATTTGAAGTAATTATTCAATATTTTTTGTCAATTAGGTTTTATCTTTTCGTGATAGTCACAAAAACATTAGCTTTTAACTTTTGAGAAAGCTACGTGTCTGAACCCGTTGTCTTGAAAATTTCATCGAATGATAACGAAAGCATTGGTACAGGTAAAACACAAACACAGTCTTCACTCTTCACTCACATCCCTCCACAATTGAGTAATCAGCACTTACAGACCATGGGAAAACTTTAATAGTTTCACTACACGCGTAAGAAACAATCTTCATAGGTATCAAGCAACTATAGTAACGTCGGCACATGCCAGCCAGATTTTCAAACGGCCGGGCACGGAGGCTGCTGGACACATGGGACAGACAAAGGCACTGGAAAGTGGAAAATTCCTTGCTAACCCCCGTGACGCAAGAGGAGCGGGCAGGGGCACCGGACCCAGTGCGCGACATGTGGTCCGGTCCGGCCGGAGGGCGGAAGCCGACCGCCAAAGTAAGTTAACAGAGGCGGCAGTTCGTTGTCAGAACACCTCGGGTGTAGACGTGCATGCTCGCCCGAGACGGGAGTGCGGTCCTTGAGGCACGGCGTGTGCGAAACACGGTGTCGGCCACCGGCGCGGTAAAGCGGAAGGTGGGGGATGCACTAGCCCTAGGGACGGGGAGCAGGCGCATGGGAGGTACTGGCGAACATAACAGAGCTGTAAATTTGTACATTCTGTAAATAAACCAATTTGTACATAGAGCTCGTGTCTGTGTCGTTATTTAGCTACCACGACGCCACACTGTAATAGTACTTTTAGTTGTTGCTGGAGAGCAAATCTTGAATGAATGATTATGCAAATAAACCTAATCAGACTGCACAAACCACGGTATATACAGAAAGCGTAAATATAAGATTGAGGAATCTAAGCCTTCTAAGCAGGTCGTCACAAAAATGGCTACCAGCATCAAGAGCTGAAATATTGAGGTGGCCTTGATAGTATTGAAGCGCAGAACCGAAAATGTAATTGAATGTCGAGAAATGTCGTATCTTATAGATTATGGTGTGAAAACATTTCTTTGAGGCCTTTGGCCTCAAAATTTTAGTTTTTAAGGGTCTAAAACGCTTGGTTTAGGAGTTTTTTGACGAAAACTTTGGCAAGTGTTGCGGGTTGCATTTGACTTGAATATTTAGATGCGTTATTTTAAACAAACCATTCATATTTGTAATGTCAAAATGCAATTCGTTATGTCTCCGAGAAATTATCTTTCTTCAGAGACCTCATTCATAAAGATTGGTTGCGTATGAGAGCCGCAACGGAAAGGTATACTACTGAAATAATACAGGAGACGATTAAAATTTTCTACTTTTGAAATTATAATCAAACAAATTCAAATATAATAAAGATGTACCAGGTACAAATTAATATGGTACAATATGTACCTTGTTCAAAAAGGAATGACAGACTTTATTAATATAAGACTTTATTATGATTTCATTGGTTTGGTACATATTGTACCATATTCACTTGTACCTAATACATATTTATCACAATATATTTCAATTTGTTTTACTATAATATTAAAAGTAGATTTTTTCTCAATAAGTATAGGACTGTCTAAAATAACATCTGGACAAAAAATCTAATAAAATATTACTCACATCTTAATCATAGTATGGAAATTGTGGAATATTCTTATTTTTGTTGAACTACCCTAATTGTTAAATGTCTGCTACTAATAGAGCGCAAAACCCATTCTAAACATGGGCACAGCTTGTCTGGGCACAAAAGGGCCCTAAAGCCTTCACATGCTGTGACTCTCACTAAATTTAATTGAGAAATACATTTTTAAAATTGGGTTGTTCATAGACACTGTGTACACATATTTTTTTTCCTTCACATAATTTCTTTGAAACTAGTGTCTAGTACAAATATGCATCTTACAACTCAGTTCTGAAATCTGCAATTAAAAAGCAAGATCACACACCTTTCTCGCCATTATAAGCCCACTAGACCGATGTCTGACTTTCATAACAACACCTCCATTTCCTGCCCCCAATTCTCCCAGTTTTTCGAAGTCGTCATCACTAAGATCACCAACTTTTTCCTTCTGACAAAGAAAAAATTCCATCCGCTTTCGTTGTGTGTCATCCATCTCCAATTCTTCGAGTCGCTCCTGCAGGACTTCAATGCTGGTTTTGCCCACTAGAGTACTTCTTCTGAAATCAGAAAAATGAAATAAAGCATTAAACATTTCATGATATGTGAAATGCATTCAAATGTGAATTGTAATCAGGTTTAGCATTTTCAATCTTAAATGTCGCTACTGCCGTTGCTATCAATTTCATACATCAATTTTATATATATATATATATATATATATATATATATATATATATATATATATATATATATGATAGCCATAGTTGCAGTTCTGAAAGCACAACAATTCTTATTTTATACGCAATACTGGCACACCAAATAAACAATAGTAGTGCTACTTTATATGTTTTTTATTAACCCTGGCATCACCAAGGCTGTGAGTGTTTGCGCGCGCGGGCGCACGCTCGTGCGTGTGTGAGTGTGCGCGCACGCTCGTGCGTGTGTGTAGGTGTGTGCGCACGCTCGTGCGCGTGTGTGTGCGCGCACGCATGATCGTGTGCGCGCGCACGCTCAAAGGCCTACCGATTTTTGTTTTTATAGCTTACTTTTTTTAGGAAGCTGAAACCCACGGATAT
The DNA here is from genome assembly GCA_031308135.1 of Acheta domesticus. Taxonomy (NCBI): domain Eukaryota; kingdom Metazoa; phylum Arthropoda; class Insecta; order Orthoptera; family Gryllidae; genus Acheta; species Acheta domesticus. The sequence continues at coordinate 24,226,373 of JAHLJT010009436.1, read as the reverse complement.
TGCTTTTGATGTGCTCTTTGTGCAAAATATGTTGAAACTTGTCACAAGCGTTTGTTATAATTTGAGTTACTCCAGTGTCTTTGGCTGTGCATAAAAAATTCGGAAGTATTTACTCGAAAACTGAACATTCAAAATGCATTTTGGATATGCATATTGTACGATTTTAAGTCCAAGTATAATACAGTTAACACATTACTACGTTAGGAAGATACATCGGCTTTCATTTGATACAAATTGTAGTAGGTTTTGTCATTCAATACAGATATTGATTGGAGAAAGTCGATTTTTTCCATATACAGAGCGAAAAATTGAATTGTTTTTGTTTAAACGAATGCATATGTATAATTAGTTATATCAATTTATTATTTTATTGAAATAGTTACAAACATCAATGAAATCAAAATTTAAGCGGTAGACTTAGGAGTCCTCCTCCCCCTTGGTAACGAAGGGATTACTTTGGTATTGCTATGGCAAATGTCACCCATTCTTCAGCCCTGAAGAACTTAATTATTTCTAAATTTCACTTCATTTTTGTTTCCGTCATCATTCCATGATATACTAAGATCACTATTTTATCAGTATATCTTATCGGTATGTCACTTATTAGTAGGGAGTGGATTTCGATGATTTTGCATATTTTTGTCCGTTGTTGCAGTGCATAGCTACGTGAAATTTCTTGACATTTGGTTAGAATATGATGCTATATAGAGTAATATGTTGGTGCATATTTGGCCGATTTTTCCTATTGGTGCATATTCGTGTAATTATAGGCGCATATTTTGCATATTTCGTTAAAATAGAGACTTATCTCTAAAACATTTCATATTTTCATAGAATCTATTTATTTGTGAGCGTTCATTGATTCTAGAGAGCTTGTCACAGTTTTTTCTCCTATAGATGATAAAGTACTTGTGCAAATGTAGGATATTTCATGATAACATTTTTTTTTAAACTAGCCCGAAGAAATACAACGAGACATTCACGAAGTTGAACATTTACTTCAATTATTTCTCTCGTGAAGTAGGGTATATATTATAATACGTTTGCACAAAAATGTATCTTTTCATTCCAAGCATGCTTCTCCTGAATTTTATCAAGAAAGGTTTAGAAAGGACATGGAATTTTGTTAATTTTAATTGCATATTAAAGGGCATATTTCATAATTTTCAGGACGAAAATGCATATTTTTACATGCATATTTCGAGATTTTTTAGGGCATAACAATCCTCTCCCTACTAATTAGTAGCCCTTAGTTGCCAGTTGTTTAGCGTGCGGGTCATTCCATCTAGAGTAAAATCTAGAGTAAGTAATTATTGCGCATTTTAAATAAAGATTACCTATGAACCCATTGCAGTCCCATTTTTAAACTTGCATCATCTGTTTGGAAATATACAAGGATTATTTTAGAATTTTTTCAATTTTTTTGAAGATGAGCATTTTGAAAAACTCAAAATCAAAATTTGAAAAACGTTTTGAACGCAACCCCTATTGAGTTGTATATCATATAAAAAGCCATAAAGAAAGCTGCAGAATGACACCTGTTTCAGCTCTGTATCTTAATTTGGTGAGAATCTACATCAACTTAAAAATTTTCGGGAACCCAATTTTGCAAAATTTTACATGGCTGTATTTCACAAACGGGTGGAAATATTTTACTCAAAATTTGTAGTTTTCTTATTCTTCATTCATACTATCTACATGTCAAATTTCATCTGAATATGAGATGGTGATGTAAAATGACTGTGTTGATTTAATATGGAATGACCCGTGCCCGCTTTCCATGACGCAACCCCGGGTTCGATTACCGGTCGGGACAAAAATTAACTGTGCGCATCCCTTGCAATGTCCCAGTATTTGTTGCTGTGTGACAATGAGAAAGATTACTTCTCAGGTTACGAAGACCAGAATACGGCGTAGAGATGGCTATGTGCTAACCACGCGTACCCCTTAACCTATGGCCACGAGGCCGGGATGCCGCTGGTAGCTCGTTGCACGATTGAAGGCTTTAGCTGGCGGGAGATAGCTTGTAAAGAACTGTTGTGCCAAAGTACATACATGTCAGTTATTAACAAATTATGCGCTTTATTATCCTTATGATATTAAATATAACAAACTCTATTACCAGAATAACCTAGTGATGCTACAACAGAATGTACTTTCTCGCATTTAGTAATGGTTATGTAATACTACTTATACCACAATTTCCCTCTGAATTAACACATCACAGACATCATTTTTTGTAAAACTCATTAGTACAAATTGTAGAACATTTTAAGCGAAAACTAAATATTTTCAACTACTTATTACCACAAATTTGACAAATATAACTGCTTTTCGTACAGCTAAATCATGTCCCAACAATGAGACGTATTCTCAGGCATTCCAGTCGCTAGAAAAACTACTCATTTTTTCAAAAAAATCAAAATGACCTTATTTGAAGATGTTTGTGATGGACACATTATGACGGGCACATTACAAGAAAAAATTGTTGTAATTTTTTTTTTGCAAAATCAGGTCTTTGCAACAAAAATGAGACCTGCACCATTCTATTAAGCGTCCATTATACTATGTTCCCAATTTAATCAAAATACGTTGTGAGGTTTTTAAGAAAAAATGGATTAAAAAATAACTAGTGGTGCTACACAATGGCACAGGCTCTCCCATATTAGAATTTTATTTCCTTTGGTATCGGCTAGCTATTCGGACTTGACACATACTCCTGTCAGCTGCCACCAATCGCCGACCAAACTACATTTTTTGACATTTTCCAAATTTTTCGGTTTCTTGATAGAAGAACGGAAATATTATTTTAAGAATATTAAAGAACAGTAATACCTCTTCCTAAATGGCAATTTTCTTTGATTAATTTGGAGCCGTGTTAAGCCATGTTAAATGGCGTTTAAGCACTACAGCAAATTCGAAATTTGAAGCTCTTTTTCACAGAAAATATTTGAGTTTTTGAAAAACTTCAATTGTAGTCATTTGAAGCACTTTTACTCTCAAATACAAAAGTTAGAACAAATTGCTGGAAATGTGCATATTAATGGAGTGTGAGATCTTTCAAAAAAATACGTTTGCGTAATTTTTACAAACAAGAAAATAGAGCAAACTTTATTCTGCGTCATCTTAAACAGTGTATTCAGCTCTATCCATACGAAAAGTTTGAAGAAAAAAATTAGATTAATTTGTGAGAAAAACGTGTTTGAACGTTTCCGAAAATGCAGAATTTTGAGCTAATTTTCACAGAAAACTACTAAGTTTCCGAAAAACTGTATTTGACATTATTCAAAGCACATGTACTCATAAATACAATAATGTGAATGAATCGCCGTTAATGTAAATATTAACATGAGAGACAACTAAAAAAATTACATTTTTAATTTTTTTAAAAAAGCAAGATAATGTAGCAAAATTAATTCTATGTTTTCTTTAATAGTGCAATTAGAACTATCCGGTAGAAAAATTTGAAGAAAAAAATTGGAACCATTTATGAGCAAATAGCATTTGAGCGTTTTTGAAAATGCAGAATTTTGAGCTAGTTTTCACAGAAAACGGTTAAGTTTTCAAGAAACTTTATGCGACATTATTTAAAGCACTTGTATTCATAAATATGCGAACAAATCGCTGCTAATGTAAATATTGACGACGTGAAAGACAAGGCAAAAAAATTACATATTTGTACTTTTTGAAAAAAGAAAAGAATAGAGCAAACTGATGTTTATATCATCTCATAGGGTGCATTAGGCACTATCCCTACAAAACGTTTACAGAAAATTTTTGGAGCTGTTTTTGAGAAAATCTTGTTTTTGTATTTTTTTTAATTGCACATATTTGCGCGAAAACTACTAAAATTTTCAAAAAAATGCACATGACTCACTATGAAGAACCGATTTTATTTGAAGGAAAAATCTCTATCTGCAATTTTGTAGTAGGAGAAAGACCTCGAATATAATTCAAACTTTCGCAATTTTCGAAAACTCAGTTAACCGTGAAAATCAGACATATGCCACCGTAATTGGTGAATTTTACTCTATTCTTACAATTAAAAAACTAGTGGTGCTACAACAGCACTTACTTTCCCGTATCAGAGGAAACAGCTAAGTAGTACTGTAATATTGCACTTTATGCGCTACTAACATCTTCGCTTGGAACTCACTATTTCCATTGCAGTGTTGTCAGAACTATGTGAATTCTACAACTTCACAAAAATAGAATGCAAAAGTTTTGTAACCCTGAATTGGAAAAAGAAGCCTGATACCCTGGAAATATAGAAATGCCTTCCATTGGGCCATGAGTAGGGAAGAGTATTTTAAAACCATGCAACAAATTCTCTACTCACTACAAATGGTACAGCATTTGGTGCAAAACTAAATATTTGCCTGCAAATATCAACATAAATTAGACAATTGTAACTCCTTTTCATACAGCTCCATTAGGTCACAACAATGACACTAATTCACAGATATTCGCGAGCGCAAAGTGAATTCCATTGTTGCAGACCCTGCATTGTCGCTATTCTGAGAGCTATTAATTCTTTTTACTTATTTCAAATATTTCAAAATAAACAATTTCTAAAATATTAATGTGTAAGTCTATAACAAAGTTCGAATGTAAGAAACGAAGAAAGAAATAATATACAAAATTGCACATTCTAATTTACGACGCATCCAGCTGTCCGAAGCGCAGTAAATTTACAGCGGCCTATTACGTTTGTCACAAAATTAAAGAAAAACTACTCGTATTTTGAAAAAATTAAGCATGACCGTATTTATTTTATTTATTTATTTGTCAAAAAACAGAAACAGAATGGCACAGACTTTCCCGTATTAGTTTTCTATTTTCCTGGGTCTTCGCTAGCTATTCGGAATTGCCACATACTCTTTCTTGCCAGCTACCATCTATCATCGCCAAAAGTACATTTTTTGTAATTTTCTTAATTTTTCGGTTTCCTATTGGTAGAACAGAAACATTAATTTTAGAATATTAAAGAACACAAAAACCTAGCCGTAAACGGCAATTTTCTTTTAAAAATTATGTGCCGTTTAAGAGAAAATGGCGTTTTAGCACTACTAAAAATGCGAAATTTGAAGCTCATTTTCACAGAAAATTTTTGAGTTTTCAAAATACTTTATTTGAAGTTATTTGAAGCACTTACACTCACAAATATAATCATCTTTACAAATAGCTGATAATGTGCATATTAAAGATGTGAGAGATCTTTCAAAAAAATTACATTTATATAATTTTTGAAAAAACAAAAAAAAACTCAAAATAAACTTCACGCTATACTAATCAGTGTAATTAGCACTATCCGTTACAAAAGTTTCAAGAAAAAAATTGCAGCCATATACGAGAAAATGACGTTTGAGCATTTCTGAAAATGCCGAAATTTGAGCTACTTTTCACAGAAAACGGTAGTGTTTTCGTGAAACTTTACTTGACATTATTTAAAGCATATATACTCGTAAATATAATAATGTAATAAAATTGCCGATAATGTAAATATTAACGACGTGAGAGACAAGTAAAAAAATTTACATTTTGGTAATTTTTGAAAAAACCAACCAATAGACCAAAATGGCTTTTATGTCATTGATAGAGTACATTTACCACTATCCCTACCAAAAGTTTAAAGAAAAAATTTGGTGCCGTTTTTGAGAAAATTTTGTTTTTGTAATTTTTAAAAATTGCACATATTGCACGAAAACTACCAAAATTGTGAAAAACATTTACATGACCTTTATTAAAGAACTCAATATGCAGAACAAATTTTATTTGAAGAAAAAATCTCTATCTTCAATTTTGTAGTTGGAGAAAGACGCCGAAAAAAATTCAAACTTTCACAATTTTCGAAAATTCAGAGCTGTACGTGAAAATCGGACCTATGCCATGTTAAAAAGTGTATTTTCCTCTATTCATACAAGAAATTTAAAGAAAAAATTTGGAGCCGTTTTTGAGAAAATGTTGAAAATCCCCGGGGGGCTTCATATAAAGTACCCCCAAATTTTAAAGAATCTTTTTCAAAATCACAAAGCTTCGACTAGAATCAGATCGACAGGGGAATATCAATTTTGAAGAAAATCGACCGAACGGTTTAGACGCTAGCGTTGACCACAGACGGACAGACGGACTGAATGCCGTCAATCGATTTTTAAGTATAAAGAAGCAACAAATCATGGATTTTGACCACACCACGAGATAGAGGATTTTTTTTCTTAATTTAGCAACTGGTTTTATACACTTATTCGTTTTCACGGCACGGCAATTAATTTTTTTCCGCCGAAAATTGGCCATTTTTTCGCGCAGCATTACATAACTTTCCCTATACTACGTATATCACTCCGTGTATACGTACGTATACGGGAAAGTAAAAATTGGAGCCAGTTTTTAAAAATTTTGAAAATGTCCGGGGGGATTCATGTAAAGTTCTCCCCAAAATTAAAGTATCGGTTTCAAATTCAAGGGGCCCCGAGATCAGCCAGATAGATCGGGGAGTATTAATTTTGGAGAAAATCGGGTGTGCAGTTTAGTCGTCAGCACAGACGAACGGACAGACGTTTTGCTTTCAATTGGTTTTTCGGTATAAAAAACCCACATAACAGAGATTCGGGCTGCACCACTTGTTGGGAGATTTTTTGCTTTTAATTAAGCACCTGAATTTATCAACTTTTTCGTTACCAGGTCCCTGAAATAAGAGTATTTCTGCCGAAAATCCGCGGTTTTTTTCGCGCAACATTACATATCTTTCTCTATACTATACGTACTTTCTCTATAGTATACGGGACATTGCAAGGGAAGCGCACAGTTAATTTTTGTCCCGACCGGGAATCGAACCCGGGGTTGCGTCATGGAAAGCGGGCACGCTAAACAACTGGCAACTAAGGGCTACTAATAAGTAGGGAGAGGATTGTTATGCATGAAGATATGATCTATACATGATATGATGATATTATACATGAAGCCCCTGAGACATTTTTAAAAAAATGGCGCTAACAATTTTGACTAAATTTTGTTGTTGGATAGTCTGAAGGTAATTTAAGAGACAGAAACATGTGTATAGGAAGCATCGCCCCTGGTCCTCAGTCCTGTCCCCTTCGTCTTCGAGTGCTGTGCAGCGTGGCGTCTCTTAGCATAGGCCTAATTTCAAGTGAAGTTCACAGGCGTAATATTGTGTGTATTTGTTTCTAACACTAGGACAACCGTTTTGCAGGTAATATCAGCTGAACATCAAGCTCCCTCTTTACCATCCCGATCTCAATTCCATCGATTTAGTTTGGAGTTTCCATTAAGAATCATGTTACGAAAGAAAGCATAGGTACCCGTTTATGAGTTAAAGAAAATGTATGCCGAATATTATTTTCTCAATATTGCCCAAATCAATGGAAGAAGTGTTGTGAACACGTTAAGAAAATCGAACAAGAATATACGAAAACAGACATGTCCACGAAAGCAAAAGTGGACAAAATTATCGTTTCTTTGCGGGGCAGTTCCTCTGAGGACGACAATGACGTCACACAGCGACGGCTGCAGTGACTGATGACTTATAGCTCCTCCTTGCGGGGGGAGGGCGACGAATTGCCTGCGCGCAGTGGGTTCAGATATTCTGGCACTGTAGCAGCGGTGGCAGAAGCCCGCGAAACTAGGCTCCTCCCAGAAGGGAGATTTCAAACTTGTCCCCCTACAGTCCCATTTTCGGATATAGCTGTTTTTTTTTAATTTAAAAAAACATTTTAAAACTCCAAAATTGAAGATAGAGATTTTTGAATTTAGAAGTCATGCACAATTTTTTTTAAAGGGCCGTGTTTACCAAATTTGCGATTAAAATTTACAATTTTTAGTCAAAATCGGCCCGAAATTTCTTCTTTAAATTTTCTCCACATATGCAACAATGAGTCGCTCCCTTCTTGGTTGAATTGGACGTTTTCAAATAATACCTGGAGTGTTAGTAGCGCAGAAAATGCAATATTTCAATATTACGTACATGTTTCCATTGATGCGAGCAAGTATGTGCAGTTGGATTACCATTAGTTCAATGTGAAGGGAGCACAAAATATGGATTCTTGCTACACCACGTGTTAGAGGATTTTTTTCTATATTTAGCAACTGGATTTATCCACTTTTTCGTTACCAGAGCTCGCAATGATAGTTTTTCTGCCGGATATTCGCTGGGTTTTTTTTCGAAGCGTTACATAACTTTCTCTCTACAGCATAAGTGATAGCGAGAAAGTAGAACCACACGTTTTTATCGACGTAATTCTATTTTCTGGCCGTTTCCCGGTGCACAATTACATAACTTTAACTCCTTACGAAGTACCTTCGCAAGGGAGGTAAAGTAAAAAATGCTAACCAGCTACAGATTTTGACTATTAATCCTCCTCGTGTTCTTCGTGAATGAATCGACTTACTGCCGCGTGATCATGGAGAGTGAGAATTTGATCAACTATATTCTCCACTGACCTCTAGAACATGTGCAAATATAGTGAAGTTACATTTATGTCCAGAAGCAAAACAAGGGGTCAGCTCAGCATTCCCTCAAAGAATCTCACAAACTGCACAAATTTTTGATCCAGAAGGGGGTCACTGACTCATAAGCTGAGGAACAATACTTGTTGCTAACCACGATAGGATAAATATTTTAGGATTATACAGACCAAGTAGGAACTCATAAATAAAACAGGATGTTGGTATGTATATAAGAGCAAACCTCCGACACCGTTGGACCGACCCCCATGAAAGTTGGCACTTCTACATGTTTCTTCGCCGAGAAGGTTTATGTGTTGTTAATTCTGTTGTAACTCCACTAAATGGCGCTACAGATTCACTATATCTCTACTATGTATTCACGCCAAATGCAACCCGCAACACATTCGGCGGGAATGAATTTGTATCGTTAAATAACTCCTAAACGTGGCGTTCTAGGACCTTAAAAACTAAAATTTTGAGGCCCAGTGCCTCAAGGAAACGTTTCTCACGCCGTAATCTACAGAATGAACTCTTCCTGAACATTCTATTATTTTTTGCTGGTACGGCGCTTCCCGATATTACCTCATCTGCTCAGAGACGTGCAGAATCTGCAAGTAAATGTTAATGAAAGGGACAGAGAGCGGCAGAGACAGAGAGAGACGGACTTGGTGAGGAAGGGAGGGAGTGACAGTGAACACGGAGATGAAAGGGGAAAGAGGAAGTTGACAGAACAACGTCTGCCGGGTTTCCTAGTACCTTTTATATCAATATTACTTTCCTTTCTATGCTCGATATACTAATTGTATAGAAACACATGCAGCAGAAAAGATTTTACTTGGCACTTGATCGTGTGTGTTTTAAACGTTTAATGTCAACTGGCACTATGATGTGAAATAATGTTCAAGTATTTTACGTGAATATTTTGTGGTGAGCTGTTGATACTGACACCTAATAAAAATGACATCAAGTTTTACAGAGACATCTGTACTCTCTGAACATGTTCTCACAGTTTTGACAAAAACACTGATTCGTAAATCAAGTGGCAGGGGATAGGTAGAATTCCTAGATTAATAGAGAGACTTACAAAAATTATTAGTAGAGACCGGAAAAATATGTAGTATAAAAAGTCAAAATATGTACATAATATATAATGAAAATAGTAAGAATATGTAATAAATATGTAAAATCGGATATAATATGTAATATTAAAATCCTCTTATTAAAAACCATTTTCATTGCAAGAAATTACATTTAGAAAAACTGTTCACTTTACATCACACAATTTTCTCGTCAGTAGTAAAAGCTTAATATATTGTAATCCAGGACAGTAGTTTAGCAGCCAGATTATTCGCAAAAGAAGCCATCGCATTAACTGGCGAGATCTACGACCAGCAAACACACTGCAGCATCTTCATCAAAGTGTTACAAGTCAGTGATCGCAAATTTTTCTCGGAAATTAAGGTTACAGATAACAAAACGCGGTGTCAATAATGCTTTGGACACCTAGATTTCCCCAATCATGTAGGAAAAATGATTTTAAAAAAAAAATTATCTTTTCATAAAAAATATGGAATTAAATAGAAGAAAATTAATAAAATAAGAAAATAAATTGTGAAAACAGCAAAATATGTAAAATAGTACTAAATATGTAAAAATATGTAACGAAAAAATTCGATATTGTGTTAGGAGGGCTATGATTTGCCAAGATCACAATTTTGAGAACGGTAAGTAGAAAGGCAAAAAATATGTATTTACATAAAAATCCGGTCTTTAATTATGAGTTTGGGATTTCCCGTTCGTAAAATTCATTTTTGTAATCTAAATTCCTGAGAACTATAGGACGGGTTTTCCCAAAATAATTTGGTATATCTCAAGTGGGAATCAGCGTTCGCGAAATATACACAACGATCAAGATGAAGGCTGAATTTGAAAGAATTCTGAACACGTAGCACAATGAACTAATTTTATGATACATTCATTTAAATGGACGGTGCATTTTAGGTTTGACGGCATAGATAGATTGAGAGATCTTTATAAAAAGGCATGTACATTATTTAAAATTAGTATTATAGGGTATTTTTGAAAATTGCAAATTCGAATTTCCTACACAACTTTTGCTCTATTTTCAGGTGTTAACACAATTTTTTACCGTCCTTTGGAAAATACTAGATGAAACTTTAAAGAAACTAGTGATACTACAGAACAGCACTGACTTTCCCGTATTAGTTTTCTATTTCCTTTGGTCTCGGCTAGCTATTCGGACATGCCACAGTATCTTGCAGCTGATTTGCCAACAGTATCTTGCCAGCTGCCCTCAGTGCATCAACTGATGTCACGGCAGTCCCTCTGACCGGGAGGTCCTAGGTTCAAGTCCCGAGGGCGGCAGGATTTTCGACACTAGCTTGTCGGCTAGGTCGAATTCAGTCGCTGTCTGGAGAATTCTAGTGGCCGGCTGCTCTGATCGGTAGTTTTTCGTGGTTTCTCCGATCAACACCAGGCGAATCCGGAGCAGTATCCTAACAAATGGCGTTTAGCGTTTTTCACAGACGTTTGGCTTTCAATTAGTATTTCGGTATCAATGACCCATTAAACTGGGATTCTGACTGCACCGCTTGTTAGGGGATTTCCCCCCTTAATTTAGGCACTGGATGTATCCACTTTTTACTTTCCCGTATACGTATGTATACACGGAGTGATATACGTAGTATAGGGAAAGTTATGTAATGCTGCGCGAAAAAAATGGCGAATTTTCGGCGGGAAAAATTCATTGCCACGCCGTGATAACGAAAAAGAAGATAAAAACAGTTGCTAAATTAAGAAAAAATCCCCTAACACGTGATGTAGCCAGAAACCCTGTTTTGTGGGTCCTCGATACCGAAAAAACCAATTAAAAGGAAAACGTCCCTCTGTCTGTGAACACTGCTAGCGTCTAAACCATACGTACGATTTCTTCCAAAATGGATTTTCCCCGGTCGATCTGGTTCTAGTCGAAGCTTTGAGATTTTGAAAAAGATTCTGTAAAATTTGGGCCCTCAGACATTTTCAAAATTTTATCGAAAATGGCTCCAAATGTTTTCTTTAATTTTTTTTAAGAATAGAGTAAAATACATGTATTAAGGTGACATAGGTCTGATTTTCACGGATAACTCTGAACTTTCGAAAATTGCAAAAGTTTGAATTTTATTCGGCGTCTTCCTCCAACTACAAAATTGCAGATAGAGATTTTTCCTTCAAATAATTTTTTTTCTTCATAGTGAGTTCTTTCTTTATGGTCATGTACATTTTTTGAAAATTTTAGTAGTTTTCGCGCAATATTGCGTGCAATATGTGCAATTTTAAAAAATTACAAAAACAAGATTTTCTCAAAAACGGCTCCATTTTTTTTTCTTTAAACGTTTGATAGGTATAGTGCCTAATGTATTTTATGAGATGACAAAAACGCCATACTGCTCTATTCTTTTGTTTTTTCAAAAATTAGAAAATGTAATTTTTTTGACTTATTTCTCACGTCGCTAATATTTACATTAGCAGCGATTTTTTCACATTATTATATTTACGAAGTACATGTGCTTTAAATAATGTCAAGTAAAGTTTCTCGAAAACACAACCTTTTCTGTGAAAAGTAGCTCAAAATTCCACATTTTCAGAAACGCTCAAACGCCATTTTCTCATATATGGCTACAATTTTTCTCTCGAAACTTTTGTTACGGGTAGTGCTAATTACACTCTTTAATATGACGAAAAGTTTATTTTGAGTTTTTTTTTCAAAATTATATAAATGTATTTTTTTTAAATCTCTCACATCTTTAATATGCACATTACCAGCAATTTGTAAATATTATTATATTTGTGACTGTAAGTACTTCAAATAAAGTATTTTGAAAACTCAAAAATTGTCTGTGAAAATGAGCTTCAGATTTCGCATTTTTAGTACCGCTAAAACGCAATTTTCTTTAAAACGGCAGATAATTTTTAAAAGAAAATTGCCATTTAGGACTAGGTTTTTGTGTTAATATTCTAAAATTAATATTTCCTTTCTACCATTAGGAAACCGAAAAAATTAAGAAAATGACAACAAAATGAGTTTTTGGCGGTGATAGATTGCAGCTGGCGAGAAAGAGTATGTGGTAATGCCGAATAGCTAGCGAAGACCCAAGGAAATAGAAAACTAATACGGGAATGTCTGTGCCATTCTGTAGCACCACTAGTTCGTTATCAGGGCCCATCAATGAATTTTTTTTTCTGCCGAAAATCCGCCGTCTTTTCGCGTAGCATTACATAACTTTCCCTATATACTCCGTATATACGTACGTATACGGTAAAGTAAAAATTTAGAGCCGCTTTTAAGAAAAAAAATGTTTTAAAACTTCCTAAATTTCTACCAAAATTACGCGGAAACTACTCATATTTTCGAAAAATTGTACATGACTATTTCAAGACTAGTGGACCAGAAAAGAATATTGCACAAAACATAACGTTTTACGCTAAGCTGCGCAAAAATTTTAATAGATGAAAGCCTTTCTCGCAAGAATGGGTGTATTCTAGGTCCTGGTTTTGACATGGTTGTTAGGTATCCTATTTTTAAATGTTCTCCCTCAAATTTTGTCAAATGCGTTCGCTATGGCACTACCTTGGAGAAATTTGATTTACTTATCCGAGATTCAAGTAATAATTTCGGTCAACATTTAACAATCGCAGGGGCAGAATAGTTGCACGCAGTGAAGACGAGCTTAATCCTTGACTGTGCGGCTGGTTGCATAGAGTTCCGGGGCGCATGAGTTGTCATAAACAAATAAATCATCAATCCCTAATAGGTCGGATTTAATTCAAACCACTCTTTAAACAGTTCCGTAACTAATAAGAACAGAGTAAACCTTACAGAAAATCGGTCGAGTAGTTTTTGCGTCTGTACGACATTCAAACGCACATTCCTTATTATATAAAGGTATTTTTAAAGAAAAGATTTTATTCAAGAAAAATCCTTAATACAATTTTGTAGTTGTAGGATGATCCCGCAAGAAATTGAACTTTCGAATTTTATAAAATCAATGAATTCAACAAACGTGAGGCTTGAATCATTCTTTTAATTGTTCATTACTTTCACCGAGGAAAAGGTTCAATCAAAACAACTGAAACTATTTATGAGAACATTTTTAAAATGCTTTAGACTTCATGTAAAGAAATCCCCAAAAAACAAAATATCAATTTCAAACTCAAGAGGATCTCGAGTTCATTTAAATCGATTAAGGAATATCACTGTACGGGACAAGATCTATGCTCCCGACTGGTCTCCCGGCATGTGTACTGAATGTTAGTGCAAGTGTATATGTAAGGGGAGAGTATAGGACTAGGAAGAGAAAGGAAAAATCGCGCGCGGTCCGTTTGATAGGGTACTGCACCAGCATTCGCCTGGTCCTCTCCTTTCGAAATAGAACAAGGGTGTATCTGTGTGTGTGTGTATGTATGTATGTATGTATGTA